>JACEFZ010009891.1:15000-325691 GCA_014155875.1 Cepaea nemoralis
AAAAAAAAAAACAAGAATACACGAGTGAAATGTGAAACCCAACCAAACTTATTGAACAAACTAAGACAAAACGAACAAAGACAAAAAACACCTAAAAAAAAACAAAAAAAAAGGTAAAAAACCAAAAAATAAGAACTGTAAGCAGAAATACCAAACATAAAAAAGAATCAAAAAAAAAAAAAGGTATAAACTAAAAGAATAACAAAGAAAAGAAAACTAAAAAAACAAAAAAAGTCTAACACCAAAGGTACAACACGAATTCTAACACAAAAACTA
Source organism: Cepaea nemoralis (assembly GCA_014155875.1). Taxonomy (NCBI): domain Eukaryota; kingdom Metazoa; phylum Mollusca; class Gastropoda; order Stylommatophora; family Helicidae; genus Cepaea; species Cepaea nemoralis. The sequence continues at coordinate 15,277 of JACEFZ010009891.1, forward strand.
AAGAGTGGTTTACTGTCTGTGTGATATGTCTAACACTTCAGGTACTTTATTGAACTATCTAAGACACTGTCAGAGTGTGGTTTACTGTCTGTGTGATATGTCTAACACTTCAGGTACTTTATTGAACTATCTAAGACACAGTTTGACAAAGTGTGGTTAACTGTCTGAGTGATATGTTTAACATAAGTTGATGGTTAGCCAGCTTGACAGTTTCCCGCCAATATTTGCGAGCGATTGTGTTTTGTTGCATTCAGTTTAAGCACACTGTATATTTCTGTTAAATAAGGCGGGAGAGGGAGACGGGGGAGGGGAGTGAAAGAGGGCGGGTTGGGGCAGTGAGTGCAATGTCAACATTGATACATCTGATGAAACATGAAACCCATTCCCGCCATCGTTGACAAAGATATGCCCTCACAGAAATAGGTTGACCCAGACACCGGGACCCACCGCCAGCTATGATTGGTGCAGAGATTGCGTGTATTTGATGTCACTGAGTATCGGGTCTCCAGGGTCTTACCAGGTCTTGTACAAACATGAGTGCCCTCTTACTGGGACCGTTTCGGTAATTGGATGTGCATTTATGTCTGTCAGACAGTCACACAGTCCACTGTAAGGAGCATTCAGCGAGTAGTGGACTGTACACGTTCTGTCACGTGTTTATAGTTTGTTGATGTATGTACACGTTGTATTATGTTTCTATTGTTTATGTTGATGTGTGTACACGTTCTGTCATGTCTCTAATATGTTGATGTGTGTACACGTTCTGTCATGTCTCTAATAATGTTGAGGTGTGTACACGTTCTGTCATGTCTCTAATATGTTGAGGTGTGTACACGTTCTCTCATGTCTCTAATATGTTGAGGTGTGTACACGTTCTGTCATGTCTCTAATATGTTGATGTGTGTACACGTTCTGTCATGTCTCTAATATGTTGATGTGTGTACACGTTCTGTCATGTCTCTAATATGTTGAGGTGTGTACACGTTCTGTCATGTCTCTAATATTTTAATGTGCTTACAAGTTCTGTCACGTCTCTAATATGTTGATGTGTGTACACGTTCTGTCATGTCTCTAATATGTTGATGTGTGTACACGTTCTGTCATGTCTCTAATATGTTGATGTGTGTACACGTTCTGCCATGTCTCTAATATTTTAATGTGTGTACAAGTTCTGTCACGTCTCTAATATGTTGATGTGTGTGCACGTTCTGTTATGTCTCTAATATGTTGATGTGTGTACACGTTCTGTCATGTCTCTAATATGTTGATGTGTGTACACGTTCTGTCATGTCTCTAATATGTTGATTGTGTGCATGTTCTGTCACGTCTCTAATATGTTGATGTGTGTACAAGTTCTGTCACGTCTCTAATATGTTGATGTGTGTACAAGTTCTGTCATGTCTCTAATATGTTGATGTGTGTACACGTTCTGTCACGAGTCTATAGTTATGTTGGTATATGTACATGTTCTGTCATGTCTTTGCTGTGTATCCTGCCCAGTACTGTCCTACCTTCTCCTCACTTCCCACCCTGTGCTGTCCTACCTACTCCCCACATCCCGCCCTGTGCTGTCCTACCTACAACCAAAATCCCATCCTGTGCCGTCCTACCAACTCCCCACATCCCGCCTAGTACTGTCCTACCTACTCCCCACATCCAGCCTAGTACTGTCCTACCTACTCCCCACATCCAGCCAAGTGCTGTCCTACCTACTCCCCACATCCCGCCCTGTGTTGTCCTACCTACTCCCCCCATTCCGCCCTGTGCTGCCCTACCTAGACCCCACATCCCGCATTGTGCTATCCTACCTACTCCCCACATCATGCCCTGTGCGGTCCTACTTACTCCCCACATCATGCCCTGTGCTGTCCTACTTACTCCCCACATCCTGCCCTGTGCTGTCCTACTTACTCCCCACATCCTGCCCTGTGCTGTCCTACTTACTCCCCACATCCTGCCCTGTGCTGTCCTACTTACTCCCCACATCCTGCCCTGTGCTGTCCTACTTACTCCCCAGATCATGCCATGTGCTGTCCTAATTACTCCCCACATCATGCCCTGTGCTGTCCTACTTACTCCCCACATCACGCCCTGTGCTGTCCTACTTACTCCCCACATCACGCCCTGTGCTGTCCTACTTACTCCCCACATCCTGCCCTGTGCTGTCCCACTTACTCCCCACATCCTGCCCTGTGCTGTCCTACTTATTCCCCACATCCTGCCCTGTGAGGTCCTACTTACTCCCCACATCATGCCCTGTGCTGTCCTACTAACTCCCCACATGATGCCCTGTGCTTTCCTACTTACTCCCCACATCATGCCCTGTGCTGTCCTATTAACTCCCCACATCCTGCCCTGTGCTGTCCTACTTACTCCCCACATCCTGCCCTGTGCTGTCCTACTTACTCCCCACATCCTGCCCTGTGCTGTCCTACTTACTCCCCACATCATGCCCTGTGCTGTCCTATTAACTCCCCACATCCTGCCCTGTGCTGTCCTACTTACTCCCCACATCCTGCCATGTGCTGTCCTACTTACTCCCCACATCATGCCCTGTGCTGTCTTATTAACTCCCCACATACTGCCCTGTGCTGTCCTACTTACTCCCCACATCCTGCCCTGTGTTGTCCTACTTACTCCCCACATCATGCCCTGTGCTGTCATATTAACTCCCCACATCCTGCCCTGTGCTGTCCTACTTACTCCCTACATCCTGCCCTGTGCTGTCCTACTTACTCCCCACATCCTGCCCTGTGCTGTCCTATTAACTCCCCACATCCTGCCCTGTGCTGTCCTACTTACTCCCAACATCCTGCCCTGTGCTGTCCTACTTACTCCCCACATCCTGCCTTGTGCTGTCCTACATACTCCCCACATCATGTCCTGTGCTGTCCTAATAACTCCCCACATCCTGCCCGTTGCTGTCCTACTTACTCCCCACATCCTGCCCTGTGCTGTCCTACTTACTCCCCACATCATGCCCTGTGCTGTCCTATTAACTCCCCACATCCTGCCCTGTGCTGTCCTACTTACTCCCCACATCATGCCCTGTGCTGTCCTACTTACTCCCCACATCATGCCCTGTGCTGTCCTACTTACTCCCCACATCCTACCCTGTGATGTCCTTCTAACTCCCCACATCCTGCCATGTGCTGTCCTACTAACTCCCCACATCCTGCCCTGTGCTGTCCTACTAACTCCCCACATCATGCCCTGCGCTGTCCTACTAACTCCCCACATCCTGCCTTGTGATGTCCTACTTACCCCCCCACATCATGCCCTTTGCTGTCCTACTTACTCCCCACATCCTGCCCTGTGCTGTCCTACTTACTCCCCACATCCTGCCTTGTGCTGTCCTACTTACTCCCCACATCATGACCTGTGCTGTCCTACTTACTCCCCACATCCTGCCCTGTGCTGTCCTACTTACTCCCCACATCATGCCCTGTGCTGTCCTTCTTACTCCCCACATCCTGCCATGTGCTGTCCTACTTACTCGCGACATCCTGCCCTGTGCTGTCCTACTTACTCCACACATCCTGCCCTGTGCTGTCCTACTTACTCCCCACATCCTGCCCTGTGCTGTCCTACTTACTCCCCACATCATGCCCTGTGCTGTCCTATTAACTCCCCACATCCTGCCCTGTACTGTCCTACTTACTCCCCACATCCTGCCCTGTGCTGTCCTACTTACTCCCCACATCCTGCCCTGTGCTGTCCTACTTACTCCCCACATCATGCCCTGTGCTGTCCTATTAACTCCCCACATCCTGCCCTGTGCTGACCTACTTACTCCCCACATCCTGCCCTGTGCTGTCCTACTTACTCCCCACATCATGCCCTGTGCTGTCCTATTAACTCCCCACATCCTGCCCTGTGCTGTCCTACTTACTCCCCACATCCTGCCCTGTGCTGTCCTACTTACACCCCACATCCCGCATTGTGCTGTCCTACTAACTCCCCACATCATGCCCTGTGCTGTCCTACTTACTCCCCACATCCTGCCCTGTGCTGTCCTTCTAACTCCCCACATCCCGCCCTGTGCTGTCCTACTAACTCCCCACATCCTGCCCTGTGCTGTCCTACTAACTCCCCACATCATGCCCTGTGCTGTCCTACTAACTCCCCACATCCTGCCCTGTGATGTCCTACTTACTCCCCACATTATGCTCTGTGCTGTCCTACTAACTCCCCACATCCTGCTCTGTGCTGTCCTACTTACTCCCCACATCATGCCCTGTGCTGTCCTACTTACTCCCCACATCTTGTCCTGTGCTGTCCTACTTACTCCCCACATCCTGCCCTGTGCTGTCCTACTTACTCCCCACATCCTGCCCTGTGCTGTCCTACTTACTTCCCACATCCTGCAATGTGTTGTCCTACTTACTCCCCACATCATGCCCTGTGCTGTCCTACTTACACTCCACATCATGCCCTGTGCTGTCCTACTTACTCCCCACATCCTGCCCTGTGCTGTCCTACTTACATTCCACATCATGCCCTGTGCTGTCCTACTTACACTCCACATCATGCCCTGTGCTGTCCTACTTACTCCCCACATCCTGCCCTGTGCTGTCCTACTTACATTCCACATCATGCTCTCCGCTGTCCTACCTACTCCCCACATCATGCCCTGTGCTGTCCTACCTATTCCCCACATCATGCCCTGTGCTGTCCTATCTACTCCTTAAATCACGCCCTGTGCTATTCTACCTACTCCCCACATCCTGCTATGTGCTGTCCTACCTACTCCCCACATCCTGCCCTGTGCTGTCTTACCTACTCCCCAAATCCTGCCCTGTGCTGTCCTACTTACTCTCTACATCCCGCCCTGTGCTGTCTTACCTACTCCCCACATTCTGCCATGTGCTGTTCTAACTACTCCCCACATCCCGCCCTGTGCTGTCCTACTCTACTCCCCATATCCTGTCCTGTGCTGTCCTACCTACTCCCAACATACTGTCCTGTGCTGCCCTATCTACTCCCCACATCCAGCCATGTGCTGTCCTCCCTACTTCTGACATCCTGCCCTGTGCTGTCCTACCTACTCCCCACATCCTGCTCTGTGCTGTCCTACCTACTCGTCACATCCCGCCGTGTGCTGTGCTACCTACGTCACACATCCCGCCTTGTACTGTCCTACCTACTCCCCACATCCTGTACGGTGCTATAGTACCTACTCCCCACATCCCACCCTGTACTGTCCTACATACTTCACACATCCTGTCCTGTACTATACTACCCAATCCCCACATCCTGTCCTATGCTGTCCTACTAAATCTCCACATCCTGTAACGTGCTTTCCTATATACTCCCCACAGCCTGCCCTGTGCTGTCCTACCAACTCCCCACACCCTGCCCTGTGCTGTCCTACCAAGTCCCCATATGAGGCCCTGTGCTGTCCTACTAACTCTCCACATGCTGCCCTGTGCTGTCCTGCTAACTCCCCACACCCTGCCCTGTGCTGTCCTACTAACTCCCAACACCCTGCCCTGTGCTGTCCTACTAACTCCCCACACCCTGCCTTGTGCTGTCCTACTAACTCCCAACACCCTGCCCTGTGCTGTCCTACTAACTCCCCACACCCTGCGCTGTGCTTTCCTACTAACTCCCCACACCCTGCCTTTTGCTGTCCTACTAACTCCCCACATGCTGCCCTGTCCTGTCCTACCTACTCCCTACATCCTGCCCTGTCCTGTCCTACCTACTCCCAAAATCCCGTCCTGTGCTGCCCTACCTACTCCCCACATCCTGCCCTGTGCTGGCCTATCTACTCCCCACTCCCACCCTGTTCTGTCCTATCTACTCCCCACATCCTGTCCTGTGCTGTCCTATCTACTCTCCACATCCCGTCCTGTGCTGTCCTACCTACTCCCCACATCCTGTCCTGTGCTGTCTTACCTACTCCCAACATCATGTCCTGTGCTGTCCTATCTACTCCCCACATCCCGCCCTGTGCTGTCCTACGTACTTCACACACCCTGTCCTGTACTATCCTACCCACTCCCCACATCCTGTCCTATGATGTCCTACTAACTCCCCACACGCTGCCCTGTCCTTTCCTACCTACTCCCCACATAAAAAACATTCCCATATGTATGGCACGTTACACCCACCTTGGGTATTAATGATGCCCATGTTAAACATTGCCTCAACGAGTCATGTATTATTGATTATTTTTCATGCGTTTTAATGCTTATTGTTTATTTTGTTGTCAAAGATTTGCTTCATAAGAGATGCTGAAAGAAATAATGTATGAGAGGAAATAGAGAAGAAGGGCAGAATGTCAGACGGGCCTGCTTGCCCAATTCTTAACCCTTCGAAAATAAAGATTTACTTACTTACTTACTACCATATCATGCCCTGTCCTGTGCTTTCCTACCTAATGCCCACACCCTGCCCTGTGCTGTCCTACTAACTCCCCACATGCTGCTATGTGTTGTCCTACCTACACCCCACATCCCGCCCTGTCCTGTGCTGTCCTACGTGCTTATCATATCTTGTCCTTTGGCTGTCGTCCTTGAAGGTCTGTACTTCTTGCTTATGCCCCATGGATCTGCCTGTCTCCCCCAATGTGTTGCAGGGACCTGCCTGTCTCCCCAATGTGCTGCAGGGATCTGTCTGTCTCCCCCAATGTGCTGCAGGGATCTGTCTGTCTGTCTCCCCAAATGTGCTGCAGGGATCTGCCTGTCTCCACCAATATGCTGCAGGGACCTGCTTGTCTCCCCCAATGAGCACCAGGGATCTGTCTGTCTGTCTCCCCAAATGTGCTGCAGGGATCTGCCTGTCTTCCCCAATGAGCTGCAGGGATCTGCCTGTCTCCCCCAATGTGCTGCAGGGATCTGCCTGTCTCCCCCAATGTGCTGCAGGGATCTGCCTGTCTCCCCCAATGTGCTGCAGGGATCTGTCTGTCTGTCTCCCCAAATGTGCTGCAGGGATCTGTCTGTCTCCACCAATGTGCTGCAGGAATCTGTCTGTCTCCCCCAATGTGCTGCAGGGATCTGTCTGTCTCCCCCAATGTGCTGCAGGGATCTGTCTGTCTCCCCCAATGTGCTGCAGGGATCTGTCTGTCTCCCCCAATGTGCTGCAGGGATCTGTCTGTCTCCCCCAATGTGCTGCAGGGATCTGTCTGTCTCCACCAATGTGCTGCAGGTATCTGCACATACATATGTTAACAATAGTTCTTGCTCCACTGTTGAGGCCTAACATAAATATGTCAGCAGTTTGTCTTGTTCCAGTGTCTTGCTGCAGTGTGCTATCCTGGCCTTGTCCGTACCGCTCGCTTGACTGTCGCAGCCGTCGATCAGTGCAGACGTGTTCCGTGATCAGGAAACATGCCAGACTTCGCACTGTGAAACCGTCACACGCTAATGATTTCAGCTCACATGAACCAAACTGCCGGTCTCCGGCGTCAATCCTCATACAGGTTGACCTCATAACCTACAATCTGGCGCAACTTTTTAGACCTGGCAGATGTAAGTAGCCATCCTGAAGACGAAAGTAGTCGGGTTACGACAGGAAATGCACGTGGCCCGCTGCCATATTCTGATCGGAACTACATCCAGCGTCAATCAACAATGGGAAATGGGACTTCATTCATGGGACAAGCACAGAGATGTTACTGGAGAGAATACAACAAACTGAGAGATGTTACTGGAGAGAATACAACAGTGGGAAATTGGACTCCATTCATGGGACAAGCAAAGAGATGTTACTAGGACAGAATACTGGAGAGATATTACTGGAGAGAATACAACATTGGGAAATGGGACTCCATTCATGGGACAAGCTAAGAGATGTTCCATCCATCATGTGCCATGCCGATAATAGTGGGCGGTCATATTTTGCCAACTCACTCGATCACCAGAGTCGTAGATCAGCTCAGTGTTCCTGTCTCGACCATGCCACGTGGCCAAGCCATCCATGTATTTACTTCTCGGTCTTCCCTTTGGTCTCCTCCCTTCGATCTTGCCAGTTGTCACCAAGTTCTCTAAGTCATTTCTTCTCATAACATGCCCAAAACATTTTGACTGTCTACGTCTAATGTCTCTAATCAGTTTACGATTTTCATTTGTTTCTTGGAGGACCTGTTCATTGGTTTTTCTGTCAGTCCATGGTATTCTTTGCATTTTCCTCAGAACCACATTTCCACAGCCATCAGATGTTTTTCAGCTTGACTGCTCATTGTCCACGCTTCACATCCATACAAAAGTATAGGTTCTATGTAGCACTTCAACACTCTTTTCTCGTTTCAATTGATATCTTTTTATAGGTCAGAATGTTTTTCATCTTGCAAAATGCTACCTTCGCCATGGCGATTCTTGTTCTAATCTCTTCAAGGCATCCCCATCCGATGTTAAGACTGTTCCGAGATGTTACTGGAGAGAATACAACAAACTGAGAGATATCACTGGAGACAATACAACAATGGGAAATAGGACTCCATGATGTTAGATTCATACAAGAGACAACATTGCAGTTATAGGCATATTTCAGGCGAACGAAAGAAGAAGAAGAAGAAGAAGAAGAAGAAGAAGAAGAAGAAGAAGAAGAAGAAGAAGAAGAAGAAGAAGAAGAAGAAGAAGAAGAAGAAGAAGAAGAAGAAGAAGAAGGACTCCATTCATGGCACAAGCGAAGAGAGATTACTGGAGAGAATACAACACACTGAGAGATATTACTGGAGAGAATACAACAATGGGAAATGAGACTCAATTCATGGCACAAGCAAAGAGAGATTACTGGAGAGAATACAAGAAACTGAGAGATATCACCGGAGAGAATACATCAATAGGAAATGGGAGTCCATTCATGGCAGAAGCAAAGAGATGTTACTGGGGAGAATACAACACACTATGAGATATCACTGGAGAGAATACAACAAACATAGAAAGAGATTACTGAAGATAATACAACAATGGGAAATGGGACTCCATTCATGGAACAAGCAAAGAGATATTACTGGAGAGATACAACACACTGAGAGATATTACTGGAGAGAATACAACACACTGAGAGATATCACTGGAGAGAATACAACACACTGAGAGATATCACTGGAGAGAATACAACAAACTGAGATATGTTACTGGAGAGAACACAACAAACTGAGAGATATAACTGGAGAGAATACAACACACTGAGAAATGTTACTGGAGAGAATACAATAATCAAAGATGATATGGTCGGCTGACGACATCGTAAATTTGATTTACAAAGAAAACTGATTAAACGAGCAGTTCAACAATATTGATTGAGTTAAATTGTATAAAGAATAAAATATATGCTCAGGCCAATAAGAGATTTGAGAGGAAGAAACAGAAGAGTAAAAACAGCAAGTTTGACACCTACAACAAGAACATCATTAATGGAAGAAGACACTATAATACAGAAACAGGAGGAATACACAAGCCAGTTAAATGATGGAGAGAAAGCAGAATAAAGAGAAAGAAGTATCTTTTACAATAATATAATATAACCAATATGTGTAGTCGAAAGCCAGAACAGCTTGTAAATCTCACACAAATATCTCCCACACATACATCACCCACACATATATCACCCACACACATATCCCCCACACAGATATCACCCACTCACATATCCCCCACACAGATATTCCCCACACAGATATCTTTTACAAACGTGGAGAGAACCGCTACAAATTCTCCCACACGTCACGTTACTCACGAGAGTATACGGGAGTACGAAAAAAAAAACAAATCACCCACACACATATCACCCACACACATATCACCCACACAAATATCACACAGGGCAGGTCTTGGCGTCTCCGCACTGGCAAATATATGTACGGGAAGCAGCCTACCTACAGCTATATAAGGCCCTTTGATGGTATCTGTCTGGACTGCACGCCTATTCAATCAGGGGCCGCGATCCCGATGGCCCCTTCTCAAATAGGGGTCGCCATCCCGAGGACTCATAAAACTCTTGGGTAGCAGACACATCGGACAGTTACATGCTTATGTAGTTGCTACTGATAGTCTCAGTAGATATGTATTTGATAAAAGTTTGTGGGGAGTGGAAGAGGTTGGCGTCGTAGAAGGTCTGTGATTGAATGGGCCAGTGGGTGATTACAATTTGAGAAACCTTGTCCCCAGTAAAACAAGTAGATCTTGTCTCCAGTAAAACAAGTAGATGTCCCCAGTAAAACAAGTAGATCTTGTCTCCAGTAAAACAAGTAGATCTTGTCCCCAGTAAAACAAGTAGATCTTGTCCCCAGTAAAACAAGTAGATGTTGTCTCCAGTAAAACAAGTAGATGTTGTCTCCAGTAAAACAAGTAGATCTTGTCTCCAGTAAAACAAGTAGATGTTGTCCCCAGTAAAACAAGTAGATGTCCCCAGTAAAACAAGTAGATCTTGTCCCCAGTAAAACAAGTAGATGTTGTCCCCAGTAAAACAAGTAGATGTTGTCCCCAGTAAAACAAGTAGATCTTGTCCCCAGTAAAACAAGTAGATCTTGTCTCCAGTAAAACAAGTAGATCTTGTCCCCAGTAAAACAAGTAGATGTTGTCTCCAGTAAAACAAGTAGATGTCCCCAGTAAAACAAGTAGATGTTGTCCCCAGTAAAACAAGTAGATGTTGTCCCCAGTAAAACAAGTAGATGTTGTCTCCAGTAAAACAAGTAGATCTTGTCCCCAGTAAAACAAGTAGATGTTGTCCCCAGTAAAACAAGTAGATGTTGTCCCCAGTAAAACAAGTAGATGTTGTCCCCAGTAAAACAAGTAGATGTTGTCTCCAGTAAAACAAGTAGATCTTGTCCCCAGTAAAACAAGTAGATGTTGTCCCCAGTAAAACAAGTAGATCTTGTCCCCAGTAAAACAAGTAGATCTTGTCTCCAGTAAAACAAGTAGATCTTGTCTCCAGTAAAACAAGTAGATGTCCCCAGTAAAACAAGTAGATGTTGTCTCCAGTAAAACAAGTAGATGTTGTCCCCAGTAAAACAAGTAGATCTTGTCCCAGGTAAAACAAGTAGATGTCCCCAGTAAAACAAGTAGATGTTGTCCCCAGTAAAACAAGTAGATGTTGTCCCCAGTAAAACAAGTAGATGTTGTCCCCAGTAAAACAAGTAGATGTTGTCCCCAGTAAAACAAGTAGATGTTGTCCCCAGTAAAACAAGTAGATCTTGTCTCCAGTAAAACAAGTAGATGTCTCCAGTAAAACAAGTAGATGTCCCCAGTAAAACAAGTAGATCTTGTCTCCAGTAAAACAAGTAGATCTTGTCCCCAGTAAAACAAGTAGATCTTGTCCCCAGTAAAACAAGTAGATGTTGTCTCCAGTAAAACAAGTAGATGTCCCCAGTAAAACAAGTAGATCTTGTCCCCAGTAAAACAAGTAGATGTTGTCCCCAGTAAAACAAGTAGATGTTGTCCCCAGTAAAACAAGTAGATGTTGTCTCCAGTAAAACAAGTAGATGTTGTCCCCAGTAAAACAAGTAGATGTTGTCCCCAGTAAAACAAGTAGATGTTGTCTCCAGTAAAACAAGTAGATCTTGTCCCCAGTAAAACAAGTAGATGTTGTCCCCAGTAAAACAAGTAGATGTTGTCCCCAGTAAAACAAGTAGATGTTGTCCCCAGTAAAACAAGTAGATGTTGTCTCCAGTAAAACAAGTAGATCTTGTCCCCAGTAAACAAGTAGATGTTGTCCCCAGTAAAACAAGTAGATCTTGTCCCCAGTAAAACAAGTAGAGTCTTGTCTCCAGTAAACAAGTAGATCTTGTCTCCAGTAAAACAAGTAGATGTCCCCAGTAAAACAAGTAGATGTTGTCTCCAGTAAAACAAGTAGATCTTGTCCCCAGTAAAACAAGTAGATCTTGTCCCCAGTAAAACAAGTAGATGTCCCCAGTAAAACAAGTAGATGTTGTCCCCAGTAAAACAAGTAGATGTTGTCCCCAGTAAAACAAGTAGATGTTGTCCCCAGGTAAAACAAGTAGATGTTGTCCCCAGTAAAACAAGTAGATGTTGTCCCCAGTAAAACAAGTAGATGTTGTCTCCAGTAAAACAAGTAGATGTTGTCCCCAGTAAAACAAGTAGATCTTGTCCCCAGTAAAACAAGTAGATGTCCCCAGTAAAACAAGTAGATGTCCCCAGTAAAACAAGTAGATGTTGTCCCCAGTAAAACAAGTAGATGTTGTCCCCAGTAAAACAAGTAGATCTTGTCCCCAGTAAAACAAGTAGATGTTGTCTCCAGTAAAACAAGTAGATGTTGTCTCCAGTAAAACAAGTAGATCTTGTCCCCAGTAAAACAAGTAGATGTTGTCCCCAGTAAAACAAGTAGATGTCCCCAGTAAAACAAGTAGATCTTGTCCCCAGTAAAACAAGTAGATGTTGTCTCCAGTAAAACAAGTAGATCTTGTCCCCAGTAAAACAAGTAGATGTTGTCCCCAGTAAAACAAGTAGATGTTGTCCCCAGTAAAACAAGTAGATCTTGTCCCCAGTAAAACAAGTAGATCTTGTCCCCAGTAAAACAAGTAGATCTTGTCTCCAGTAAAACAAGTAGATGTTGTCTCCAGTAAAACAAGTAGATCTTGTCCCCAGTAAAACAAGTAGATGTTGTCCCCAGTAAAACAAGTAGATGTCCCCAGTAAAACAAGTAGATCTTGTCCCCAGTAAAACAAGTAGATGTTGTCTCCAGTAAAACAAGTAGATCTTGTCCCCAGTAAAACAAGTAGATGTTGTCCCCAGTAAAACAAGTAGATCTTGTCTCCAGTAAAACAAGTAGATCTTGTCTCCAGTAAAACAAGTAGATGTTGTCCCCAGTAAAACAAGTAGATCTTGTCTCCAGTAAAACAAGTAGATCTTGTCCCCAGTAAAACAAGTAGATGTCCCCAGTAAAACAAGTAGATCTTGTCTCCAGTAAAACAAGTAGATGTTGTCCCCAGTAAAACAAGTAGATCTTGTCCCCAGTAAAACAAGTAGATGTTGTCCCCAGTAAAACAAGTAGATGTCCCCAGTAAAACAAGTAGATCTTGTCTCCAGTAAAACAAGTAGATCTTGTCCCCAGTAAAACAAGTAGATGTCCCCAGTAAACAAGTAGATCTTGTCTCCAGTAAAACAAGTAGATGTTGTCCCAGTAAACAAGTAGATCTTGTCTCCAGTAAAACAAGTAGATCTTGTCCCCAGTAAAACAAGTAGATGTCCCCAGTAAAACAAGTAGATCTTGTCTCCAGTAAAACAAGTAGATGTTGTCCCCAGTAAAACAAGTAGATCTTGTCCCCAGTAAAACAAGTAGATGTTGTCCCCAGTAAAACAAGTAGATCTTGTCCCCAGTAAAACAAGTAGATCTTGTCTCCAGTAAACAAGTAGATCTTGTCTCCAGTAAAACAAGTAGATGTTGTCCCCAGTAAAACAAGTAGATCTTGTCTCCAGTAAAACAAGTAGATGTTGTCCCCAGTAAAACAAGTAGATGTTGTCCCCAGTAAAACAAGTAGATCTTGTCCCCAGTAAAACAAGTAGATGTTGTCCCCAGTAAAACAAGTAGATGTTGTCCCCAGTAAAACAAGTAGATGTTGTCCCCAGTAAAACAAGTAGATCTTGTCCCCCAGTAAAACAAGTAGATCTTGTCCCCAGTAAAACAAGTAGATGTTGTCTCCAGTAAAACAAGTAGATGTTGTCTCCAGTAAAACAAGTAGATGTTGTCCCCAGTAAAACAAGTAGATCTTGTCTCCAGTAAAACAAGTAGATCTTGTCTCCAGTAAAACAAGTAGATGTTGTCCCCAGTAAAACAAGTAGATCTTGTCTCCAGTAAAACAAGTAGATCTTGTCCCCAGTAAAACAAGTAGATGTCCCCAGTAAAACAAGTAGATCTTGTCTCCAGTAAAACAAGTAGATGTTGTCCCCAGTAAAACAAGTAGATCTTGTCCCCAGTAAAACAAGTAGATGTTGTCCCCAGTAAAACAAGTAGATCTTGTCCCCAGTAAAACAAGTAGATCTTGTCTCCAGTAAACAAGTAGATCTTGTCTCCAGTAAAACAAGTAGATGTTGTCCCCAGTAAAACAAGTAGATCTTGTCTCCAGTAAAACAAGTAGATGTTGTCCCCAGTAAAACAAGTAGATCTTGTCCCCAGTAAAACAAGTAGATCTTGTCTCCAGTAAAACAAGTAGATGTTGTCCCCAGTAAAACAAGTAGATGTCCCCAGTAAAACAAGTAGATCTTGTCTCCAGTAAAACAAGTAGATGTTGTCCCCAGTAAAACAAGTAGATCTTGTCCCCAGTAAAACAAGTAGATCTTGTCCCCAGTAAAACAAGTAGATCTTGTCTCCAGTAAAACAAGTAGATTGTTGTCCCCAGTAAAACAAGTAGATGTTGTCCCCAGTAAAACAAGTAGATCTTGTCTCCAGTAAAACAAGTAGATGTTGTCCCAGTAAAACAAGTAGATCTTGTCCCCAGTAAAACAAGTAGATCTTGTCTCCAGTAAAACAAGTAGATCTTGTCCCCAGTAAAACAAGTAGATCTTGTCTCCAGTAAAACAAGTAGATGTGTGTCCCCAGTAAAACAAGTAGATCTTGTCCCCAGTAAAACAAGTAGATGTCCCCAGTAAAACAAGTAGATGTTGTCCCCAGTAAAACAAGTAGATGTTGTCCCCAGTAAAACAAGTAGATCTTGTCCCCAGTAAAACAAGTAGATCTTGTCCCCAGTAAAACAAGTAGATGTTGTCCCCAGTAAAACAAGTAGATCTTGTCTCCAGTAAAACAAGTAGATGTTGTCCCCAGTAAAACAAGTAGATCTTGTCCCCAGTAAAACAAGTAGATCTTGTCTCCAGTAAAACAAGTAGATCTTGTCCCCAGTAAAACAAGTAGATGTTGTCCCCAGTAAAACAAGTAGATGTTGTCCCCAGTAAAACAAGTAGATCTTGTCCCCAGTAAAACAAGTAGATCTTGTCCCCAGTAAAACAAGTAGATCTTGTCTCCAGTAAAACAAGTAGATCTTGTCCCCAGTAAAACAAGTAGATGTTGTCCCCAGTAAAACAAGTAGATCTTGTCTCCAGTAAAACAAGTAGATGTTGTCTCCAGTAAAACAAGTAGATCTTGTCCCCAGTAAAACAAGTAGATGTTGTCCTCCAGTAAAACAAGTAGATGTTGTCTCCAGTAAAACAAGTAGATCTTGTCTCCAGTAAAACAAGTAGATCTTGTCTCCAGTAAAACAAGTAGATGTTGTCCCCAGTAAAACAAGTAGATGTTGTCCCCAGTAAAACAAGTAGATCTTGTCTCCAGTAAAACAAGTAGATCTTGTCTCCAGTAAAACAAGTAGATGTTGTCTCCAGTAAAACAAGTAGATGTTGTCTCCAGTAAAACAAGTAGATCTTGTCTCCATTAAAACAAGTAGATGTTGTCTCCCAGTAAAACAAGTAGATCTTGTCCCCAGTAAAACAAGTAGATGTTGTCCCCAGTAAAACAAGTAGATGTTGTCTCCAGTAAAAACAAGTAGATCTTGTCCCCAGTAAAACAAGTAGATGTTGTCTCCAGTAAAACAAGTAGATCTTGTCTCCAGTAAAACAAGTAGATGTTGTCTCCAGTAAAACAAGTAGATCTTGTCCCCAGTAAAACAAGTAGATGTTGTCTCCAGTAAAACAAGTAGATGTTGTCCCCAGTAAAACAAGTAGATGTTGTCTCCAGTAAAACAAGTAGATCTTGTCCCCAGTAAAACAAGTAGATGTTGTCCCCAGTAAAACAAGTAGATCTTGTCCCCAGTAAAACAAGTAGATCTTGTCCCCAGTAAAACAAGTAGATGTTGTCTCCAGTAAAACAAGTAGATGTTGTCTCCAGTAAAACAAGTAGATGTTGTCCCCAGTAAAACAAGTAGATCTTGTCTCCAGTAAAACAAGTAGATCTTGTCTCCAGTAAAACAAGTAGATGTTGTCCCCAGTAAAACAAGTAGATCTTGTCTCCAGTAAAACAAGTAGATCTTGTCCCCAGTAAAACAAGTAGATGTCCCCAGTAAAACAAGTAGATCTTGTCTCCAGTAAAACAAGTAGATGTTGTCCCCAGTAAAACAAGTAGATGTTGTCCCCAGTAAAACAAGTAGATGTTGTCCCCAGTAAAACAAGTAGATCTTGTCCCCAGTAAAACAAGTAGATCTTGTCTCCAGTAAAACAAGTAGATCTTGTCTCCAGTAAAACAAGTAGATGTTGTCCCCAGTAAAACAAGTAGATCTTGTCTCCAGTAAAACAAGTAGATGTTGTCCCCAGTAAAACAAGTAGATCTTGTCCCCAGTAAAACAAGTAGATCTTGTCTCCAGTAAAACAAGTAGATGTTGTCCCCAGTAAAACAAGTAGATGTTGTCCCCAGTAAAACAAGTAGATCTTGTCTCCAGTAAAACAAGTAGATGTTGTCCCCAGTAAAACAAGTAGATCTTGTCCCCAGTAAAACAAGTAGATCTTGTCCCCAGTAAAACAAGTAGATCTTGTCTCCAGTAAAACAAGTAGATGTTGTCCCCAGTAAAACAAGTAGATGTTGTCCCCAGTAAAACAAGTAGATCTTGTCTCCAGTAAAACAAGTAGATGTTGTCCCCAGTAAAACAAGTAGATCTTGTCCCCAGTAAAACAAGTAGATCTTGTCTCCAGTAAAACAAGTAGATCTTGTCCCCAGTAAAACAAGTAGATCTTGTCCCCAGTAAAACAAGTAGATGTTGTCCCCAGTAAAACAAGTAGATCTTGTCTCCAGTAAAACAAGTAGATGTTGTCCCCAGTAAAACAAGTAGATCTTGTCCCCAGTAAAACAAGTAGATCTTGTCCCCAGTAAAACAAGTAGATCTTGTCCCCAGTAAAACAAGTAGATGTTGTCCCCAGTAAAACAAGTAGATCTTGTCTCCAGTAAAACAAGTAGATGTTGTCTCCAGTAAAACAAGTAGATCTTGTCCCCAGTAAAACAAGTAGATGTTGTCTCCAGTAAAACAAGTAGATGTTGTCTCCAGTAAAACAAGTAGATCTTGTCTCCAGTAAAACAAGTAGATCTTGTCTCCAGTAAAACAAGTAGATGTTGTCCCCAGTAAAACAAGTAGATGTTGTCCCCAGTAAAACAAGTAGATCTTGTCTCCAGTAAAACAAGTAGATCTTGTCTCCAGTAAAACAAGTAGATGTTGTCTCCAGTAAAACAAGTAGATGTTGTCTCCAGTAAAACAAGTAGATCTTGTCTCCATTAAAACAAGTAGATGTTGTCTCCAGTAAAACAAGTAGATCTTGTCCCCAGTAAAACAAGTAGATGTTGTCCCCAGTAAAACAAGTAGATGTTGTCTCCAGTAAAACAAGTAGATCTTGTCCCCAGTAAAACAAGTAGATGTTGTCTCCAGTAAAACAAGTAGATCTTGTCTCCAGTAAAACAAGTAGATGTTGTCTCCAGTAAAACAAGTAGATCTTGTCCCCAGTAAAACAAGTAGATGTTGTCTCCAGTAAAACAAGTAGATGTTGTCCCCAGTAAAACAAGTAGATGTTGTCTCCAGTAAAACAAGTAGATCTTGTCCCCAGTAAAACAAGTAGATGTTGTCCCCAGTAAAACAAGTAGATCTTGTCCCCAGTAAAACAAGTAGATCTTGTCCCCAGTAAAACAAGTAGATGTTGTCTCCAGTAAAACAAGTAGATGTTGTCTCCAGTAAAACAAGTAGATGTTGTCCCCAGTAAAACAAGTAGATCTTGTCTCCAGTAAAACAAGTAGATCTGTCTCCAGTAAAACAAGTAGATGTTGTCCCCAGTAAAACAAGTAGATCTTGTCTCCAGTAAAACAAGTAGATCTTGTCCCCAGTAAAACAAGTAGATGTCCCCAGTAAAACAAGTAGATCTTGTCTCCAGTAAAACAAGTAGATGTTGTCCCCAGTAAAACAAGTAGATGTTGTCCCCAGTAAAACAAGTAGATGTTGTCCCCAGTAAAACAAGTAGATCTTGTCCCCAGTAAAACAAGTAGATCTTGTCTCCAGTAAAACAAGTAGATCTTGTCTCCAGTAAAACAAGTAGATGTTGTCCCAGTAAAACAAGTAGATCTTGTCTCCAGTAAAACAAGTAGATGTTGTCCCCAGTAAACAAGTAGATCTTGTCCCCAGTAAAACAAGTAGATCTTGTCTCCAGTAAAAACAGTAGATGTTGTCCCCAGTAAAACAAGTAGATGTTGTCCCAGTAAAACAAGGTAGATCTTGTCTCCAGTAAAACAAGTAGATGTTGTCCCCAGTAAAACAAGTAGATCTTGTCCCCAGTAAAACAAGTAGATCTTGTCCCCAGTAAAACAAGTAGATCTTGTCTCCAGTAAACAAGTAGATGTTGTCCCCAGTAAAACAAGTAGATGTTGTCCCCCAGTAAACAAGTAGATCTTGTCTCCAGTAAAACAAGTAGATGTTGTCCCAGTAAAACAAGTAGATCTTGTCCCCAGTAAAACAAGTAGATCTTGTCTCCAGTAAAACAAGTAGATCTTGTCCCCAGTAAAACAAGTAGATCTTGTCCCCAGTAAAACAAGTAGATGTTGTCCCCAGTAAAACAAGTAGATCTTGTCCCCAGTAAAACAAGTAGATGTCCCCAGTAAAACAAGTAGATGTTGTCCCCAGTAAAACAAGTAGATGTTGTCCCCAGTAAAACAAGTAGATCTTGTCCCCAGTAAAACAAGTAGATCTTGTCCCCAGTAAAACAAGTAGATCTTGTCCCCAGTAAAACAAGTAGATCTTGTCTCCAGTAAAACAAGTAGATGTTGTCCCCAGTAAAACAAGTAGATCTTGTCCCCAGTAAAACAAGTAGATCTTGTCTCCAGTAAAACAAGTAGATCTTGTCCCCAGTAAAACAAGTAGATGTTGTCCCCAGTAAAACAAGTAGATGTTGTCCCCAGTAAAACAAGTAGATCTTGTCCCCAGTAAAACAAGTAGATCTTGTCTCCAGTAAAACAAGTAGATCTTGTCCCAGTAAAACAAGTAGATGTTGTCCCCAGTAAAACAAGTAGATGTTGTCCCCAGTAAAACAAGTAGATCTTGTCCCCAGTAAAACAAGTAGATCTTGTCCCCAGTAAAACAAGTAGATCTTGTCTCCAGTTAAAACAAGTAGATCTTGTCCCCAGTAAAACAAGTAGATGTTGTCCCCAGTAAACAAGTAGATCTTGTCTCCAGTAAACAAGTAGATGTTGTCTCCAGTAAAACAACTAGATCTTGTCCCAGTAAAACAAGTAGATGTTGTCTCCAGTAAAACAAGTAGATGTTGTCTCCAGTAAAACAAGTAGATCTTGTCTCCAGTAAAACAAGTAGATCTTGTCTCCAGTAAAACAAGTAGATGTTGTCCCCAGTAAAACAAGTAGATGTTGTCCCCAGTAAAACAAGTAGATCTTGTCTCCAGTAAAACAAGTAGATCTTGTCCCAGTAAACAAGTAGATGTTGTCTCCAGTAAAACAAGTAGATGTTGTCTCCAGTTAAAACAAGTAGATCTTGTCTCCAGTAAAACAAGTAGATGTTGTCTCCAGTAAAACAAGTAGATCTTGTCCCCAGTAAAACAAGTAGATGTTGTCCCAGTAAAACAAGTAGATGTTGTCTCCAGTAAAACAAGTAGATTTGTCCCCAGTAAAACAAGTAGATGTTGTCTCCAGTAAAACAAGTAGATCTTGTCTCCAGTAAACAAGTAGATGTTGTCTCCAGTAAAACAAGTAGATCTTGTCCCCAGTAAAACAAGTAGATGTTGTCTCCAGTAAAACAAGTAGATGTTGTCCCCAGTAAAACAAGTAGATGTTGTCTCCAGTAAAACAAGTAGATCTTGTCCCTAGTAAAACAAGTAGATCTTGTCTCCAGTAAAACAAGTAGATGTTGTCTCCAGTAAAACAAGTAGATCTTGTCCCCAGTAAAACAAGTAGATGTTGTCTCCAGTAAAACAAGTAGATGTTGTCTCCAGTAAAACAAGTAGATGTTGTCTCCAGTAAAACAAGTAGATCTTGTCTCCAGTAAAACAAGTAGATCTTGTCTCCAGTAAAACAAGTAGATGTTGTCTCCAGTAAAACAAGTAGATCTTGTCTCCAGTAAAACAAGTAGATGTTGTCTCCAGTAAAACAAGTAGATCTTGTCTCCAGTAAAACAAGTAGATGTTGTCCCCAGTAAAACAAGTAGATGTTGTCCCCAGTAAAACAAGTAGATGTTGTCTCCAGTAAAACAAGTAGATGTTGTCTCCAGTAAAACAAGTAGATGTTGTCTCCAGTAAAACAAGTAGATGTTGTCCCCAGTAAAACAAGTAGATCTTGTCCCCAGTAAAACAAGTAGATCTTGTCCCCAGTAAAACAAGTAGATGTTGTCCCCAGTAAAACAAGTAGATCTTGTCCCCAGTAAAACAAGTAGATCTTGTCCCCAGTAAAACAAGTAGATGTTGTCCCCAGTAAAACAAGTAGATGTCCCCAGTAAAACAAGTAGATGTCCCCAGTAAAACAAGTAGATGTCCCCAGTAAAACAAGTAGATGTCCCCAGTAAAACAAGTAGATCTTGTCCCCAGTAAAACAAGCAGATGTTGTCCCCAGTAAAACAAGTAGATCTTGTCTCCAGTAAAACAAGTAGATGTTGTCTCCAGTAAAACAAGTAGATGTTGTCCCCAGTAAAACAAGTAGATCTTGTCTCCAGTAAAACAAGTAGATGTTGTCTCCAGTAAAACAAGTAGATGTTGTCTCCAGTAAAACAAGTAGATCTTGTCTCCAGTAAAACAAGTAGATCTTGTCTCCAGTAAAACAAGTAGATGTTGTCCCCAGTAAAACAAGTAGATGTTGTCCCCAGTAAAACAAGTAGATCTTGTCTCCAGTAAAACAAGTAGATGTTGTCCCCAGTAAAACAAGTAGATCTTGTCCCCAGTAAAACAAGTAGATCTTGTCTCCAGTAAAACAAGTAGATCTTGTCCCCAGTAAAACAAGTAGATGTTGTCCCCAGTAAAACAAGTAGATGTTGTCCCCAGTAAAACAAGTAGATCTTGTCCCCAGTAAACAAGTAGATCTTGTCCCCAGTAAAACAAGTAGATCTTGTCTCCAGTAAAACAAGTAGATCTTGTCCCCAGTAAAACAAGTAGATGTTGTCCCCAGTAAAACAAGTAGATGTCCCCAGTAAAACAAGTAGATGTTGTCCCCAGTAAAACAAGTAGATGTTGTCCATAGTAAAACAAGTAGATGTTGTCCCCAGTAAAACAAGTAGATCTTGTCCCCAGTAAAACAAGTAGATGTTGTCCCCAGTAAAACAAGTAGATCTTGTCCCCAGTAAAACAAGTAGATCTTGTCTCCAGTAAAACAAGTAGATCTTGTCCCCAGTAAAACAAGTAGATCTTGTCCCCAGTAAAACAAGTAGATCTTGTCCCCAGTAAAACAAGTAGATCTTGTCTCCAGTAAAACAAGTAGATCTTGTCCCCAGTAAAACAAGTAGATCTTGTCTCCAGTAAAACAAGTAGATCTTGTCTCCAGTAAAACAAGTAGATGTTGTCCCCAGTAAAACAAGTAGATGTCCCAGTAAAACAAGTAGATCTTGTCCCAGTAAAACAAGTAGATGTCCCCAGTAAAACAAGTAGATCTTGTCTCCAGTAAAACAAGTAGATGTTGTCCCCAGTAAAACAAGTAGATGTTGTCCCCAGTAAAACAAGTAGATCTTGTCCCCAGTAAAACAAGTAGATCTTGTCCCCAGTAAAACAAGTAGATCTTGTCCCCAGTAAAACAAGTAGATCTTGTCCCCAGTAAAACAAGTAGATCTTGTCTCCAGTAAAACAAGTAGATGTTGTCCCCAGTAAAACAAGTAGATGTCCCCAGTAAAACAAGTAGATCTTGTCCCCAGTAAAACAAGTAGATGTCCCCAGTAAAACAAGTAGATCTTGTCTCCAGTAAAACAAGTAGATGTTGTCCCCAGTAAAACAAGTAGATCTTGTCCCCAGTAAAACAAGTAGATGTTGTCCCCAGTAAAACAAGTAGATCTTGTCCCCAGTAAAACAAGTAGATGTTGTCCCCAGTAAAACAAGTAGATCTTGTCTCCAGTAAAACAAGTAGATGTTGTCCCCAGTAAAACAAGTAGATCTTGTCCCCAGTAAAACAAGTAGATCTTGTCCCCAGTAAAACAAGTAGATCTTGTCTCCAGTAAAACAAGTAGATCTTGTCCCCAGTAAAACAAGTAGATCTTGTCTCCAGTAAAACAAGTAGATCTTGTCTCCAGTAAAACAAGTAGATGTTGTCCCCAGTAAAACAAGTAGATGTTGTCCCCAGTAAAACAAGTAGATGTTGTCCCCAGTAAAACAAGTAGATCTTGTCCCCAGTAAAACAAGTAGATCTTGTCTCCAGTAAAACAAGTAGATCTTGTCCCCAGTAAAACAAGTAGATCTTGTCCCCAGTAAAACAAGTAGATCTTGTCTCCAGTAAAACAAGTAGATCTTGTCTCCAGTAAAACAAGTAGATCTTGTCTCCAGTAAAACAAGTAGATGTTGTCCCCAGTAAAACAAGTAGATGTCCCCAGTAAAACAAGTAGATGTCGCCAGTAAAACAAGTAGATGTCCCCAGTAAAACAAGTAGATGTCCCCAGTAAAACAAGTAGATGTCCCCAGTAAAAGAAGTAGATGTCCCCAGTAAAACAAGTAGATGTTGTCTCCAGTAAAACAAGTAGATCTTGTCCCCAGTAAAACAAGTAGATCTTGTCCCCAGTAAAACAAGTAGATCTTGTCTCCAGTAAAACAAGTAGATGTTGTCCCCAGTAAAACAAGTAGATGTCCCCAGTAAAACAAGTAGATGTTGTCCCCAGTAAAACAAGTAGATGTTGTCCCCAGTAAAACAAGTAGATGTTGTCCCCAGTAAAACAAGTAGATGTTGTCTCCAGTAAAACAAGTAGATGTTGTCCCCAGTAAAACAAGTAGATGTTGTCCCCAGTAAAACAAGTAGATGTTGTCCCCAGTAAAACAAGTAGATGTTGTCCCCAGTAAAACAAGTAGATGTTGTCCCCAGTAAAACAAGTAGATCTTTTCTCCAGTAAAACAAGTAGATGTTGTCCCCAGTAAAACAAGTAGATGTTGTCCCCAGTAAAACAAGTAGATGTTGTCCCCAGTAAAACAAGTAGATCTTGTCTCCAGTAAAACAAGTAGATGTTGTCCCCAGTAAAACAAGTAGATGTTGTCCCCAGTAAAACAAGTAGATGTCCCCAGTAAAACAAGTAGATGTTGTCCCCAGTAAAACAAGTAGATGTTGTCCCCAGTAAAACAAGTAGATCTTGTCCCCAGTAAAACAGGTAGATCTTTTACAAAATTCGATCAAGTCGGATGCGCTGACCTAGTTCAGATACACCACGTGACGCGGTCTACATGAAAGAACAAGGAAGAAGCATCAATAACATAAATAAGTGTTCAATCAATCAATCATGTGCCATGCCGGAAAGAGTGGGCGGTCATGACTCGCCATTTCACTCGATCACCAGTGTCGTGGATCAGCTCAGTGTTCCTGTCTCGACCATGCCATGTGGCCAAGCCATCCAGGTATTTTTTCTCGGTCTTCCTCTTGGTCTGTTCCCTTCGATCTTGCCGATCCATTTCTTCTCATAACATGTCCAAACAATTTTGACTGTCTACGTCTAATTTCTCTAATCAATTTACGATTTTAATTTGTCTCCTGTAGTAATTGGTCATTGGTTTTTCTGTCTGTCCATGGTATTCTTTGCATTTTCCTCAGAAACCACATTTCTACAGCCATCAGATGTTTTTCAGCTTGTCTGCTCATTGTCCAAGTTTCATATCCATACAAAAGAACAGGCTCTATAAATAAATGTTACGTGTCACTAAATATAGTTCAGTGTCGTTGGGCTGGAATGTGGCGGGATTCCAGGAAACCTCTTTACGGCACACTGACGGACTAGAGGCCGACACAGAACGTAGGCCATGGCCAGAGGACAGTAGAGATGATAGTAGGTGTATTGTGGTCTAACCTAGGACAGAGGACAGTAGAGATGATAGTAAATGTATTGTGGTCTAACCTAGGACAGAGGACAGCAGAGATGATAGTGGCTGTAACGTGGTCACACCTAGGCGCGCGGCTGTAACGTGGTGTAACGTGGTCACACCTAGGCGCGCGGCTGTAACGTGGTCACACCTAGGCGCGCGGCTGTAACGTGGTGTAACGTGGTCACATCTAGGCGCGCGGCTGTAACGTGGTCACACCTAGGCGCGCGGCTGTAACGTGGTGTAACGTGGTCACACCTAGGCGCGCGGCTGTAACGTGGTCACACCTAGGTGTAGCTTCCACTTCCTACTTTTACTCCCACCATTTCCCCTCAGATGGCATGTGCATGTGGTTGTATGTATAATTATGAGGGCATGTGGTGTGTGTGTGTGGTGTGTTTGTGGGTGTGTGTGTGAGTGCGTGCACGCGAGCGTGTGTGTGTGTGTGTGTGGTCAACACACCAAATACTCACAGTCTTTCTGGATGCACTTCTGACCCCTGAAACCACACTCTGGTTCCTCTGCAGGCGGTTTGCCGCCAATCCATTCAATGTGCATGCCGTCGTACATGTGGAACACCTGTGTGTGGGGAACATGGTTTCTGGTCACGTCATTTATATACCCATATGGAACACCTATGTGTGGGGAACATGGTTCCTGGCCACGCCATTCACACACACACATGTGGAACACCTGTGTGTGGGGAACATGGTTCCTGGTCACGTAATTTACACACACACATGGAACACTTATGTGTGGGGAACATGGTTCCTGGTCATGTCATTTACACACACACGTGTGGAAAACCTGTGTGTGGGGAACATGGTTCCTGGTCATGTCATTTACACACACACACACACACACACACACACACACACACACATATATATGGAACACCTGTGTGTGGGGAACATGGTTCCTGGTCATGTCATTTACACACACACACACGCACACACACACACACACACACACACACACACACATGTGGAACACCTGTGTGTGGGGAACATAGTTTAACATCTTTTAAGGCCATGGACTAGAACATCAGCGGTTCTCCATGCGACCATCACATACACAACATCTTGATGTCACGGCCTTCCAACAAAACAACAACAACAACAACAACAACCGGCTACAGCCAGACACAAGTACTCACGGGAAGCTTTCCGTCGTGGTTGAGCAGGAAGTTGGCTACAGGCAACATAGCGGGTGTCTGTGTTCTGTTCTGCAGGGCTAGCACGGTATAGTTCCCCTGGGCGTTGCCTCGCTGGTCTATCTTGGCCATGTAACCTTGGATACCTGCAAGTTGTAGCCAGTACAACATATCAAGGCCCAGGCCAGTTGGTGGACTCATTCATGGTCACAGAAATACAATAATAAAATCCTGGAACCCTTTATGGTCACTGTACAAAGTGTACTAAATGTGGTCACTTGATAAAGTGCCCTAAATATTGTCACTGGAAAAAGTCCTCTAAACATGGTCACTGGACAAACTAAACCAGTGTTGATTACTGGACAAAATACTGTAAACATGATCAGTGGAAAATTAATCTAGTGTTTACTGAACAAAGTACTCTAAACATTGTCATTGGACAAATTAATCAAGTGTTTACTGCACAAAGTACTCTAACCATTGTCATTGGACAAATTAATCAAGTGTTTACTGCACAAAGTACTCTAAACATTGTCATTGGACAAATAAATCAAGTGTTTACAGTACAAAGTACTCTAAACATTGTCATTGAACAAATTAATCAAGTGTTTACAGTACAAAGTACTCTAAACATTGTCATTGGACAAATTAATCAATGTTTACTGTACAAAGTACTCTAAACATTGTCACTGGACAAATTAAACCAGTGTGGATTACTCGAGAAAGTCCTCTAAACATGGTCATTGGACAAATTAAACCAGTGTTGATTACTGGACACATTGCTCTAAACATGGTCATTGGACAAATTAAACCAGTGTTGATTACTGGAGAAAGTCCTCTAAACATGGTCATTGGACAAAGTAAACCAGTCTTGATTACTGGAGAAAGTCCTCTAAACATGGTCATTGGACAAATTAAACCAGTGTTGATTACTGGACAAATTGCTGTAAACATGGTCATTGGACAAATTAAATCAGTGTTGATTACAGGAGAAAGTCCTCTAAACATGGCCATTGGACAAAGTAAACCAGTCTTGATTACTGGAAAAAGTCCTCTAAACGTGGTCATTGGACAAAGTAAACCAGTCTTGATTACTGGAAAAAGGCCTCTAAACGTGGTCATTGGACAAAGTAAACCAGTGTTGATTACTGGAGAAAGCCCTCTAAACATGGTCATTGGACAAAGTAAACCAGTGTTGATTACTGGAGAAAGTCCTCTTAACATGGTCATTGGACAAAGTAAACCAGTCTTGATTACTGGAGAAAGTCCTCTAATCATGATCATTGGACAAAGTAAACCAGTCTTGATTACTGGACAAAATACTGTAAACATGATCAGTGGAAAATTAATCTAGTGTTTACTGAACAAAGTACTCTAAACATTGTCATTGGACAAATTAAACCAGTGTGGATTACTGGAGAAAGTCCTCTAAACATGGTCATTGGACAAAGTAAACCAGTCTTGATTACTGGAGAAAGTCCTCTAAACGTGGTCATTGTACAAATTTAACCAGTGTTGATTACTGAACAAAGTCCTCTTAACATGGTCATTGGACAAATTAAACCAATGTTGATTACTGGACAAATTGCTGTAAACATGGTCATTGGACAAATTAAACCAGTGTTGATTACTGGACAAATTTAGAGAGGAGAAGCATAGAGCACTAGCTGAACCTGCAGAGTGGAAGACAATCAGAGAGCACTAGCTGAACCTACAGAGAAGAGAAGCAGAGAGCACTAGCTGAACCTACAGAGTGGAAGAGAAGCAGAGAGCACTAGCTGACCCTACAGAGAAGAGAAGCAGAGAGCACTAGCTGAACCTACAGAGAAGACAAGCAGAGAGCACTAGCTGAACCTACAGAGAAGACAAGCAGAGAGCACTAGCTGAACCTACAGAGTGGAAGAGAAGCAGAGAGCACTAGCTGAACCTACAGATTGGAAGAGAAGCAGAGAGCACTAGCTGAACCTACAGAGAAGAGAAGCAGAGAGCACTAGCAGAACCTACAGAGAAGAGAAGCAGAGAGCACTAGCTGAAGTTACAGAGAAGAGAAGCAGAGAGCACTAGCTGAACCTACAGAGAAGAGAAGCAGAGAGCACTAGCAGAACCTACAGAGTGGAAGAGAAGCAGAGAGCACTAGCTGAACCTACAGAGAAGACAAGCAGAGAGCACTAGCTGAACCTACAGAGAAGAGAAGCAGAGAGCACTAGCTGAACCTACAGAGAAGACAAACAGAGAGCACTAGCTGAACCTACAGAGAAGAGAAGCAGAGAGCACTAGCTGAACCTACAGAGTGGAAGAGAAGCAGAGAGCACTAGCTGAACCTACAGAGAAGACAAGCAGAGAGCACTAGCTGAACCTACAGAGAAGAGAAGCAGAGAGCACTAGCTGAACCTGCAGAGTGGAAGAGAAGCAGAGAGCACTAGCTGAACCTGCAGAGAAGAGAAGCAGAGAGCACTAGCTGAACCTACAGAGTGGAAGAGAACGAATGAACGAACGAACAGACTTTATTTTCAAAGGGTTAAGAATTGGGCACGAAGGCCCGTCTAACATTCTGCCCTTCTATCATTCTCTTTCATACATTATTTCATCCACACATCATTCAAGGCTACCTGAAAACAACAGCAATATAAATGATATGCATTATAAAGGCATACAAGAAATGCAAAAGTCACTCCTACATGACTAACTAAGATTAATTAATGATTTAGCAATTGTTATTAACTACTGAGAACATCTTGTCTACCAAAAGGGCACTGACTGTTATACTTGGGTTTTATTATTGTTATTATTATTTTTCTTTTATTATTAATCTGCACCGAGATAGTATTCGAATAATTTGCGATTATATGTGTAGGGATTGGTTATGTCTTTGATTTGTTGAGGAAGACAGTTCCACGGCTGAGCTGCGGAATATGCTAGGCTTGTTTTGTATAATTCTATCCTAGGCTTCGGAATATGTAATATATTTAGTCGTTTACTGTGTCTTGCATTATATTTAAACAATGGCCAAAGGTAATTTCGGCCATTGCGGTTGTCAAAGACTCAAGTATAGAGGAGGAAGACCACCCTGAATGAGTGGTCTACCTCCACTAGATTAGAGGTAACCCAGTGCCCCTACATGAGGGCAGGGTAGGTGATAGGAAGGGGAACTATTAATTAGTTCTCTCATGAGACACGGAGGTGTCAACCAGAGAGTTAGCACTCTGGTCACGGCATGATCACGGCAACGTGAAACTAGAGTATAACTCAAGAGAGGCCACTACTCTAGCGTGCTGAATGAGGCCGCACGCAAAAAGCCGTAGTGCGCCCCAAGTCCTTCCGCGTACTGTGTAAACAGCACGCGGAGTAGAATGAGACGGGACACAGACTTCATAGTGATAACATCGCTTAGCGATGCTTGTTTCGTTAGCCGAGTAGATAGATTAGCAATAGGGTTAGGAAAACGACTAGTGATAGGAAGTTCTGTGCATTTATTCTTGTGTGATTTGTTAGCGACTGTTTGTTGTACATTGATGTGATGCAAAGAGCCAGTGGCAATAAAATGTGTAATCAATTCCTCTCGTACGACTAGCAAGTCTTTTGTGTGGTGCGAGAGAAGTATCCTAGAATGCCTGTGACATCGGTTGCTGACAGCGGTATATGATTTTGTGAATTAGTTTAGCTTTGTTGAAAAGTAAGCGTTTGCGGAGTGGTAGTAACTGAAGGCGTTTAATGTAGGCTCGGATTATCATTTACGTGTTTACTATAAATTCAACTCATAGCCCGTTTCTGGAGTGAGTAAAGTCGCTTGTTGATTGAATTGGAACAGCCGTCCCAGATTGTAGAGCAGTAGTCAAGATGTGTCTGTATGTGAGAAGTATAGAATATCTTCTTTCGAGAATTCGCTAGACGGTGATGTTGTCATTTACACAGATGGGTCAGTCGTCCGACATGTTAGAAGCTCATGGGCCTTTACGGTTCAGGCCGGAGGGAGAATTGTGAAGGAGGACTCTGATGCTTTTGCTGAGACCACAAGTAGCCTGACTATGGAAGTTATGGCAATAAGTAAAGCAATAACATGGCTCGAGACACAGACATTCACTAGGGCATGTTTCCTTGGCGACTCAATGAGCATGCTCAAGAGGATAGAGATGGAGTGGATCCGAAGAGAATGGTTGCTGCCTCTGGAGCGGTCTCGGCTGGCAAAGATTAGTTTCATCTTCGTGCCAGGGCATGTGGGAGTACAAGGAAATGAGCTGGCTGACAAGCTCGCAGGTAAGGCTACTGTGGAGGGCGGACGCGCCATGGACCAGGCTGACATTTTGAATGCTCTACGAGAAGTAAGACTTTTGCGAGAATCAAGTGATGACTGTGAATCTACAACCATGGCCAGACTGCGAGAACAGCAAATTAAAAGAAGGGCGGCCAAACAAGAACACTACGCAGGAAGTCAAAGAAGATTGATAAACCCACACAGAACTGGATGTTATTAGCTGCTACACGCTGCGATATTCGCTGAGGATGGGATCCGAGCACTTATGGACTGAATGGTTCGATGTGCAATGAGGATGATCTGTCGACTAACTAACTAACTAACTAGTATAGAATATCTTCCTTTTGTCTTCATCAAGAAAATTTTTAATTTTAGCCAGTTGGTAGATGTTTTCGCTGTTTGTTTAAAGAGCGAATATAAGAATTAAAGGTTGTTTCTATCAATGATGAAGCCTAATACTTTGTGCTCAGTTACACTTTCTACTGGAACGTTATTGGTGAGAAGTTGAAGTGATCTGAGTGAGTTTAGAGTCTGAAGTCTTTGTCTGGTTGTTAATAACAAGGATTTTGCTTTAGTGATGTTAATTTACATACTTAGTTAGTTAGTCGACAGATCATCCTCGTTGCACATCGAACCATTCAGTCCATAAGTGCTCGGATCCCCTCCTCAGCAAATCCCGCAGAGTGTAGCGGCTAACGACGCCAGTTCTGTGTTGGTTTACCAATCTTCTTTGGCTTCCTGGGTAGTGTTCTTGTTTGGCCACCCCTCTTTTAATTTGCTGTTCTCGCAGTCTGGCCATTGTTGTAGATTCACAGTCATCACTTGGTTCTCGCAAAAGTCTCACTTCTCGTAGAGCATTCAGAATGTCAGCCTGGTCCATGGCGCGTCCGCCTCTCCACAGTAGCCTCACCTGCGAGCTTGTCAGCCCGCTCATTTCCTTGTACTCCCGCATGACCTGGCACGAAGATGAAACTAATCTTTGCCAGCCGAGACCGCTTCAGAGGCAGCAACCATTCTCTTCGGATCGACCCCTCCTCTATCCTCTTGATCATGTTCATTGAGTCGCTAAGGAAACAAGCCCTAGTGAATGTCTGTGTCTCGAGCCATGTTATTGCTTTACTTACTGCCATGACTTCCATGGTCAGGCTACTTGTGGTTTCAGTGAAAGCACCAGAGTCCTCCTTCACAATTCTCCCTCCGGCCCGAGCTGTAAAGGCCCATGAGCTTCTCACATGTCGGACGACCGACCCATCTGTGTAGATGACCGCGTCACCGTCTAGCGAATTCTCGAAAATCAACGCTTGTACTTCAGCCTCCATAGCAGCCGGATTTTCTTGTCTGCATTTTCTATCTAGTTGGATGCAAACTGAAAAGGATGTGCAGAAGTCTGTTGGCACTTGCACCCACTCCTCGCCAGGTTCTAAGTCCTCAAGTGAACACACCTGTTGAAGAATGTCTTCGGCTTGACCCATCCACGACCGTCCTCTTTTTAACCTGCTGCCCTTCACCTTCCTAATTTCACTATGCAGTGGATGTTGTGTGTTTGCGTTAATTCTGAGGTAGGCGCGTGCCCTGCAAACTTGTACTCTCTCTTCAATGGTTGGAAAATCAAGAAGGTAGCGCATCGCCCTGCATGCTGTATCTCTTGTACATCCAAGAATAATGCGCATAGCTTCATTCTGTATCCTTTCCATCCTTTCTATCTGCTTATGGCTGAGAGTCAGGATTGCCATTGCATACTCCAAAACAGACATGACCAGCCCCTCGTACAGAAGACATAGATGGCGCTGCTCACAGTTTGCTGCCGCCATCACCCGCATCGCTGCCAAACCCCGCTTGGCCTTTGTTATCACCTGGTCTATGTGCACATTATAAGCAAGGCTTCGATCAAACCGTATCCCCAGGTAATTCATTGCCTGCGTTCTTTCCACCGTCTCTGAACACAGCATTACAGTTGGTGTTGGATTGTTGACAATATGATTATTCAACGAGAACCAAGTCACTGTTGCCTTTGTTGGGTTGACCATTGCCCCAGCTTCATCACACCAAGTACTTATGCGATTGAGTTCGGTTTGTAGTTCCACAGCAACCTGCTCTCTATCCTTACCCTGACGATACACTAAAACATCATCGGCATACGACAATGTCCTGCCAGGTCCAGTGATCTGCTCACTGGTGATTCTCACTGTGTAGGCGTTGAACAGTACCGGAGATAATGGTGATCCCTGTGGTAGGCCAGGATATATTGTTGTTGGTTCCGAAGTCCAACTGCCACGTCTAAAAACTACTTTCCGTTGGTAGAGGGCTGCAGCGATCCAACTAAGGAGAAATGGACTTACGTTTAGTTCAAGAAGCTGAAACATTAAAAAATCCAGTGGTACTCTGTTGTATGCGTCCTCAAGATCAATCGCTGCAGCAACGGTTTCAGTGCCTGAGTGGACACCTTCATAGACATCATGGGCAAAGACTGCTGCATTGGTCCAGGTTTCTCTTTTTGGACGGTACCCACCCAGGGTAGGTGGGAAAACACCTTGCCTCTCTAGTTGGCTTGATATTTTCCTGGCAATTACCTTCTCCAGCAGCTTGCCTATTGTACTCTGCATGGTTATAATTCGATATCCCTGAATTATTTTGTGGTCTTTGTCAGGCTTCGGCAAGGGAATCAGATAGCTGTGTAACCATTCCTCCTTGATGCTAGCACTCCCTATACTGTTGTTGTACATGTCTGCTAGTTTCTCTAGCTCATTGTCGGTACACCTATTTATGTCGTCGTATCTTATGCCATCAGGACCTGGAGCACTGTTTTTTGATCGTCGAAGCACAGCCTTGATTTCTTTCACTGTCACTGTGTCTTCATCCGAAGTGTTCTGGGCTTTGCATCTGTCTGAGGTGACCTCCTTGGCCAGATTTCGGCCTCCCATGTCTGTCTGGTTGCTCTGCTCAAGGTAGCGTTCAAAGAGGGCTTTGCCCTTGTCCTCGTCAGTCCTCTGCCAGGTGAGGTCAGCACCTTGGAAGTCAGAAATGCTCTTATTCTTGACTACACCACTCATGCTTTTATGTAGTCGCCAGAACAATTTCAGTGACTTGTCTGTGCTTACTCTTTGACACACCTCTGCCCATTTTTCGCTTTTAACCGCCTTGACCAGTTTTTTGAAATAGCTTACTTTTGTGTGCATCTCTCTTTCTAAGTGCAAGCAGGGACTAGGATGACCAGCTCTGTTCTTCTTGGCATTTTGCCATCTCCTTACAGCACTACGCTTATCCACCCAAGCCTTCTCCACCTCGAAACTCCACCACGGTGGCTGCTCCCAGCTTTTTTTCCTGCCCTGAAACGTTCTGCGCTTGTCACGTCTTATTTTACTCACCACATCTTGCCCTGTACTGTCATACTGGAACGTCTTTACCTTTAGCTTGTGCTGCCTGGTTCTGCCTTTCTCCACCAATATGCTGCACGGGTGGTGGTCGCTGCCATGGTGTCCTAGGACACCCCATCTACACACTGTAGTGAGTGAAGGTGAAACTAGCGCCAGATCAATAGCACTGTCCTCATCGCCTGGACGGCTTGCTGTCCTGGTGACACAGCCACTGTTAATACAAACCAGGTCGATGGTTTCCAGTGCAGTCTCGAGCTCCTCCCCTTGTGTATTGGAGGAAGTGTTTCCCCATGCTCTGCCTTTAGCGTTGAAGTCACCACAGAAAATAACATTTCTCTCGTGGCCTAATATGCCACTTAAGCACTGCCACTTCTGGGCGTCCATACTCGCATTGCGGGCATAAACATTAACCAACACGAATGGTATACTGGAATGAACTCTCAACGCCTGTATTTGTATATCGTCACTGTCCCAACTGGACATGTCTAGCTCTGACGCCACCATGCTGTCGCGAACGAGAATCGCCGTTCCCAGATGTCGTCTGTTGTAGAAACATTTGAAGCCGGCAATTCGGAGTAGCTGATCGCCCAGTCTCGTCTCCTGGAGTGCTACAATGTCGTTCCTGTAAACTAGGGTTTCTAAAATAGAGCCCCGTTGTTTTACACTGGCACAGTTCCAATATAGAATACGGATATTCCTGAGTCCTAGACGGTGACACTTGAGTCTAAAACGCCTCAAACCACCGCGCTTACCTTGCTTCTTTGTCCCTGCACGGCTACCACGCCGCTTCGTTATGTTGACTGCTGACCGCTCGGAAAAACACCGTTCTTCCGCCATGTTGAAAAAACGTAAACACAGACTGCTGATAACCACACACGCTGCTGAAAATTCACTCAAGGATGGCTTCGCTCGATGCACGAACTCCGTAGCACCCGCGCAGATCTTGAGTAGAAACTCCTGGTTTTACATCCTGGCACACCAATTACACGCAAGAGATGAATAAATCCATCCCCTACGCGAAAAAGTTAACGAACACAAAACAACACGACCGTCCGTCGCCATCTTGAAACCGGATTCTTGTTGCAATGAGGACCCCAGAGAATTACAGTTTTCAGAATTTGTATACACTGTACAGTCGTCTGCAAATAGATTACAGGACGATGAAATATACAAGGGTATATCGTTAATATATATGGCGAACAATAGGGGGCCAAGAATAGAGCGTTGAGGTACTCCAATACTGAAGGTAGTTGTTTGAGACAGAGATTTTTTGTGTGATACTACTTGTTTTCTGTTTCACATGAAAGATTTTACTAGAGTCACTATAGTAGGGCCAACATTCAATGTTTCTAGTTTTTTAATTACAATAACATGATCTATCATACTAAATGCTTTTCTGAAATCGATAAATGCCGCTCCACAGTTGTTTATATTCAGGTGCCAATTTTCTATCAGGTTTGTTAGGGCCGTTTGGCAAGAATTTTTTGGTCGAAATCTTGATTGTTGCGAAATAAATATAGTAAGGTTGCTTTATCAATGTGCTTTTCTAGTGGTTCAGATAGTGATGACAGTAAGGAAATAGGCTATAATTAATAAAGAGATCATCGTCGAAGGAGACAGCTTTGAGAAGAGGATTAAGCGATTTTGAGAGCAGATGGAAAGTGGCCTTTGGCGAGAAACTGGTTATATACATATGTTAGTTCACACAGTGTATCCTACGTCACTATCATGTGGGAATATCACAATCGTGTTAAAATGACCCTATCATGCTGGAATGTCACCATTATGTTGGAACGTCACTATCATGTTGGAATATCACTATCATATTGGAATGTCACTATCACGTTGGAATGCCACTATCATGTTGGAATGTCACTATCATGCTGGAATGTCATCATCATGATGAATGTCACCATCATGCTGGAATGTCACTATCATGTTGGAATGTCACTATCATGTTGGAATGTCACTATCATGTTGGAATGTCACCATTATGTTGGAATTTCACCATCATGTTGGAATGTCACCATTATGTTGGAATATTCTCATTATTTTGGAATTTCCCCATCATGATGGAGTTTCCCCATCATGCTGGAATACTACTATATGTCCCACCCAGTATGCCACTTGTAATACTACTATATGTCCCACCCAGTACGCCACTTGTAATACTACTATATGTCCCACCCAGTATGTGAGTGTTAATACTAAATTATGTATGTCGGACCCACTAATGAAGTGTAATACTTACTAGTGTATGTGTTACCCAGTATGAGGTTTGTGATGGCTCTTCCGTCACGATAGCTCCCTCCTGCGTCTATCACCTGCTTCAGCGCCTGTGCATAGATGATGACGGCGTCGTAAAGGTAGGCGGCATGATGGGGAATCTGAGGGGACGGGCGGTACATAGAATTAATACTACTGTCCAGGCAGACCGGCAGACAGACATTCAGACTGACAGACAGGTGGACGGACGAGCAGACAGACAGACAGACAGACAGACAGACAGTCAGACAGACAGACAGACAGACAGACAGACAGACAGACAGACAGACAGACAGACAGACGGACGGACGGACGGATAGACAGACAGTCAATGCAATAAGCAGTTCCAGTCTGAGACAGATAATGTCACCTTTGTTGTTGGAATGTCACCATCATGTTAGAATGTCACTATCATGTGGGAATGTCACCATCATGCTGGAATGTCACTATCATATTGGAATGTCACCTTCATGTTGGAATGTCACTATCATGTGGGAATGTCACCTTGATCATGGAATGTCACTATCATGTGGGAATGTCACCATGATCTTGGAATGTCACTATGATGTGGGAATGTGACCGTGATCTCGGAATGTCACTATCATGTGGGAATGCCACCATCATGTTGGAATGTCACTATCATGTTGGAATGTCAATATTATGTTGAAATGTCACCATCATGTTGGAATGTCACCATTATGTTGGAATTTCACCATCATGTTGGAATGTCACTATCATGTTGGAATGTCAGTATTATGTTGGAATGTCACCATCATGTTGGAATGTCACTATCATGCTGGAATGTCACCATCGTGTTGGAATGGCACCTTCAAGTTGTAATGTCACCATTATGTTGGACTGTCACTATCATGTTGGAATCTCACCGTCATGGTGGACTGTCTCTATCATGTTGGAATGTCACAATCATGTTGGAATGTCACCATTATGTTGCAATGTTACCATTATGCTGGAATGTCACCATTATGTTGGAATGTCACCATTATGTTGGAATGTCACCATTATGTTGGAATGACAGCATTATGTTGGACTGTCACTATCATGTTGGAATGTCACTATCATGTTGGCTGTCACTATCATGTTGGAATGTCACCATTATTTTGCAATGTCACAATTATGATGGAATGTCACCATTATGTTGGAATTTCACCATTATGTTGGAATTTCACCATTATGTTAGAATGTCACCATTATGTTGGAATGTCACCATGATCCTGGAATGTCACTACCATGTGGGAATGTCACTATCATGATGGAATGTCACCATTATGTGGGAATGTCACTATCATGTTGGAATGTAACCATTATGTTGGAATGTCACTATCATATTGGAATGTCACCATTATGTTTGAACGTCACCATCATGCTGGAATGTCACTATCACTGTTGGAATGTCACTATAATGTTGGAATGTCACTATCATTTTGGAATGTCCTCATCATGCTGGAATGTCACCAATATGTTGGAATGTCACTATCATGATGGAATGTCACCATTATGTGGGAATGTCACTATCATGTGCCACAGAGCTGATTCTTGGCTCGTTTTCTCAGCCTCAATGACAGACTTTAGCAGGAACATTCATAGGATATAAACACTAAACAACCTGATTTCCTTGACATTCTTCAATATTTATTGTTGACGATTATCACAGCAAATATCCTCATACGTTCCCGAATGGTGCGGGATGGCATGTGATCAATATACAAAGTACATATTCAAAGCAGCTGAGTAATGTTCACAACTTTTATGAGAGACAATCGTCTCCTTTGCACAGTACTTTCTAACACAATGTCTGACTACGCTAGGGTCACACTTACGGCCGTTCGCCCTTGACACTGGCGTGGAGCATTGCTGATCCGTCATCCTTTCGGCACACTGCAAACAGGCTTTGAATGGTTATTCAATCAGCCGCACAACTGTACGAAATACTTTCGCCTCTTGCTGAAGAATCATTACACTAATGAGTGATGTGAATAATCTTCACGGCTTCAACACAGTTTCACGTCTTGCTTCTATCGAGACCCTGGCCTGACTGAAGTCCAGCTGTCTCGTTTTCACGTGAACTACCCAACTCCCGTCACGTGAAAACAACTTCTTTGAATAGTCTCCCTTCGCTATTCATCATCATCATGAGTTCCACACTGACTTTCCTTGATTTATTCGTGCGTGTTAGTTCATAGTGATAGCGTGAATCGCTCTCACTACGGCAATTCCTCTTCTACGGTAAACCTACTCTTAATACACCAGCTTACCGCTGTCTGCCTCATATCGGCACATGGCAGTATGCCCCCTTGTTTTTGAAAATGGTGTAGCCATTTTCATAGTCTATTCGGTGTTTTACACTTCTGCCATGTGGCGATATTCACAGTTATTTTTAGTCATTTCATAAATATATTCTATATTCATGTACTTCCACATACCTATTCTCTGTGATAATATGATGGTATGGTATTCCATTAACCACTTTACAAAATCAATGAAATATTTTTTTATTAATGTCGGACACACCCTTCTATCTGCTACCCTTGCAGACGTCGTGTAGCCCAGCCTATGGGAGGGCTGGGCTAACTATACTATGAGCTTCATAAGGTCCCGTGGCCTCCCCATAGTAGTTCCTCATTTGCCCTATAGACAAGCATCCCCAAACCTTCCAAGGCCATTACGCCCGAATGAGGGAACATGCGTGATTAATAGGTACCCTGACCCTCTGTATTATTGTTATTTGTGTTTGGTATTGTGGAATATGACCAATATACCTATGACCTCTATACCGCTGTGGTTGTCAGTTGTCCTTTGGGGTTACCGTTTGACTTAGTTTACCTCATATGTTCACAAGTGGGGTTGTTGCATAAGCAGTTCTTATTTGCGGTTTACTTGCACTATTTCTTCTGTCTAGGGTAATTACTTCTTCTTCTTAATTTGTGTTGTATTTTCATCTTATAACCGCATATTAATTATATTGATCATATGGACGTATGCTGTAGACTCACTTATGACCACCGTCGTGTATGTCAAAGTGTATAATACTTTGATAATCTATCACCATTGTAGGTTGATGTTACTGGACCATCTGTTGCTCATTCTATATTGTTCTTCATTGCCTTGACCACGCTTATTGTTTCTTGTGAAATAATTCTCTCTGTCTCGGTGTTCCTTCATTTCCCTGAAATACAATATCCTGGCCTTCTGTTGATGTTCTAAATAAGTCTAGTGTTGACCAATAGCAATACCACATAAAAATGTATGTACATTTCTATGCATAAACATTTCTACCATGGAATATGTCAATGGGAGAATAAAATTATCAGCACTAAATCTCATTGACCTATTTGAGATGTTCATGCAACACTATAAATTGAAAGGAAAAATTACATTAAATTACATTATCACTGTGGTATCTATGATTTCATGTTATAGTATGGACATTATAATTAGATACCACCATACACTCCTATCATTCGTTGCAATCTGTTTCTTGTTGCCACCATTGTTATCACCTCTGACTTGTGTCTTTGCATTAGTCTTCAGTGCCTTTACTGTTGCCTTTCACTATTACTGCAAAAGATCAACTATTAAGTCTTCTGTTAGCGACACATAATATGCACATGTAGAAAACATTGCATGTAAACGTTCATGTGTATGAAAACTTGATACAATAATACAAAGGAGGATATTGTTACCATTACTATAAAATTATTGTAATATGTGTGATGATATCTTTGTCAATGACTATTAAATATTATATCTACAAGTGAAATTTAAAATAATATATTGAGAAGCGGAATTAAAAAGGAAAAAAATCAAAGTATGATCTCATTCTATGATGTATCGATATTAAATGGGTGATGTGTTCCTGTTTCATGATATGATGGTTTGATCATGATTGATGGAATATGAAACCTATATGATTTATGAAGTAATTTTAATAATGAATAATGATAATAATACTTAATTAATTTTCAGTAGGTGTGGTTGGTCCTACTTGTTTACCATGGACTGTTAGTTATTCGTTGGCTTTTTTTGGTAGCTCAACTATGCTTCTTCGGTGCCCTCGGGTTGTAGGCACAGAATTCCACCTTTCCCAAATTCATATTTGGATCTATTGTGGTGCTTATATGGTCCATCCACTCTCGCATTCGTCTTCTGTACATTCTGGTAATTTATAAATTGGAAAAAAATATGTACATATCTGAATCAATTTAAGTTAATTAACCTAAAATGTCAAATTGACTGTTGAGATCTGTAATCATTCTATACGGCAGTTCAGAGCTTAACTAATACTCGGATAACTGTATCTCCATGTTACCCTTTATGTACTCTGGATACAACCGTTTTAGATTGTTTAACTACCGTATAGTACAGTTTACTTATAAAAAAGTTAAAAAGTTATTGTCCTTACTGAGTATGTGACAGATAACAATGTCTGTAACTGCATATGAATTTGTATTAGTCTGTAAATGGACATAGTTTGAGATGTTAGGTGGATTGAAGGTTGGATGACTACTACCGAGTTGTTTACTCTGTTGACTTGAGTCATGTTATATCCTTCGGTTGTGAGTATACTGTATATCATGTATGTCGTAGTGAAGTTAGCTTAATGTACCTTAGACAGAACCAAGTTAAGCTAACAAGGTAATTGTAGACAAGTGTAAATTGTATTCTGTACTGCCATTTCTATTCACTTAAGTAGTTTGTACAATATGTCTTAATTTATGAACAGATGTTTGTACTGGCACTATGACTATAAGTGAGAATTACTTTAATTAATATCACAGTTTCGGAGTAAAATAAAATAAATATGTTTCTTATGTTAGACTGCTATTGTCGTATTGAGTCGATGGGTTGTTTGTTAGCAGTTCAGTCTACCTTTTAGTGATTACTTAGATTTTTTTAATGGTTCTTTGACTCCCCGTTCCTTTATCTGCTGTCTTTTGTCTTTTGTTGGGAAAGCAAATGCTGCACACTTTGTTTGTTCTAAATTACTGAATTGTTTTTCCCATTTGTCAATGTCTTGGCTGGTGCACTCTGTTACATTAGGGATGTTACCTACTATTAAGTCAGTTGTTGGGTGGGGTAACATTGCAGCTCTCACCCGTCCCTGGTAATAAGGGCAGTTGATGTCAGTCCATGCCACTTTATACCGTTCTAATGCTCCACCAAATGTCCTACATGTCACTTTCTCGTTTGTGTAATCTTCGTCCTTAACCAAGTTCTGGTGCACCCAATAATTGAAGTCCCTGTGTCTCTTATCATTGTAGCTGCTAGTCCATTTACTAGTGCTAGTCGTACGTCTAGGTTTCCATCTTTTGTGTAAGATGAATTTGCTTCGTGTATATAAGCCTTGCTGCTAGTCTCGTCATAACTGTCGTTTCTATCCGTCTCTATGTTACCAGCGTTTGTTTCGTCATATCCCTCAGGTGAACTGCTGGTGAACAAGAATGCTGCGTTGGCCTCTTTCCACTTCTTTCGAATCCTACTGTCTTTACTTACATGTCCATAACTATTGCAGACAAAACATTTAACATTGTTCTTGTACGTCGTGTATTTACTGACTTTTTGTGATGTCAAGTTCTTAATATAAGTATCATAGTCAGGGTTCCTGCCACATATTTCAAGGGAACCATGTTGTAGATTGCAATGGGGACATTGCATCAGGTAACCTTTTCTGACTCTCTCTGGCTCTCTTTGTGTGTTATCATTCATGTAGTATGGTCCTCTTCCTCTATACTGCTGACCGTATTGTTGAAATTTGTTTGGTCTTCCATTATACCTTTGGTTGGACAACCTGGCAGCCGCCCCTATAGCTAACTCAGGCTGAGCCCCTTCTGCGAAAATATCCCTATGGGCATTATAAAATGCCTCGCCTTTGGACTCCATTTCTGGCACAGTCGTACACTTGTTCTCGACCAGAAATGTTGACATCTGCTTCTGGTACAGAAGAAATCAACTTGTCCCTCAACATGAGGTCACGTAGCTTATTAAAGTCTGAGCCTACATCGGCTGACTTGAGCCATTTGTCGAAGAGTGATGTTGTTTCTGCCACGTAGTCTAGGAAGGTTTGGTTTGCCTTCGGTGCTAATGTTTTAAATTTTGTTCGTAACCAAGCTTGATCGAGCGAAAAATGTGCCAAGACCCGATTTCTAACATATGTATAGTTGGTGCAGAGGTTCTCAGGTATGACCTCTACGACCTTTAAGGGCTCGAGGGCGAAATGCCTGTAGAAAAGTATGGCCTAGTCTTCGGATGGCACCTTATATGGTTCATTAGAACTTCAAAGATGGTTACCCAGGCTGATATCGACTCGCCTTGTGTAAAGTTTTTGATGAGCCCAGTTTACCGTTTAATGGAGTCCAAAGATTGTGCTGTTATCTTTGCTTGGGCTATCTCTGCCTCTTTGTCTTTCTCAAGAGTCTTTACCTTTAAGTTGCCTTCAATCTCTTTATCTTTCATTAATAACTCGGTTGCCAGTTTATCCTCTCAATTGCAAGCCTCTCTTTTTCCAACTCCAATTCTTTCTCTTTTGTGGCTAGTTTCTCTTATTCTAACGCAAGTTCTTTATCTTTTTGTTTCTCTATCGCTTCTCTGTTTTCTTTATCCAGAGTTGCTTGTGCCTCCCTAGCTTCTTTTGCCGCCGCTCTATCTTCACGTTGTTGTGCTTGGAATGCACTTAATTCTTGTTTGGCCCAAGCTGCTAGATCAGGCCCTGACATGCGACACCTCTCTCCCAGAGCTATAAAGTCTTGTAGTGAAGACATGTTTACCTATGGTGTTTTACTACACTTCACAAGAATGTATGTGTCAGCAACACAAGTTGGTAATAGTATACACAATATG
The DNA here is from genome assembly GCA_014155875.1 of Cepaea nemoralis. NCBI lineage: Eukaryota > Metazoa > Mollusca > Gastropoda > Stylommatophora > Helicidae > Cepaea > Cepaea nemoralis. The sequence continues at coordinate 57,067 of JACEFZ010009891.1, forward strand.
TTATTTCAGTGTATGCAATGAATGATGGTGTGCATATACAGAAGTTATCCTTGTGATATTCTAAAGTGATGTTCAAGACAAGAAGTATTGTTTGTCTAAAGATTTTATTCAAGTGGAGATGTACTGCTGCTATACTGTCCACAATATTTCACAAGACAGGACAGACGACCACTTCTCTCAGAAATATAGTCTACTTTTGACGCATACTACATGTTTACTTACATAGAAAAGAAACATTGAAAACATATAGTCACGATAAATAGATACTGCTAAGACAGGTACTAATCAGCTGTCAGAATACTACAATAATTTATCACAAGTAATCTGGCCGCCGCTAGCCCAGAAACTACAATGAAGACACAGATAAACAATCTTTGGAGAAAGTATCCGAATATCAACTCTAAACAACCGAACAAAATGAAACAAACACGGTTAGACAATTTAACTCGCCTTTTTCTCTGCTCTGGTGTCGTGTTGAGGTCCTCCAGTGGTTTGGTGTCTTTCTCCAGGCTGTACAGGTAGTTGGGTGTTGATTGTAGACCAAAACTTGAAATTGTGACAACTTTCTAGAAAAATTTCTGATCCTCAAACTTGGGTGAAGAACAGCTTGGTACACTACTGATATGACAATAATACTGTTTTTAACAATCAACTTGGGGACATCGTCGCCGTTTTGATATATATTGTTCATATTTCGGGTGCTCCCTAAAATCGTCTGGATACCCTAATTCCATACTACTGATGTGCCAATAATGATGAATTGATGACAGTCAACGTTAGGACATCGTCGTCGTTTTGATATGTAATATTCGTGTGTTGACTTTTGAATGTTGATGGGGTATGTCTCCGTATTTTGGCTGCTTAATGATGTGCCGTCTTCGTATTTGTGGAAACTACTTTCTGGCTGCTATTTCTTGCAGCTATTGAATGTCTTTAGGCAGTTAGCGATTTCTGTGCACAGACCAGTCCACACTGTATTAATATGGCCGATGTCTGCCTTTTAAATAGTACAACTTGATAACTGACGTATGCCGAGATGTTCACAAACAAAACATGGTCACGGCCAGGGTAGACGTTGTCGATATTCTTGCAGTTTATTTAACATTGCTGGATTCAATGCCGTGGCGAAAATGTTCATCATGTAACTGATTGTTGCTGTATCTGATTTGAAAATTAATAATGGCGCCCAAGGTGACCTTGCATTGGTGTGCTCCTGCTTTTTATAACTAGAGCCGCCCACATCTGCCACGGAGCTGGTTCTTGGCTCGTTTTCTCAGCCTCAATGACAGACTTTAGTAGGAACATTCGTAGGATATAAACTCTGAACAACCTGATGTCTTTGACATTCTTCAATATTTATTATTGACGATTATCACAGCAAATATCTTCATACGTTCCCGAATGGTGCGGGATGGCATGTGATCAATATACAAAGTACATATTCAAAGCAGCTGAGTAATGTTCACAACTTTGATGAGAGACAATCGTCTCATTTGCACAGTAATTTCTAACACAATATCTGACTATGCTACGGTCACACTTACGGCCGTCGCCCTTGACGTCTGGCGTGGAGCATTGCTGAGCCGCCATCAACTCGGCACACTGCAAACAGGTTTTGAATGGCTATTCAATCAGCCGCACAACTGTACGAAATACTTTCGCCTCTTGCTGAGGAATCATTACACTAATGGAGTCATAAATGATGTCACTATCATGTTGGAATGTCACTATCATGTTGGAATGTCACTATCATGTTGGAATGTCACCATTATGTTGGAATGTCACTATCATGTTGGAATGTCACTATCATGTTGGAATGTCACTATCATGTTGGAATGTCACTATCATGTTGGAATGTCACTATTATGTTGGAATGTCACCATTATGTTGGAATGTCACTATCATGTTGCAATGTCACCATTATGTTTGAATGTCACCATCATGTTGAAATGTCACTATCATGCTGGAATGTCACTATCATGTTGGAAATTCACTATAATGTTGGAATGTCACTATCATGTTGGAATGTCCTCATCATGCTGGAATGTCACTATCATGTTGGAATGTCACCATTATGTGGGAATGTCACCATCATGTTGGAATGTCCTCATCATGCTGTATTTTTTTTTTTTTTTGCATATCCTTTACAGGACATCGCTGTCAACAGCAGCATCTTTCAGCTGTCTGTTGATTTCTTGGCAAGATTACAATCAGTAGTTTGCCATTGCTTTCTGAGCGGCCGGCTCAGTTATCCCGCAAGTCAGCAGCGGGGGTCGAACCGCTCCCAGTTCTCTCCCGCTACGAGACTGCGTGATAAACAGGATTACGGAGAAAGTGTTGTAACCCCTCAGCCAGAGAGACCGTCAGTTATCTGTATGGAGACAGTGAATGTATGGAGACAGTTAATGTATGGAGACAGTTACATGTATTGAAACAGTTATCTGTATGGAGACAGTTACATGTATGGAGACAGTTATCTGTATGGAGACAGTTACATGTATGGAAACAGTTATCTGTATGGAGACAGTTATCTGTATGGAGAAAGTTACATAGTTGGAGACAGTTATCTGTATGGAGACAGTTATATGTGTGGAGACAGATATATGTATGGAGACAGTTATATGTATGGAGACAGTTATATGTATGGAGACAGTTATAAGTATGGAGACTGTTATATGTATGGAGACAGTCATATACATGGAGACTGTTATATGTATGGAGACAGTTATATGTGTGGATACTGCTATATGTATAGAGACAGTTATATGTATGGAGACAGTTATATGTATGGAGACTGTTATATGTATGGAGACAGTTATATGTGTGGAGACACTTATATGTGTGGAGACTGCTATATGTATGGAGACTGTTATATGTATGGAGACAGTTATATGTGTGGAGACTGTTATATGTATGGAGACAGTTATATGTGTGGAGACAGTTATATGTATGGAGACAGTTATATGTGTGGAGACTGCTATATGTATGGAGAAAGTTATATGTATGGAGACAGTTATATGTATGGAGACTGCTAAATGTATGGAGTCTGGTATATGTCTGGAGACAGTTATATGCGTGGAGACTGTTATATGTATGGAGATAGCTATATGTATGGAGACTGCTATATGTATGGAGACAGTTACATGTATGGAGACTGCAATATGTATGGAGACTGTTATATGTATGGAGACAGATATATGTGTGGAGACAGTTATATGTGTGGAGACTGCTCTATGTATGGAGACTGTTATATGTATGGAGACTGTTATATGTATGGAGACTGTCATATGTATGGAGACAGTTATATGTATGGAGACAGTTATATGTGTGGAGACTGCTATATGTATGGAGACTATTATATGTATGGAGACAGTTATATGTATAGAGACTGCTGTATGTATGGAGACAGTTATATGTATGGAGACAGTTATATGTATGGAGACAGTTATATGTATGGAGACAGTTATATGTATGGAGACTGCTATATGTATGGAGACTGCTATATATATACACCTCATTCTTGCTTACCATTGTCCGCTCCCTTGAACTGCTACTATATATTTCACGTTTCGTCTTCGTTGTCGGTAAGATTGTTGTCGATTTGTAGTCCATTCGGTGCGCGCGTGTCAGTGTGTTTTCTAAGCGGCGTGCTACCCTTACCGCCCCACACACGTGTTGTTTCCCCCCCCCCCCCCCGCTAGGCTACAACACCTTACTTTTGCACACCAGCCCTTCATCCCCACGTCCGTTAAATCTCCACCGCTATGCCTCCCACTCATCCACCTCAGTTATTTCAACAATTGAGATTATATGTCATTTTCTGCTTTAGTCTCTTACCAACAGATATCAAAATCACAGCCACCGACTTGGCTCTTAACATCTACAAAAAGACCCGCACCACATGCCATTTTAATTTCCTCAAGAACTGCCTACGGCTTCATATCACCCCACGTGGCTTCATCTCTAGATTTCACCCATCGGCAGGCACTCTCGATGACAGTTGTAGTAGACGTCTATCTAAAGTTGAGTTTAAATGTGCTACTCTTCGCATGCGATGCATTGCCGACAACCACGCGCGACAACTGTCTGACTTCAGCTCGAATATAACTATCCTCGATCAGCGTCTTAGACAACTTACCTCGAGTAATTATTTCTTGTATTGTGTTATACGGTGTATCATCAATAGCACTAACCACCATCTATACAAGTGTCTTTCCGCGGCCAAAAACGCCAAGCTAGCCAAACTCCGTGCCCCTACCTCCACTCCCTCCTCGCCCCCTCTCCCACCCCAACTTACCACTGGCTCCGATAACCTAGTTGTGTGCATACCTCCCGACCTTCCACTATCGGCATCTGAGAAATCGGTCCTCAGCAAAGGGCTCAGGTTCATACCGCTACGTCCCTGTGGTGATAGATACGCATTACTGCAGGACGTTCATCGGTTCCATCGCACTCTCAGGCTACAATATCACTTCAGAAATCAACCTCATAACGATAACTCTTCGGATCCTACCGACCATTTCTCTCACCTCTCCAAACGCAGGTCTGCTTGGGTTCCCAATCCAGGGGCATCTAAGGCCCTCGATTTATACATCGACAAAACACTTTACGACATCCAAAAACTCAAATTTAAGCCACTACGGTATTCCAACCTCACCGCGGATGAACAACGGGCACTTACACAGTTGAAACGTCGTGATGACATAGTTATCAAACCTGCCGATAAGGGAGGGGCGCTAGTGGTTTGGAGGAAAGACTTATATATACAGGAAGGCAACAAGCAACTGAGTGATGCCACCTTCTACAGACCAAGGATACAAGATGGGACAGTCAGAAACAACACCCAGGTCAAAAGCGTGACTAACGCCATTATCCAGCAAGGTCTTTTACCCAGCTCCGCCACCTCGTTGATCATCCACGATAGCTGCTTGGGCAAACCCGCCTTTAATATGCTGCCTAAGACACACAAACCTGGTAACCCAGGCAGACCTATCGTCTCGGCCTGCTCTTGCCCTACAGAACGGATTTCAGAGTTTCTAGACAGCATGTTTCAGCCGTTGGTTGCCAGCCTCCCTTCGTATATCAAAGACACCAACCACGCTATCTCCATCTTCGATTCCATCAGTTTCACTAACCCTTCTCAGTATCACATCTTCACTTTAGATGTGACTTCACTCTACACTTCCATTCCTCACTCTGACGGCCTTAAAGCCTTAGAATTTTTCTTGGAGAAAAGGCTTAATCCCTCGATAGCCACTGGACCATTACTGCGTCTTGCGGAGTTAGTCCTCAACCTCAACTCGTTTGAGTTCAATGGGGACTACTTCGACCAGATCAGCGGTGTGGCCATGGGTACTAAGATGGGTCCCAGTTATGCCTGCCTCTTCATGGGCTATCTGGAGCACCAGGTATGGCATCAGTACACCGGTAGGCTCCCGGAGCTCTACAGGAGGTACATTGACGACTGCTTTGGTGTCTCGGACATGCCCTTGCCTGACCTACAGAACTTCATTGCCTTTTTTTTCAGACTTCCATCCCAGCATCAAACTTACCTCCACCATTTCTTCGTCGGCTGTCAATTTCTTAGACCTCACAGTCTCTTTAGGTTCCGCTGGTCTATGCACGACGGTTTATTATAAACCAACTGACTCGCACTCATTCCTTCTCTATACCTCCTCCCACCCTCCCTCGTGTAAACGTTCTATTCCTTTCTCCCAACTGTTACGTCTCCGACGACTTTGTCAGGATAACAACGACTTCCATCAAAAAGCCCACGAGATGCTTGATTTCTTTCGCCTTCGTGGCTATCCTGATAATGTTCTATCTACAGCTCTCCACCGCTGCCAATCTATCAGTCGCACTGAGGCTCTCTCCTCCAGGCCGAAACCACGAAACAATAGACCTGTCCTCTCACTTACTTATCATCCCCACAATATTGCTGCCAAGAATATCCTTTTTAAACATCTATCCATTCTCCGGGCGGAATCGACCACTCGTGATGTCTTCTCAGAGGCTCCTCTAGTGGCATATAAGCGGGATCGTAACCTCAAAGATGTGCTGGTCCATAGCAGGCTACCCCAACCTCACCAGTCTCTTCCTGGCACGGTGGCGTGTCTTCGATCGGTTTGCAAGACCTGTCCATACGTACTTCAAACCCAGAGTCTGACATTCCCTAAGACGACCTTCCACATCCGTGAGGGTTTCTCATGCATCAGTCGCAACGTCATCTATGCGATTACCTGCACACGTTGCGACATGAGATATGTCGGGGAGACAGGATTACGTCTTGGGGACAGATTTCGACAACATCTTTCTGACATCACCAGCGGCGCCCAGAAACCAGTATCCATACATTTCAACAGTCCTGACCACCATGGCGTAGCCGACATACAGGTCACGGCCATCAAATCATGCGCATCCCACGAACGGGATCGGAAGACATTGGAACACCGTCTCATCTTCCAGTTGGGCACACTCTCCCCTCACGGCCTTAATGTCCAACACAGCTTCATTTAACTTCCCACCCCACCCCTCCCACCCCTAGCTTACAGTCCACCATCTGGGTACGTGCAGATCCTCTTGTATGACATCACAGTCAACTCTCTTGGCGGATTTACGTTCGGTGTTTTGCCATCATTTTCTGAACGACCGCCACTCATGCCTCTCTGTGTGTACTAACACTATATAGGTTTCCGCAGCTGTGTTTCGAGCGCTTAACGATAATTGCTAATTGTCATCTGCGTCCGTAACATCTTTGCCGGTCTCTAATTTCACTTTTCCGCACACATGGGCGCGTCTCCACCCCACTCCCTTCCCGCTTGACCTTTGACCCGTGTACCATACATCCGGTCTATTGATCCACTGGCGCCCTACGTGTGTCAGACCTTCCAAGCTAGGACACAGTATTCAGATGAGTACATTTTATTTTAATTAGTTTAATAGTTTAATATTGTCATAGTGTGTTTCATGTAGTTTTGTGTTGGTTTGTATTTGTTTGTCCTGTGCTGACGAAGGCTTTGGCCGCAACGTCCAATTTGTCTCTTGTAGTCGTGTTTTAGTAAAGCTCACAATCTACTTCTCGTTTATTTGGGTGATTCATTCATTGCCTGCTATATATATGGAGACTGCTATATGTATGGAGACTGTTATATGTATGGAGACAGTTATATGTATGGAGACAGTTATATGTATGGAGACAGTTATATGTATGGAGACAGTTATATGTATGGAGACAGTTATATGTATGGAGACTGTTATATGTATGGAGACAGATATATGTATGGAGAAAGTTGTATGTATGGAGACTGTTATATGTATGGAGACAGTTATATGTATGGAGACAGTTATATGTATGGAGACAGTTATATGTATGGAGACTGTTATATGTATGGATACAGTTATATGTATGGAGACTGTTATATGTATGGAGACAGTTATATGTATGGAGACAGTTATATGTATGGAGACAGTTATAAGTATGGAGACTGTTATATGTATGGAGACTGCTATATGTATGGAGACAGTTATATGTATGGAGACTGCTAAATGTATGGAGACTGTTATATGTCTGGAGACAGTTATATGCATGGAGACTGTTATATGTATGGAGATAGCTATATGTATGGAGACTGTTATATGTATGGAGACAGTTATATGTGTGGAGACTGCTATATGTATGGAGACTGGTATATGTATGCAGACTGTTATATGTATGGAGACAGCTATATGTGTGGAGACTGTTATATGTATGGAGACTGCTATATGATGGATACAGTTATATGTATGGAGACAGCTATATGTGTGGAGACTGCTATATGTATGGAGACAGTTACATGTATGGAGACTGCAATATGTATGGAGACTGTTATATGTATGGAGACAGATATATGTGTGGAGACAGTTATATGTGTGGAGACTGCTCTATGTATGGAGACTGTTATATGTATGGAGACTGTTATATGTATGGAGACTGTCATATGTATGGAGACAGTTATATGTATACAGACAGTTATATGTGTGGAGACTGCTATATGTATGGAGACTAATATATGTATGGAGACAGTTATATGTATAGAGACTGCTGTATGTATAGAGACAGTTATATGTATGGAGACAGTTATATGTATGGAGACAGTTATATGTATGGAGACAGTTATATGTATGGAGACAGTTATATGTATGGAGACAGTTATATGTATGGAGACTGTTATATGTATGGAGACAGATATATGTATGGAGACAGTTGTATGTATGGAGAATGTTATATGTATGGAGACAGTTATATGTATGGAGACAGTTATATGTATGGAGACTGTTATATGTATGGATACAGTTATATGTATGGAGACTGTTATATGTATGGAGACAGTTATATGTATGGAGACAGTTATATGTATGGAGACAGTTATAAGTATGGAGACTGTTATATGTATGGAGACTGCTATATGTATGGAGACAGTTAATCAAATCAAATCAAATCAAATCAACTTGATTAGGGTCACAAATTCTGCGCGCAGGCCCGTCTTACATTCGGCCCTTCCAATCACTAGTCTTTCGTTCATCAAGAGCATTATACATTTACATAGGAAGAAAAATAAACATTGTGAAATGAATGTTGTAAACATAAACAAGGCAAATTACAATGTTATGAAGCCCATCTCCCACCTACCCACACACACGCGCACCAAGGGACACATACACACCCCCACCTACCGACACACACGCACACCAAGGGACACATACATACCCCATCAACCGACCCATCCCCCTCCCGCACATCCCCCACCCACACACACTGCCCTCACCTGATCCCCCAACCAAAACACACTCGCCACCCACAAACATTCCCCCACCAACCCACACATCCCACGCCCATCCACATCCTACCCCACACATCCTCTCCCCACCCACACCTCAAACCACCCATCCCCCAGCCACATCTACATCGACAACATATTCCCCACCCACACACACAATCCCCCACAATCCCCCACCAACCCACACATCGCACATCCACTCACACATCCCCAAACCATACACACACATCCACACCAACTGACATGTCCCTTCCCCCCCCCCACACACACACACACACACATCTCCCTAACCATCCATACATCCCCAATCCACTCACACACACCCCACCACCCACACATACAACTTCTACCCACCCACACATGCCTTAACCTAATCCCCCACCCGCACATCACATACACCCCCTACCACGCACTATTCCCAACCCACGCACCACACACACACATATCCCTCACCAACACATCCCCACTTACACACCACACACATATCCCCCACCCAGATACCACACAATATTCCCACCCACACCCACACAGATACCCTTACCCATCCACCCCACATACCCCCACTCACACACCACAAAAATCCCCCACCCACACACACATACCTCACCCACAAAATATCACCAACCAACACACCACACACCTCTCCCCACCCACACACGCATTCCCTACCCGTCCACCAACACACACTCACTCACGCATACATCATCCACTACGCACCCACACACCCCCACCCACCCACTCCCAACCAAACATCTCTCGATCACAATACCCCTACCCCCACATACATCCTCCACCCACTCACACATCCCACCCCGACACATACAACTCCCTCACCCACCTACACATCCCTAAGCCACTCACACACCCCCACCCCCACATTCCCCATCCACACACACACATCTCCCACCCACACACTTCCCCCAACCACCACAATCCCCTGCTCACCAACACATATACCCCACCCATACGAACATTCCCCACACCCATCACACACATCCCCCACACCACACACTATCCTCCACCCAAACCACCACAAACATACCCTCCATCCACACATCATTCACACATCCCCCACCAACACTCCGCACACATATCTCAAACCCACACACCATACACTTCTCCCCACCCGCCCTTCCATCCCAAATCCACCCAACACAATCCCCTACCCACACAACCCCGCCTCCCACACATACTTCCTCAAACCATCCACACATCTCCACCCACATAAACACACATCCCCTGCATCCGTCCCATACACATATCCTCCACCCATACACACATCCCCCACACCCATTCCAACACCCCTACTTTCACCCCCACACATCCATCCACACATCCCACCAACACCCACAAATACCACTACCCACCAAAACCCACACACCCCAACCCATCCAAATGCATACCCCCACCCACACACCCCCACCCACACATATCCCCACACTCACACACATCCTCCACATACACTCACACTTCCTCACATCTAGACACATACAAAATGTCTCACGTTAGTATTGAAACTAGTATGAACAAACTCCCACTTTACTCACACACATACACTGACACTTGTCATGAGCAGTCTCATAAAAATGTTAAACATGGAGAAAAATGTGTACATAAAATGTATGTGACGTAAAAATAGTGATGCTCTCTCTCTCTCTCTCTCTCTCTCTCTCTCTCTCTCTCTCTCTCTCTCTCTTTCTCTCTCTCTCTCACACACACACACACACACACACACACATTCACTCTCACATTCACTCTTCCGCTCATTCATTCACTCTCACCCATTCACTCTCCCGCTCATTCACTCTCACGCTCACTCATTCACTCTCCCGCACACTCATTCACTCTCACGCTCACTCATTCACTCTCCCGCTCCCTCATTCACTTTCCCGTTCACTCATTCACTCTCCCGCTCACTCATTCACTCTCCCGCTCACTCATTCACTCTCACTCTCACTCGTTCTGTCTCTCATTCACACTCACTGACTCACTCACGAAAACTACAGTAATGAACATGAGTTTATATTATGCATGATAAAATCAAATGGTATTTAACTGATAATATGACAGATGAGAATACACAAACATATGGATTCGCGTGTTACATAACATGCGTGTTACATGACATGCATCTGCTCAGCTCTCTCTCTCTCTCTCTCTCTCTCTCTCTCTCTCTCTCTCTCTCTCTGTATTCTTTCATATACACACACTCACACGCATGTGCGCGCTCACACACACACACACTAACACATCAACTCTCCCACTGTCTCACTCTCTAACACACAATCCTTCACACACACACACACACTCACTCTCTCAATCACACTCTCTCACACATACACATACACATGAACGCATGCACATGAATGCATGCACGCACGCATACACTCCCTCACTCACTCTCACACATACACGTACGAATGCATGCACTGACACATTCCCCCACCATTTCTCGCTCAATCACTCTCTCCACACACACGCATGCACGTGCGCACACACGCATTCACTCTCTCCCTCTCACTGACACCCACTCTCTCTCTCTCTCTCTCTCTCTCTCTCTCTCTCTCTCTCTCTCTCTCTCTCTCTCTCTCTCTCTCCCTCCCACACGCACACACATATATAGTGAACAATTATAGTTAAACAATTATAATGAACAATTATACTGAACAATTATACCAGTAATGAATTATGGTGGCATATAGTCGGTATGGATTAAGTATTGAAAGAGTTTTCGGTTAAATGTGTAGGGACTCATTGGAGTTTTCAGATCTGGAGGCAGATCATTCCATAAGTGAGCACCAGAATAGGCGAAACATGTTTTGTATAGGTCCAATCTAGGCTTTGAGACATGTAACAAATTTAGGCGCTTGCTGTTCATTGCATTAGATTGAATCAGCGGCAGAAGATACTCTGGGGTATTTTGAGATATAATTTTATTCACTAATTTGGCTTTGTTGAAAAGGAAGCGCTTTTGTAGTGGTAGAAGTCTTAGATGACTGTACAAATTATTACTTTCAACGTGCATTATGTCAGAAACCAGACGAATAGCGCGGTTTTGTAGAGAACATAGTCGTTTTAAATTAGATTTAGGGCAACCATCCCAAACTGTGGAACAGTAATCGAGATGTGATTGGATATAGCATGTATAGAATATTTTTCGTGTGCTTTCGTCCAGGAAGTGCTGAATTTTAGCAAGTTGGTAAACTTTTTGTGCTATTTTCTTGGTAAGAGCGTGAACATGAGAGCTCCAGTTCAAATGGCTGTCTATTAAAAGCCCTAGTGTTTTATGTTCAGTCACATTAACTATAGGTAACGTGCCCATGCGGAGTTCGAGCGGTGATCCAGTTATGGCTAGTGTCTGTAGTTTTTGTCTGGTCGTTATTAGCATGGATTTGGTTTTGTCGATGTTAATTTGCATACGGTTTTCATTGCTCCATCTAGTAAGATTATCAAGTTCCTTTTGTAAAGAATTCTCTAATTCACTACGGTTTTCTTGACTAGTATATATAGTACAGTCGTCTGCGAATAGATCACAAGTTGTATTGATATATAAAGGAAGATCATTAATATAAACTGCAAAAAACTGCGGACCTAGTATTGAGCCCTGAGGCACACCAATATTAAGCTGTGTGGGTCTTGATAGACAGTTGTTGAAGGACACGACTTGTTGCCTGTCGGATAGAAATGACGTAATTATGTTCACCATGTTGGTGCTTGTCTTCATTTGCTTTAGTTTTCTAATTAAAATATCGTGATCTACCATATCAAAAGCTTTTTTAAAGTCTACAAACACCGATCCACAAATTCTACCGTTGTTGATGTTTAAGTGCCAGTTATCGGTCATTTTTGTTAGAGCACTATGGCAAGAATATTTAGGTCGAAACCCAGATTGACTGTTAATTATTAGATCATTGTTAATTAAATGGTGTAACGTTATTTTATGAATGTGTTTTTCTAGTGGTTTTGATAGCGACGATAGTAAGGAAATAGGTCTATAATTACCCAAAACGCTATTATCGATTGAGCCATTTTTAATAAGCGGAAACACTTTAGCAATTTTAAATGCAGATGGAAAGTAGTTATTGGCCAGGCACTGGTTATATATGAACGTTAAGGACTCGCTAATGACTGGTTGTCGCGGAATGCCGCCTTACCATCCCAGAATATTTTTCTCGGTCTCCAAATTTGAGAGGCCAAATTGAGAAATAATGAATCAATCACGCTACTCCAAGGTTATCTAGTCGTGAGGTAAGATTATTCACAAAAAGCCTCTAGCCATGACGTAAGCTTGCAGATGGCAAGTAAAATGGGATACTTGAGATGGACACAACTAGATAATTTAAATTAGTCTACACCTTGGAAAACTGCTGACCCAGACGGGCTATGACACCACACAGACACATTGGCACCTTCTCGTCCAGGTAGACCCTGGCTGAATCAACAATGAACTGGGCCAGTGGTTGAATAAAGGCAATTAACGCCAGATGGAGATAATAGCCCCAGGGCTATAAACAAGCCCCATCCACTCTGACTGGCAGACTCAGGTAGGTGTGAAATCACTGATAAGACTGTGAAACTGATCTGGGGCTGGCAACGCAAAACCATCCAGGTGTGACACTATGGTGAGGGTTAGTGGTTAAGAGAATTTTTATGACTGGACAGACTTGGAGATAATTGCAAGTAACGTCAGGAGGAGATAAGAATTTATGAATGGAATTCCGGAGAGATAATAGTGTCTCAGACACTGTCTGCTAGACTCAGCTTAAATAAGGGTCCCTAGCCTGTTTTATGTTAGATTAAGTCTGACTTCAGAACAGGTGAGACAACCAGCTCGTTTTGTATGATTCTTAGGTTGCTAGATTTAACTAGGAGAATTAATTCTTAGTAACTAGTCGAGTTTTAGATGGATGTAATGACTCTCAGTCTATATCTGACCTAGGTTACTTCCAGACTTATCATTGCTTCAGGTTACTTGAGTATTCTTTCTAAGTTATGTGTTCAATATCATATTGCTTTAAAGTGTTACTCTTCTGAGAAGTAGAACCTTATGTAAGACAGATCTTGTCTAAGTATACTTTTAGGTGTCTTGGTAGATGCTTGTCATTTCTTTGTACACTATCCTAGTTGCCTTTTTGGTGTGTGCATTTGGTGTACAGATTATAGTCAACTGACTATTTCTTTAATTCTTACAACAGCAGTAACTAACTAGTGCATTATGCTATGATGTTAAAGTATCATAATATGTCTAGTTTAATCAATATGTTTATGTGTATTGGATGTTTGATAAATTGATTTGTCATATGCAAACCTACCAATATGAAGTGTTATGCTATTGTCTGCGCATTGACACATTGGCCAATGATTGTGTTGGAAGCAGAGGTGTAATGGTACAGACATTACCCACACTTAGTATAGGGTATATGGTGCTAAACCTTTTTCATCATATGGTGGAGGGTAATGCATGGAAACCTGGCACAGCTACTGGTCACGGCTTGCAAGCCCGGATGATCAGGCATTGTTATAATACCCTTACCGACCCTGTGAGCTGCTAAACTAACATTGGACGGAGCGGCTGTATGACACAGAATTTCTGTATTAGCGACATGGACATGGGGCGGCAGAAATGTAATCATTACAGGCGTGTGAGACAATTGAAAAGCCCGTCCCCGACTAAGACAGTAGGAGGGAGAAGGAGGATGGTGAGCACAGTAGAGCTGGAAGATAAACTTGGCCAGACTGGTCATTGTATATGTTTGTGTTATGATATGTTTTAATTAGGATTGCGCTGATGTAGAACTGATATAACACATTCTTGACTTTCTTTCAAGCTCTCACAAGGAGCACCTATGTTGTAGATCTCAAGAACGAGTGAAGACTAGGTAGAGCTAGGACTGACCAGATTCGTCAGAATACCGGCAAGCTGTTTCTTTTGTGTGTGTGTCTACTGGAGAGTGGGGATCTGGACCACAGATCCAGATAGATGGAGTAACAAGTAAAGTTACGTAATGTTTGTCATCAATATCAATATGTATATGATTTCATCATCTTCATATTGACAATCATCCTATGTCTATTGTTATGATTAGCAAATAAATGTTGTAGTATTGTAACTCATAGTTCTGTCATTATATTTTATTCCAATTGTGCATACGTATTGTTGTGTACATTGGTGGGGGTTCACTTACACACCAAGGAAAGGAGCAGTCAGGGAGAAAACCTGTACTGAGATAGTCGTCTATACTAATATATTTAGACTTAAAACATCTATCTTAAGCTAACCTTCTCTTTCCTATACCTTGGCGAATATTCAGCACAGTTCATTTCAATTTTGTAACGAGCCACTTGGAGCTGTACGTTGGATATTCATGGGCTTAATCTGTAGTTCAGCCATATAGATTTTGTCCCTAGTCAGTTTCTGACTATTAGGGGTTGCTCGCCAGTGAAAAATACTTTCATCTAGCCGGTGGGGCACCCCGACTTATGACAGATTGGTGTCTCGTCTCCGGGATTTAATTTTAACCCAATCCTACTGATTGGGGTCCAGTCCGCGATCCTGAACCAGGATTCTAGTAATCATAGTGATTCTACTAGACCCTAGACATACGATTTTAAAGTTAACTCTTGTAATCTTCAGTCATCAAAATAGACTATCATCAGATGTAGCTAATTTTAGTTGAGGAAGTTACAGAGTATAGATATAACTTTTCAAAAGTGTATAACAGATAAGAACTTATGAGAACTACCTCATCTATCATTTATTGATAAGTATTTTAATTCTTATCATTTAGTGTATCATTCATCATTTAATGATAACTGATCACTTTAATCATAATTACATTGATGTGTTTGATGATTTAACTGCTTGATTGATTTGCCATTTTATGCTTACTTATGCCATTTTAATTATGACATGTATGCAGTGCATTTTAATATTTATTTAGGTAAATATTACTGATTACTGTGTAGTATATCTCTCACACTTACTTCACTGCGGTCGCCAGAAACTACTTGAATATTACTTTCAGTTGTCTTTCACTGCTTAGGTTTAACTCTACACATTGGCTTTGATTCTGCTGTCATTGGTTCACTCTTGTCTTTCTAGCTTGGCTCTGAGTTTGATAGATACATAGGAGCTTACCGGAATATAGCCATTAGCAAATATGTACTCACCTTCCCAGGATCTAGATTATCTGAAGGCGCGAGCAGATTACTTAGAGTCCACGAGAAGGTTAGGCATAATAGAGGGCTTAACAGGAGAACAATTAGAAATATACATCAGAGACGAGATGAAAGAGTGGGACATGGCGGAGGAACAGATGAATAAAACAATTGATGAGTTATTTGAAGCAAAAGAGCGTAGCAAAACTGAAGAAGCAGAGATTAATAAACAGCATATGGAAGTAGTCAATGCAGAGAAGCTAACCTTTCTAGCGGAACATAAGGTAGGAGATATGGATGCTCACCCAACCAGGAAGGAAGGGACATCTTTGCCACTCACCGCGGAATCAGAGTTAGTGGACCGGGAACTACATGTTCTCATTCGACCCTGTCCTAAACGGAAAAGAGGGAAGAAAAAACGTGCCAAGGGCATTTCAAGTAGTCACAAAAGTGATAACTGTTTGGACCACGGAAATTGTGGACTCACTGGTTCGCCAGTACAGGACCTTCAGGGAAACCACTTAACTTCTACGAGAAATGAATCTCGAGAGAAAGAGGAACTGAAGACAACCTTTAATGAGGTCGCAGGCGGAGACCTAGCCGATTCTCACATTCCCTTCTGTTCACAGAATCACGAAGTGGAATTACATCTGACTGAAATAGGGAGGATGGAAGTAACGGAATCCCAGGTGAATTTCATTACTGCAACGCGGGAAGAATCACTAATTATCAGTTCAGATAATTTAATTTGGTCCGCCAGTACAAGACTCCCAGGAATCTCATTTTACTTCAACGAGAGGTGAAACTCAAGAGGAAGATGACCTGAGGACATCTTTTAAGGAGGTCGGAGATCGAAGAGGTAACCGACTTTATTATTCCCTTCAGCCCAGACGAGGATGAAGTGGGATTAAATTTGACTGACAGTGGGATGAAGGAAGACCCGGAACCCCTTGTGATCTTTGAGGCTGCAGCTCAGGACAAGACACTAGATCTCAGTTCAAATCATTTACCTAGTGTGATGGATTGCTTAGACAGCCCACCACAGGATTTACCTCAACTGGACTTAGCCCATGAAAGCACGACCAGAGAGGAACATCCAGACCAGGAAACATTTCCAGTTGTTATCTCACAGTATACCAGTTCGGAGACTCAGGAAACACAAGGAATTGTCAGGAGCCAGAATATGGACTCTGATATTGTGCAGACAACATTGTCTGTAGTTGCTAAAGAAGAAAATTCTTTGCAAAAGATGGAGGAAGAAAAGCCTATCATCTCATTAGCTGAAGTTATCAGGGAATTCCAGCAACAGGGACCTGAAGTAACAGAAGTCAAGAGTGGTTTGGAATCAACACTCTTAGGACTCAATCTACCCTTCAGTCAGGTCGATTTGATAGGAGTAGATCAGCTATTTGTGGATACTTTATTCAAAAGTAACACCACTTTATCGCCTTTGAATAACTATGTTATTTCTCAAGGCAGGACAACTTGGCACACTAAATTTCCAATTTCTAGCACGGTTTTCACACGAAACTCTAATGCAGAGAAACTCAGCCCATTAACTGATTATCAGGGGAAGAAACCGCGACACCGAGGAGGGAAGATTGTTACGCCCGACTTTGAAGGAGGAAAGCGCCAGTTGAATTTATATCATGGGACCATGATGTGTAACATTATTCCTTTCAAAAGGAAGCTATTGATAGATCTGTTAAGAATCTATAAAGGATGGAGGAATATCACGGAGACAAGCTTTGCTGTGGCCAGCTTATGCAAGACCTCACTACGGGTACATCCTCGGCTGAAAGGAGTAAATCACGTGAGTGAATGGTGTAAAACAATTGCTGCCCAGAGGCGTAGAAGAATCCCGTTGATTGTGATCTTTCCCAGAGGGGTAAAATTACAACCTCCTGACAATTACCGGATTTTACCAAGCTATTGCATGGAATCCCGGCCGAAAACCAGGTACAAGGATCTATCCAGAGTATCTTTGGGTTATGGAAATGGAACGTCTTTAGGCAGATGCAGGACAACCCACTGCCACAAGGAATATTGGAAACCTTTAGGCAGATACAGAACGGAGAGTGCTTAGGCATTATTCTGGGATGTACGGCGTGCTTTGACAAAAGATTTCTGGCAGAAACTTTTTTTTAAGGGGGAAGCTCTGTCGCGGAATGCCGCCTTAACATCCCAGAATATTTTTCTCGGTCTCCAAATTTGAGAGGCCAAATTGAGAAAGAATGAATTAATCACGCTACTCCAAGGTTATCTAGTCGTGAGGTAAGATTATTCACAAAAAGCCTCTAGCCATGACGTAAGCTTGCAGATGGCAAGTAAAATGGGATACTTGAGATGGACACAACTAGATAATTTAAATTAGTCTACACCTTGGAAAACTGCTGACCCAGACGGGCTATGACACCACACAGACACATTGGCACCTTCTCGTCCAGGTAGACCCTGGCTGAATCAACAATGAACTGGGCCAGTGGTTGAATAAAGGCAATTAACGCCAGATGGAGATAATAGCCCCAGGGCTATAAACAAGCCCCATCCACTCTGACTGGCAGACTCAGGTAGGTGTGAAATCACTGATAAGACTGTGAAACTGATCTGGGGCTGGCAACGCAAAACCATCCAGGTGTGACACTATGGTGAGGGTTAGTGGTTAAGAGAATTTTTATGACTGGACAGACTTGGAGATTAATTGCAAGTACTGTCAGGAGGAGATAAGAATTTATGACTGGAATTCCGGAAGAGATAATAGTGTCTCAGACACTGTCTGCTAGACTCAGCTTAAATAAGGGTCCCTAGCCTGTTTTATGTTAGATTAAGTCTGACTTCAGAACAGGTGAGACAACCAGCTCGTTTTGTATGATTCTTAGGTTGCTAGATTTAACTAGGAGAATTAATTCTTAGTAACTAGTCGAGTTTTAGATGGATGTAATGACTCTGTCTATATCTGACCTAGGTTACTTCCAGACTTATCATTGCTTCAGGTTACTTGAGTATTCTTTCTAAGTTATGTGTTCAATATCATATTGCTTTAAAGTGTTACTCTTCTGAGAAGTAGAACCTTATGTAAGACAGATCTTGTCTAAGTATACTTTTAGGTGTCTTGGTAGATGCTTGTCATTTCTTTGTACACTATCCTAGTTGCCTTTTTGGTGTGTGCATTTGTTGTACAGATTATAGTCAACTGACTATTTCTTTAATTCTTACAACAGCAGTAACTAACTAGTGCATTATGCTATGATGTTAAAGTATCATAATATGTCTAGTTTAATCAATATGTTTATGTGTATTGGATGTTTGATAAATTGATTTGTCATATGCAAACCTACCAATATGAAGTGTTATGCTATTGTCTGCGCATTGGACACATTGGCCAATGATTGTGTTGGAAGCAGAGGTGTAATGGTACAGACATTACCCACACTTAGTATAGGGTATATGGTGCTAAACCTTTTTCATCATATGGTGGAGGGTAATGCATGGAAACCTGGCACAGCTACTGGTCACGGCTTGCAAGCCCGGATGATCAGGCATTGTTATAATACCATTACCGACCCTGTGAGCTGCTAAACCTAACATTGGACGGAGCGGCTGTATGACACACAATTTCTGTATTAGCGACATGGACATGGGGCGGCAGAAATGTAATCATTACAGGCGTGTGAGACAATTGAAAAGCCCGTCCCAGACTAAAGACAGTAGGGAGAAGGAGGATGGTGAGCACAGTAGAGCTGGAAGATAAACTTGGCCAGACTGGTCATTGTATATGTTTGTGTTATGATATGTTTTAATTAGGATTGCGCTGATGTAGAACTGATATAACACATTCTTGACTTTCTTTCAAGCTCTCACAAGGAGCACCTATGTTGTAGATCTCAAGAACGAGTGAAGACTAGGTAGAGCTAGGACTGACCAGATTCGTCAGAATACCGGCAAGCTGTTTCTTTTGTGTGGGTCTACTGGAGAGTGGGGATCTGGACCACAGATCCAGATAGATGGAGTAACAAGTAAAGTTACGTAATGTTTGTCATCAATATCAATATGTATATGATTTCATCATCCTCATATTGACAATCATCCTATGTCTATTGTTATGATTAGCAAATAAATGTTGTAGTATTGTAACTCATAGTTCTGTCATTATATTTTTTCCAATTGTGCATACGTATTGTTGTGTACATTGGTGGGGGTTCACTTACACACCAAGGAAAGGAGCAGTCAGGGAGAAAACCTGTACTGAGATAGTCGTCTATACTAATATATTTAGACTTAAAACATCTATCTTAAGCTAACCTTCTCTTTCCTATACCTTGGCGAATATTCAGCACAGTTCATTTCAATTTTGTAACGAGCCACTTGGAGCTGTACGTTGGATATTCATGGGCTTAATCTGTAGTTCAGCCATATAGATTTTGTCCCTAGTCAGTTTCTGACTATTAGGGGTTGCTCGCCAGTGAAAAATACTTTCATCTAGCCGGTGGGGCACCCCGACTTATGACACTGGTGCAGCACAACGAAGAATTCTATTACTGATACCATCTAGGTCGTGTGAGTTTGTTGATTTGAGGTTCAAGAGATATTTATAAACGTCTGCAACAGACATTAAAGGAATCTCAGCGGGAATATTTCTGGCGCACTTCTCCTCACAGAATGATGCCAGTGAACTTAAATTACACGATGAGTCTGGTATTAAAGACTTTAGATTATCTATTTCTGATTGAAAGAACCAACTGAATTCATCGCATGTTATAGAATTTGGTATTGCTGATTCTGTAGGGCGTTTCTTATTGGTTAGCAAGTTAATAGCCTTCCATATATTTGTACTGTTTGAATTATCTACAATTACATTTTTAAAATGATCTTTTTTTATCCTACGAATTTCATATTTAACTTTATTCCTTAGTCTGCGGTAATTGATGAAGTCTTTATTTTTGTGTGCTGTATCTCGCTCTCTCTCATGATTTCCAGCACTTCTCTAGTGACCCATGGAGATTTATGTTGATTTTTGACTCGAACTTCTTTGATTGGCACGTGTTTATCGAACACACTGTAGACTGTCTTCGTCCAGAAAGCTAATGCATCGTCCGGGTCAGGAAGTTGGTAAACGTGATCAAGGGCTGCTTGTCTTAAGTCTTGCAAACATAAATCTTGGTTGAATGCTTTATAATTCCTAAATTTGATACTTACATGTTTATGTTTAAGAGGTTTGAACCCAATTCTTGACCATGTACAACATACCGGGTAGTGGTCACTAACTGTACAAACAGGAACAGAACATTCAATAATATTATCTGGACAAGTAACATATATATGATCAATTATAGTTGAGGATGTGTCAGTAACCCTTGTGGGACGGTTTATTAGTTGTTTGAAATTGTAAGAAAGAATGATATCGTCCCATGTCTGGTTGGATTTACTAATATCTATGTTGAAGTCACCTAGTATCATAACTTCTCTACCTGCTGTAAACACTCTATCCATCATTGTAGTGAAGCAGTCATACCAACTGTACCCGGCACAAGGATTCCTATATAGGTATCCAATGAGAAACGGCTGTTGGCTGGCTGGCTTCACCTCTAACCAAACGCATTCTATCTCTACTGTCTCGAGATCACTTCTACGGGACCAGTTGAGAGAATTGGAAATGTATACAGCAATACCTGTCTCTAATTTTTGATTTGCATCTTTCCGAATTACTTTAAACTCCTTAAGTGAGATTTCGGAGTCGGTTATTTTGTCGTTAAGACGACTTTCTGTGATTCCAAACACATGGAATTGTTTGGACAGTATTACCGAGAGCTCAGGTAATTTGTTGAGCAGATGAAAGATGTTGAGATGGCCTATATATAGACCATTTTTGCTGAGCCACTGATCGTGATTAGCGAACATTACAAACTAAAAGGAAGATGTCGCTTGTGGTATACAAATTGCAGGGATTTTGAAACTGTATATGTTATATATAAATATATAAGTTATATGTATGGAGACAGTCATGTACATGGAGACTGCTATATGTATGGAGACAGTTATATGTATGGAGACTGCTTTATGTGTGGAGACTGTTATATGTATGGAGACTGTTATATGTGTGGAGACTGCTATATGAATGGAGACAGTTATATGTATGGAGACAGTTATATGTGTGGAGAC
Source organism: Cepaea nemoralis (assembly GCA_014155875.1). Classification (NCBI taxonomy): domain Eukaryota; kingdom Metazoa; phylum Mollusca; class Gastropoda; order Stylommatophora; family Helicidae; genus Cepaea; species Cepaea nemoralis. The sequence continues at coordinate 79,200 of JACEFZ010009891.1, forward strand.
TGTTATATGTATGGAGACTATTATATGTATGGAGACAGTTATATGTGTGGTGACTGTTATATGTATGGAGACAGTTATATGTATGGAGACTGCTATATGTATGGAAACAGTTATATGTATGGAGACAGTTATATGTGTGGAGACTATTATATGTATGGAGACAGTTATATGTGTGGAGACTATTATATGTATGGAGACAGTTATATGTGTGGAGACTGTAATATGTATGGAGACAGTTATATGTGTGGAGACTGTTATATGTATGGAGACATTTATATGTGTGGAGACTGCTATATGTATGGAGACAGTTATATGTATGGAGACAGTTATATGTGTGGAGACTGTTATATGTATGGAGACTGTTATATGTATGGAGACAGTTATATGTGTGGAGACTGCTATATGTATGGAGACTGCTATATGTATGGAGACTGTTACATGTATGGAGACAGTTATCTGTATGGAGACAGTTATATGTATGGAAACAGTTATATATATGGAGACAGTTATCTGTCTAGAGAAAGTTACGTGTATGGAGACAGTTATCTCTATGGAGACAGTTATCATCTGTATGGAAACAGTTATATGTATGGAGACAGTTATATGTATGGAGACTGGTATATGTATGGAGACTGCTATATGTATGGAGACTGCTATATGTATGGAGACTGCTATATGTTTTGAGACTGCTATATGTATGGAGACAGTTATATGTATGGAGACTGCTATATGTATGGAGACAGTTATATGTATGGAGACTGCTATGTGTGTGGAGACAGTTATATGTTTGGAGACTGCTATATGTATGGAGACAGTTATATGTATTGTGATATAATAAAACGTCCTTACCCTTTCCTATTTATTGACTCCCTTAAAAATAAACAACCCCTTTCAACTACGGATTAAGTAACTTACTGAATATAGGATAAAAACGAACCCGTAGGGTAGCTAAATTAATTTGGCCTTATTTTGGCTTACGTACCTGGCCAACAGTCGTCGACTGATTGTAAGACACAGGCCCAGTGTAGCCGTTTTTAGTTTAAGCTAAGAAAGTAAACAGACGTGCGTTCCTTTGTGGGATTTCTTTCCCCATGTGGGGAAAGGTATTTTGCCTTTTAAAACCATGATTCTCTTCAAGCTATTGGTATGTTATATCTACATTATTAAGATGGATTTATGTATTACATAGACCAGTATGTTTAATTAAGAATTAGTTACAATTCTCTTAAACCAGGCTGGATGATGTTTACCAAGAAAACACATGTGGGCGCCACGCTGTAATTTTTCCTATGTCTTACAATTTCAAATCCCTATGTTAATATCTTTTATAGGCATTATGAACTTATATCTAACTAGTAGTGTTTATAACCTATAAATATGTGTACTGTAGAGTATCAACTCTCATGTCAGAAACTCTTTTTCCATTTAGGAAAGACTCCTGATTCATACTTCAAAGAAGAAAACTCGTTTCTGCCAATTTCATAGTCCTATGTAAAATAACTTCTATGCAATGGAACTATATATATATATATATATCCCTATCGATGCTTAGAAATCTGCAAATAATCTATGTACTGTAGAGATTGAACTTTAAAGAAACATTTTCTCAATGTAGGAGCAGACTCTTGATTTCATACTTCACAAGTAGAGAACTGGTGTCTGCCACTTTCAAATATCCTATGTAGTGTAAATTCACTGGTAAGGATGTCTCTGAACTTGTTTTATCCATGCGGGGACATACAAATGATTACGCATATTCCTGACTCTTACTTAGTCAGGGATAAAATATTTTGCCACATCATAATCTGTAACTTGGAAATATAGTGCTAAATTTTAGTACCATCCTTTTGTTAACAGATTAATAACCACTCCATAGTAGTGAAGAACATATAATCATTTCATAAAATAGTGTTAGGAGAATGCCATGTTTGAGAATATAAATTCATGAACAATTAAAGTAAACGCGTGATGTAAATGCATGTTCGGATAGGATTCAATCCCCATCGCCTCACCGTAGTAGAAACAGAAGCGAAGATTGATGTGAATAAATTGCTTGCAATATTCAGAATACTGGACCATGCGGCATAAGTTATTCTAATAAATACCCTCCGAATAATAGCAGTCATTGACAAAATATATCACAGCGGCTACTATCCTCACCTGCGGTACGCAGTGGGGAAAAACAATATATGTTTTAGTTATAAATTAACCCCTGAAGAAAATTCAAAACCATTGGCTCCGGCATTAAATTTTATGATTAAATTATTATGTATGATTATCATGTACTTAATATCAGAGAAATGTACATGTATGTTTTTTTTCTGGTATGAGAATTTTCTCTGTTCTGATTGTTACTTTTTCCTGTGGGAATATACAAACGAGAGATGTTTGGTTGGGAGTGGGTGTGTGGGTGCGTAGTGGAGGATGTATGCGTGAGTGAGTGTGTAATGGTGGACGGGTAGGGAATGCGTGTGTGGGTGGGGAGAGGTGTGTGGTGTGTTGGTTGGTGATATTGTGGGTGAGGTATGTGTGTGTGGGTGGGGGATTTTTGTGGTGTGTGAGTGGGGGTATGTGGGGTGGATGGGTAAGGGTATCTGTGTGGGTGTGGGTGGGAATATTGTGTTGTATCTTGGTGGGGGATATGTGTGTGGTGTGTAAGTGGGGATGTGTTGGTGAGGGATATGTGTGTGTGTGGTGCGTGGGTTGGGAATAGTGTGTGGTAGGGGGTGTATGTGATGTGCGGGTGGGGGATTGTGTGGTGGGGGATTAGGTTAAGGCATGTGTGGATGGTTGGAAGTTGTATGTGTGGGTGGTGGGGTGTGTGTGAGTGGATTGGGGATGTATGGGTGGTTAGGGAGATGTGTGTGTGTGTGGGGGGGGGGTGGGACATGTCAGTTGGTGGGGATGTGTGTGTATGGTTTGGGGATGTGTGAGTGAATGTGCGATGTGTGAGTTGGTGGGGGATTGTGTGTGTGGGTGGGGAATATGTTGTCGATGGAGATGTGGCTGGGGGAAGGGTGGTTTGAGGTGTGGGTGGGGAGAGGATGTGTGGGGTAGAATGTGGATGGGCGTGGGATGTGTGGGTTGGTGGGGGAATGTTTGTGGGTGGCGAGTGTGTTTTGGTTGGGGGATCAGGTGAGGGCAGTGTGTGTGGGTGGGGGATGTGCGGGAGGGGGATGGGTCGGTTGGTGGGGTATGTATGTGTCCCTTGGTGTGCGTGTGTGTCGGTAGGTGGGGGTGTGTATGTGTCCCTTGGTGCGCGTGTGTGTGGGTAGGTGGGGGTGTTGTGTGGGTGGGGTGATGTATGGATAGGTGGGAAATGGGCTTCATAACATGGTAATTAGCCTTGTTTATGTTTACAACATTCATTTCACAATGTTTATTTTTCTTCCTATGTAAATGTATAATGCTCTTGATGAACGAAAGACGAGTGATTGGAAGGGCCGAATGTAAGACGGGCCTGCGCGCCCAATTTGTGACCCTAATAAAGTTGATTTGATTTGATTTGATTTGATTTAGCTATCTCCATACATATAACAGTCTCCACACATATAACTGTCTCCATACATATAACAATCTCCATACATATAGCAGTCTCCATACATATAGCAGTCTCCACACAAATACCTGTCTCCATACATATAACTGTCTCCTTACATATAACAGTCTCCATACATATAGCAGTCTCCATACATATAACTGTCTCCATACACATAACTGTCTCCATACATATAACTTCTCCACACATATAACTGTCTCCATACATATAACAGTCTCCACACATATAACTGTCTCCATACATATTATAGTCTCCATACATATAGCATCTCCATACATATAGCAGTCTCCACACATATAACTGTCTCCACACATATAACAGTCTCCATACATATAGCAGTCTCCATACATATAACAGTCTCCACACATATAACTGTCTCCATACATATAACAGTCTAAATACATACAGCAGTCTCCATACATATAACTGTCTCCATACATATAACTGTCTCCATACATATAACATATAACTATCTCCATACATATAACTGTCTCCATACATATAACAGTATCCACACATATAACTGTCTCCATACATATAACAGTCTCCATACATATATCAGTCTTCATACATGTGGGATGTGGATTTTAATTCCTAAGAATATTTCGTTAAAATGTCTAGGGGGTATTATTGATTCTCTGGTCACTGGTTAGAATGCAGGGTGATCAGGGATATTTACCACAAATCCCTGGGGAAAAGAGTTCAATCCTTGAAACAGTGGCATATGTGTGTAGGTTTCCCTTCCCACTTCATCACCCTTTAAATTAACTATAGTGCTAGAAGGATATTGATTGCTCACAACATATAAACAACCACTTGTTGGACACCACATTTACTTGATGTACACAACACTTTTGGACAAACAGTTCAGGTATTAACTCAAGATCTGCAGTTATATATATATATATATATATATATATATATATATATATATATATATATATATATATATATATATATATATATATATGTGTGTGTGTGTGTGTGTGTGTGTGTGTGTGTGTGTAATAAACACTATGCATTTTCAGACAGGCATGGGATTCATTGCATTATTACAATATAGTACCCAGTGACCCCCCCCCCCCCCCCCCCCCCCCCCCCCCCCAAAAAAAAAAATGTTATACAAACAACACAACAACCACAAATTGGGTCTACTTTCATTTACCCTCATAATTAAGGCAAATAAAGATTAAATAGAACCCAACATATCAACATCGGTTTCTGACACCTTTTACCATTCTCTCATTTTAAAAAATAATGAGTTGGTGTCAAAATACTATACCATATATATATACCATTACATAACCCTTTAGTTGTACTCCATTACCAAATAAAACACTCTTTATACATGGCATAAAAAACACACCCACATAGAAACAGTTGATACTAATAATTAAATTAATTAATTATAGTGTTCATTTAGGCATTGCGGATGGGTATTCTTCTCCAGTGCAAAGCTGTTAATGTCCATAATTATCCGGGACAGCAATAAATACTCACAGTCATGTTTTAATGTCCACTGAAGTTTGTTGCGGAACGACTTATAATCCCTATTAGGAAATAAATTCACCACATATACCTATCTCCTCCATGGAGCTGAATTCAAGATTACTCTGTTGCCATTGAGTTGTGTTCCAAATAAAATTGGTGCCTAGGTCTGTCATACCTTCAGAAGATGCAACTTAAGCTCTTGCAGAAGGTTCTTCCCTATATCATCTTATTGATGAAAAGATGACGACTGTCCAACAGCTCGGTTTACGTTAACCGTTTCCCAATTTAGTTCAAGAGGTTTTGTCACATACTCGGTTCATGTTGATAGGCCATCCCATACTTGATGATGGGGCAGTTAGGCCGACATGGGACCAGCATAGAGTTCTGATTCATTATTTACTTTCAGTGTAGACATACAATTCTGCTTATTATTCATTTGGTTCATCTGGAATTAATTCCAGGATTCTGCTGAGGCAAGAGACTGAAGAATATTATTCCAACACATATCCAGGGTTGCAAGCCATCAGGTGATTCCTGTGGGTGCAGGCGTAGAGGCATTTACTCCGCTAGCTGCTTTCATATGGTCTTTTTTATGTGTTCATGTTTTGGAACCTTGGGGTAATCTGGTGTAGTTAGGGTTCAGAGGTTCTGAAGTTGCTTGTATTGGCTTATAAAGTTGTTTCAGTGTCTCTTCCCATTTTGAGTTGGTGTTCATAGCTAGAACTTGGGGTTGCATGGCTGGAACCTTATGTTTGACTGTTGCAGCTGTGAGATGTTCTTTCGAAGACTTATCCATTGTGGATATTAACTAGGTAATCCAACCAACAGTTGAAAGTTACTCACTGTTGTTAGTTTTAGTAACTTGAAGAAGGATTGTCCCAGTTTCACTGACTTGGTTGAATGATGAGGCCATAGGTGATACTTCTCAGAAGTAACGCAAACGATACACTGTTGTCAGTACTCTGATGATCTTCATCTTTGTAGATTATTAGATCTTGAAGTCCATCCTGGATATTCCTACTAAAATAGGACTTAATCACTCGCCCACTCAGTTGTCTTCGAATGTATCTGTTGCTCGCTATGGAGCTATTGAGCGCAGCAGTCCATGGGTATTTCTAGATGCAGACTATGGTTAGGACATTCACTTTCTGGCTGTTGACCCAGGATCCAGGTATAGTGATATAGTCCCACCACATTCAACCACCACCTGCTTCTCTTCTATAGAAAAGGGATGACAAGAATACAACACGAGCATTAACCTACAACACAATTACAAACACAAATACAAAACAACAAGGGGAAAAGGGGAAACTAGTGGGTGTCCCCGTTCCACTGTCCCTCATTGCTGAGTAGAGCCATTCTGACTCTTCATAGTGAGTAAGGTATTTTCTCACTTATATTTTGTTCTGTTGTTACTGGGACTATTGGATGAGTGAAGTCATTCTGTCCATCCAACATGTTGATATTGTCTCTCTCATTACTTGAAGAGAATAGCCTATACAGAATCTATGTGGTTTCTAATGCCGCATCTTCCTTTCGGCACTATAATCATCACTAGGTCAAGACTATTCAACATTGGCTTCTTAAGTACTGACATACACATGGATTCTTACATCAACATCCTCTAATCCCAAGGTGCAACATTAAAATGTATATTCCCACAGGAAAAAGTAACAATCAGAACAGAGAAAATTCTCATACCAGAAAAAAACATACATGTACATTTCTCTGATATTAAGTACATGATAATCATACATAATAATTTAATCATAAAATTTAATGCCGGAGCCAATGGTTTTGAATTTTCTTCAGGGGTTAATCCATAACTAAAACATATATTGTTTTTCCCCACTGCGTACCGCAGGTGAGGATAGTAGCCGCTGTGATATATTTTGTCAATGACTGCTATTATTCGGAGGGTATTTATTAGAATAACTTATGCCGCATGGTCCAGTATTCTGAATATTGCAAGCAATTTATTCACATCAATCTTCGCTTCTGTTTCTACTACGGTGAGGCGATGGGGATTGAATCCTATCCGAACATGCATTTACATCACGCGTTTACTTTAATTGTTCATGAATTTATATTCTCAAACATGGCATTCTCCTAACACTATTTTATGAAATGATTATATGTTCTTCACTACTATGGAGTGGTTATTAATCTGTTAACAAAAGGATGGTACTAAAATTTAGCACTATATTTCCAAGTTACAGATTATGATGTGGCAAAATATTTTATCCCCTGACTAAGTAAGAGTCAGGAATATGCGTAATCATTTGTATGTCCCCGCATGGATAAAACAAGTTCAGAGACATCCTTACCAGTGAATTTACACTACATAGGATATTTGAAAGTGGCAGACACCAGTTCTCTACTTGTGAAGTATGAAATCAAGAGTCTGCTCCTACATTGAGAAAATGTTTCTTTAAAGTTCAATCTCTACAGTACATAGATTATTTGCAGATTTCTAAGCATCGATAGGGATATATATATATATATATAGTTCCATTGCATAGAAGTTATTTTACATAGGACTATGAAATTGGCAGAAACGAGTTTTCTTCTTTGAAGTATGAATCAGGAGTCTTTCCTAAATGGAAAAAGAGTTTCTGACATGAGAGTTGATACTCTACAGTACACATATTTATAGGTTATAAACACTACTAGTTAGATATAAGTTCATAATGCCTATAAAAGATATTAACATAGGGATTTGAAATTGTAAGACATAGGAAAAATTACAGCGTGGCGCCCACATGTGTTTTCCTTGGTAAACATCATCCAGCCTGGTTTAAGAGAATTGTAACTAATTCTTAATTAAACATACTGGTCTATGTAATACATAAATCCATCTTAATAATGTAGATATAACATACCAATAGCTTGAAGAGAATCATGGTTTTAAAAGGCAAAATACCTTTCCCCTACATGGGGAAAGAAATCCCACAAAGGGAACGCACGTCTGTTTACTTTCTTAGCTTGAAACTAAAAATGGCTACACTGGGCCTGTGTCTTACAATCAGTCGACGACTGTTGGCCAGGTACGTAAGCCAAAATAAGGCCAAATTAATTTAGCTACCCTACGGGTTAGTTTTTATCCTATATTCAGTAAGTTACTTAATCCGTAGTTGAAAGGGGTTGTTTATTTTTAAGGGAGTCAATAAATAGGAAAGGGTAAGGACGTTTTATTATATCACAATACATATAACTGTCTCCATACATATAGCAGTCTCCAAACATATAACTGTCTCCATACATATTGCAGCCTCCATACATATAACTGTCTCCATACATATAGCAGTCTCAAAACATATAGCAGTCTCCATACATATAGCAGTCTCCATACATATAGCAGTCTCCATACATATACCAGTCTCCATACATATAACTGTCTCCATACATATAACTGTTTCCATACACGTAACTTTCTCTATACAGATAACTGTCTCCATATATATAACTGTTTCCATACATTTTGTCTCCATACATAGACTTACATGGTGTGTAAGTGGGGATGTGTTGTGAGGGATATGTGTGTGTGTGGTGCGTGGGTTGGGAATAGTGCGTGGTAGGGGGTGTATGTGATGTGCGGGTGGGGGATTGTGTGGTGGGGATTAGGTTAAGGCATGTGTGGGTGGGTGGAAGTTGTATGTGTGGGTGGTGGTGTGTGTGTGAGTGGATTGGGGATGTATGGGTGGTTAGGGAGATGTGTGTGTGTGTGTGGGGGGGGGGTAGGGACATGTCAGTTGGTGGGGATCTGTGTGTATGGTTTGGGGATGTGTGAGTGGATGTGCGATGAGTGGGTTGGTGGGGGATTGTGTGTGTGGGTGGGGAATATGTTGTCGATGGAGATGTGGCTGGGGGAAGGGTGGTTTGAGGTGTGGGTGGGGAGAGGATGTGTGGGGTAGAATGTGGATGGGCGTGGGATGTGTGGGTTGGTGGGGGAATGTTTGTGGGTGGCGAGTGTGTTTTGGTTGGGGGATCAGGTGAGGGCAGTGTATGTGGGTGGGGGATGTGCGGGAGGAGGATGGGTCGGTTGGTGGGGTATGTATGTGTCCGTTGGTGTGCGTGTGTGTCGGTAGGTGGGGGTGTGTATGTGTCCCTTGTTGCGCATGTGTGTGGGTAGGTGGGGGTGTTGTGTGGGTGGGGTGATGTATGGATAGGTGGGAGATGGGCTTCATACCATGGTAATTAGCCTTGTTTATGTTTACAACATTCATTTCACAATGTTTATTTTTCTTCCTATGCAAATGTATAATGCTCTTGATGAACAAAAGACGAGTGATTGGAAGGGCCGAATGTAAGACGGGCCTGCGCGCCCAATTTGTGACCCTAATAAAGTTGATTTGATTTGATTTGATTTAACAGTCTCCATACATATAACAGTCTCCATACATATAGCAGTCTCCATACATATAACGTCTCCATACATATAGCAGTCTCCACACATATAACAGTCTCCATACATATAACAGTCTCCATACATATAGCAGTCTCCATACATATAGATCGTTATATCTATTTGTATAACGATATACAAATGTTATATGTATGGAGACTGTTATATGTATGGAGACTGCTATATGTATGGAGACTGCTATATGTATGGAGACTGTTATATGTATGGAGACAGTTATATGTATGGAGACTGTCATATACATGGAGACTGTTATATGTATGGAGACTGCTATATGTATGGAGACAGTTATATGTATGGAGACTGTTATATGTATGGAGACTGTTATATGTATGGATACTGTTATATGTATGGAGACTGTTATATGTATGGAGACAGTTATATGTATGGAGACAGTCATATACATGGAGACTGTTATATACATGGAGACTGTTATATACATGGAGACTGTTATATGTATGGAGACTGTTATATGTATGGAGACTGTTATATGTATGGAGACTGTTATATGTATGGAGACTGTTATATGTATGGAGACAGTCATATACATGGAGACTGCTATATGTATGGAGACTGCTATATGTATGGAGACAGTTATATGTATGGAGACTGCTATATGTATGGAAACTGTTATATGTATGGAGACAGTTATATGTATGGAGACAGTTATATGTATGGAGACTGCTATATGTATGGAGACTGTTATATGTATGGAAACTGCTATATGTATGGAAACTGCTATATGTGTGGAGACAGTTATATGTATGGAGACAGTTATGTGTGTGGAGACTGCTATATGTATGGAGACAGTTATATGTATGGAGACTGTTATATGTATGAAGACTGCTATATGTATGGAGACTGTTATATGTATGGAGACAGATATGTGTGTGGAGACTGCTATATGTATGGAGACTGCTATATGTATGGAGACTGCTATATGTATGGAGACTGTTATATGTATGGAGACTGTTATATGTATGGAAAATGCTATATGTATGGAGACAGTTATATACATGGAGACTGCTATATGTATGGAGACTGTTATATGTATGGAGACTGTTATATGTATGGAGACTGTTATATGTATGAAGACTGCTATATGTATGGAGACAGATATGTGTGTGGAGACTGCTATATGTATGGAGACTGCTATATGTATGGAGACTGCTATATGTATGGAGACTGTTATATGTATGGAAAATGCTATATGTATGGAGACAGTTATATACATGGAGACTGCTATATGTATGGAGACTGTTATATGAATGGAGATTGTTATATGTATGGAGACTGTTATATGTATGGAGACTGTTATATGTATGGAGACTGTTATATGTATGGAGACTGTTATATGTATGGAGACTGGTATATGTATGGAGACTGTTAAATCAAATCAAATCAAATCAACTTTATTAGGGTCACAAATTGGGCGCGCAGGCCCGTCTTACATTCGGCCCTTCCAATCACTCGTCTTTCGTTCATCAAGAGCATTATACATTTACATAGGAAGAAAAATAAACATTGTGAAATGAATGTTGTAAACATAAACAAGGCTAAACATGGAGAAAAATGTGTACATAAAAAGTATGTGACGTAAAAGTAGTGATGCCAGCGCGTCCCACACACACACACACACACACACACACACACACTCTCTCTCTCTCTCATTCACTCTCACTCATTCACTCACACACACACACTCTCACTCATTCACTCTCCCGCTCACTCATTCACTCTCCCGTTCACTCATTCACTCTCCCGCTCACTCATTCACTCTCCCGCTCACTCATTCACTCTCACTCATTCTGTCTCTCCCGCTCACTCATTCACTCTCCCGCTCACTCATTCACTCTCCCGCTCACTCATTCACTCTCCCGTTCAATCATTCACTCTCCCGCTCACTCATTCACTCTCACTCATTCACTCTCACGCTCACTCATTCACTGTCCCGCTCACTCATTCACTGTCCCGCTCACTCATTCACTCTGCCGCTCACTCATTCACTCTGCCGCTCACTCATTCACTCTCACGCTCACTCATTTACTCACACGCCCACTCATTCACTCTCACGCTCAATCATTCACTCTCCCGCTCACTGATTCACTCTCACGCTCACTCATTCACTCTCACGCTCACTCATTCCTTCTCACGCTCACTCATTCACTCTCACTCATTCACTATCACGCTCACTCAATCACTCTGACTGTTATATGTATGGAGACTGTTATATGTATGGAGACTGTTATATGTATGGAGACTGGTATATGTATGGAGATAGTTATATGTATGGAGACTGCTATATGTTTGGAGACTGCTATATGTATGGAGATAGTTATATGTATGGAGACTGTTATATGATTGGAGACAGTTATATGTATGAAGACTGTTATATGTATGGAGACAGTTATATGTATGGAGACTGTTATATGTATGGAGACTGTTATATGTATGGAGACAGTTATATGTATGGAGACAGTTATATGTATGGAGACAGTTATATGTATGGAGATAGTTATATGTGTAGAGACTGCTATATGTATGGAGACAGTTATATGTATGGAGACTGTTATATGTATGGAGACTGCTATATGTTTGGAGACTGCTATATGTATGGAGATAGTTATATGTATGGAGACTGTTATATGTATGGAGACTGTTATATGTATGGAGACTGTTATATGTTTGGAGACTGCTATATGTATGGAGATAGTTATATGTATGGAGACTGCTATATGTATGGAGATAGTTATATGTATGGAGACTGCTATATGTATGGAGATAGTTATATGTATGGAGACTGCTATATGTATGGAGACTGTTATATGTATGGAGACTGTTATATGTATGGAGACTGCTATATGTATGGAGACTGTTATATGTATGGAGACTGCTATATGTTTGGAGACTGCTATATGTATGGAGATAGTTATATGTATGGAGACTGTTATATACATTTAGACTGCTATATGTATGGAGACTGTTATATGTATGGAGACTGTTATATGTGTGGAGACTGTTATATGTATGGAGACTGTTATATGTATGGAGACAGTTATATGTATGGAGACTGTTATATGTATGGAGACTGTTATATGTATGGAGACTTTTATATGTATGGAGACTGTTATATGTATGGAGACAGTTATATGTATGGAGACAGTTATATGTATGGAGACTGTTATATGTATGGAGACTGTTATATACATGGAGACTGTTATATGTATGGAGAGTGTTATATACATGGAGACTGTTATATGTATGGAGACTGTTAAATGTATGGAGACTGTTATATGTATGGAGACAGTTATATGTATGGAGACTGTTATATGTATGGAGACAGTTATATGTATGGAGACTGTTATATGTATGGAGACAGTTATATGTATGGAGACTGTTATATGTATGGAGACTGTTATATGTATGGAGACTGTTATATGTATGGAGACTGTTATATGAATGGAGATTGTTATATGTATGGAGACTGTTATATGTATGGAGACTGTTATATGTATGGATACTGTTATATGTATGGAGACTGTTATATGTATGGAGACTGTTATATGTATGGAGATAGTTATATGTATGGAGACTGGTATATGTATGGAGACTGTTATATGTATGGAGACTGTTATATGTATGGAGACTGGTATATGTATGGAGATAGTTATATGTATGGAGACTGCTATATGTTTGGAGACTGCTATATGTATGGAGATAGTTATATGTATGGAGACTGTTATATGATTGGAGACAGTTATATGTATGGAGACTGTTATATGTATGGAGACAGTTATATGTATGGAGACAGTTATATGTATGGAGACTGTTATATGTAGGGAGACTGTTATATGTATGGAGACAGTAATATGTATGGAGACAGTTATATGTATGGAGACAGTTATATGTATGGAGATAGTTATATGTGTAGAGACTGTTTTATGTATGGAGACAGTTATATGTATGGAGACTGTTATATGTATGGAGACTGCTATATGTTTGGAGACTGCTATATGTATGGAGATAGTTATATGTATGGAGACTGTTATATGTATGGAGACTGTTATATGTATGGAGACTGTTATATGTTTGGAGACTGCTATATGTATGGAGATAGTTATATGTATGGAGACTGCTATATGTATGGAGATAGTTATATGTATGGAGACTGCTATATGTATGGAGATAGTTATATGTATGGAGACTGCTATATGTATGGAGACTGTTATATGTATGGAGACTGTTATATGTATGGAGACTGCTATATGTATGGAGATAGTTATATGTATGGAGACTGTTATATGTATGGAGACTGTTATATGTTTAGAGACTTCTATATGTATGGAGATAGTTATATGTATGGAGACTGCTATATGTATGGAGATAGTTATATGTATGGAGACTGCTATATGTATGGAGATAGTTATATGTATGGAGACTGCTATATGTATGGAGACTGTTATATGTTTGGAGACTGCTATATGTATGGAGACTGTTATGTGTTTGGAGACTGTTATATGTTTGGAGACTGCTATATGTATGGAGATAGTTATATGTATGGAGACTGCTATATGTATGGAGATAGTTATATGTATGGAGACTTCTATATGTATGGAGACTGTTATATGTATGGAGACTGCTATATGTATGGAGACTGTTATATACATGGAGACTGTTATATGTATGGAGACTGTTATATGTTTGGAGACTGCTATATGTATGGAGACTGTTATAAGTATGGAGACTGTTGTATGTATGGAGACAGTTATATGTATGGAGACTGTTATATGTATGGAGACTGTTATATGTATGGAGACTGTTATATACATGGAGACTGTTATATGTATGGAGACAGTTATATGTATGGAGACTGCTATATGTATGGAGACAGTTATATGTATGGAGACTGTTATATACATGGAGACTGCTATATGTATGGAGACTGTTATATGTATGGAGACTGTTATATGTGTGGAGACTGTTATATGTATGGAGACAGTTATATGTATGGAGACAGTTATATGTATGGAGACTGTTATATGTATGGAGACTGTTATATACATGGAGACTGTTATATGTATGGAGACTGTTATATACATGGAGACTGTTATATGTATGGAGACTGTTAAATGTATGGAGAATGTTATATGTATGGAGACAGTTATATGTATGGAGACTGTTATATGTATGGAGACAGTTATATATATGGAGACTGTTATATGTATGGAGACTGTTATATGTATAGAGACAGTTATATGTATGGAGACAGTTATATGTATGGAGACTGTTATATGTATGGAGACAGTTATATGTATGGAGACAGTTATATGTATGGAGACTGTTATATACATGGAGACTGTTATATATATGGAGACTGTTATATGTATGGAGACTGTTATATGTATGGAGACTGTTATATGTATGGAGACTGTTATATGTATGGAGACTGTTATATGTATGGAGACTGTTATATGTATGGAGACAGTCATATACATGGAGACTGCTATATGTATGGAGACTGCTATATGTATGTAGACAGTTATATGTGTGGAGACTGCTATATGTGTGGAGACTGCTATATGTGTGGATCAGTCATATACATGAAGACTGCTATATGTGTGGAGACTGCTATATGTATGGAGACTGTTATATGTATGGAGACAGTTATATGTGTGGAGACTGCTATATGTGTGGAGACTGCTATATGTATGGAGACTGCTATATGTTTGGAGACTGTTAAAATCAAATCAAATCAAATCAACTTTATTGGGGTCACAAATTTGGCGCGCAGGCCCGTCTTACATTCGGCCCTACCAATCACTCGTCTTTCATTCATCAAGAGCATTATACATTTACATAGGAAGAAAAATAAACATTGTGAAATGAATGGTGTAAACATAAACAAGGCTATGGAGACAGTTATATGTTTGGAGACTGTTATATGTATGGAGATAGTTATATGTATGGAGACTGCTATATGTATGGAGATAGTTATATGTATGGAGACTGCTATATGTATGGAGACTGTTATATGTATGGAGACTGTTATATGTATGGAGACTGTTATATGTTTGGAGACTGCTATATGTATGGAGATAGTTATATGTATGGAGACTGCTATATGTATGGAGATAGTTATATGTATGGAGACTGCTATATGTATGGAGACTGTTATATGTATGGAGACTGCTATATGTATGGAGACTGTTATATGTATGGAGACTGTTATATGTATGGAGACTGTTATATGTTTGGAGACTGTTATATGTATGGAGATAGTTATATGTATGGAGACTGCTATATGTTTGGAGACTGCTATATGTATGGAGACTGTTATATGTATGGAGATAGTTATATGTATGGAGACTGTTATATGTTTGGAGACTGTTATATGTATGGAGACTGTTATATGTTTGGAGACTGCTATATGTATGGAGACTGCTATATGTTTGGAGACTGTTATATGTATGGAGACTGTTATATGTATGGAGACTGTTATATGTATGGAGACTGTTATATGTTTGGAGACTGCTATATGTATGGAGATAGTTATATGTATGGAGACTGCTATATGTATGGAGATAGTTATATGTATGGAGACTGCTATATGTATGGAGACTGTTATATGTATGGAGACTGCTATATGTATGGAGACTGTTATATGTATGGAGACTGTTATATGTATGGAGACTGTTATATGTTTGGAGACTGTTATATGTATGGAGATAGTTATATGTATGGAGACTGCTATATGTATGGAGATAGTTATATGTATGGAGACTGCTATATGTATGGAGACTGTTATATGTATGGAGACTGCTATATGTATGGAGACTGTTATATGTATGGAGACTGTTATATGTATGGAGACTGTTATATGTATGGAGACTGTTATATGTATGGAGACTGTTATATACATGGAGACTGTTATATGTATGGAGACAGTTATATGTATGGAGACTGCTATATGTATGGAGACAGTTATATGTATGGAGACTGTTATATGTGTGGAGACTGTTATATGTATGGAGACTGTTATATGTATGGAGACTGTTATATGTAAGGAGACTGTTATATGTATTGAGACTGTTATATGTATGGAGACTTTTATATGTATGGAGACTGTTATATGTATGGAGACTGCTATATGTATGGAGACTGCTATATGTATGGAGACTGTTATATGTATGGAGACTGTTATATGTATGGAGACTGTTATATGTTTGGAGACTGTTATATGTATGGAGATAGTTATATGTATGGAGATAGTTATATGTATGGAGACTGTTATATGTATGGAGATAGTTATATGTATGGAGACTGCTATATGTTTGGAGACTGCTATATGTATGGAGACTGTTATATGTATGGAGATAGTTATATGTATGGAGACTGTTATATGTTTGGAGACTGCTATATGTATGGAGATAGTTATATGTATGGAGACTGCTATATGTATGGAGATAGTTATATGTATGGAGACTGCTATATGTATGGAGACTGTTATATGTATGGAGACTGCTATATGTATGGAGACTGTTATATGTATGGAGACTGTTATATGTATGGAGACTGTTATATGTTTGGAGACTGTTATATGTATGGAGATAGTTATATGTATGGAGACTGCTATATGTTTGGAGACTGCTATATGTATGGAGACTGTTATATGTGTGGAGACTGCTATATGTATGAAGACTGCTATATGTTTGGAGACTGTTAAAATCAAATCAAATCAAATCAACTTTATTGGGGTCACAAATTGGGCGCGCAGGCCCGTCTTACATTCGGCCCTACCAATCACTCGTCTTTCATTCATCAAGAGCATTATACATTTACATAGGAAGAAAAATAAACATTGTGAAATGAATGGTGTAAACATAAACAAGGCTATGGAGACAGTTATATGTGTAGAGACTGGTATAGTATGCAGACTGTTATATGTATGGAGACTGCTATATGTTTGGAGACTGCTATATGTTTGGAGACTGTTATATGTATGGAGACTGTTATATGTATGGAGACTGTTATATGTATGGAGACTGTTATATGTTTGGAGACTGCTATATGTATGGAGATAGTTATATGTATGGAGACTGCTATATGTATGGAGATAGTTATATGTATGGAGACTGCTATATGTATGGAGACTGTTATATGTATGGAGACTGCTATATGTATGGAGACTGTTATATGTATGGAGACTGTTATATGTATGGAGACTGTTATATGTTTGGAGACTGTTATATGTATGGAGATAGTTATATGTATGGAGACTGCTATATGTTTGGAGACTGCTATATGTATGGAGACTGTTATATGTATGGAGACTGCTATATGTATGGAGACTGTTATATGTATGGAGACTGCTATATGTTTGGAGACTGTTATATGTATGGAGACTGTTATATGTATGGAGACTGTTATATGAATGGAGATTGTTATATGTATGGAGACTGTTATATGTATGGAGACTGTTATATGTATGGATACTGTTATATGTATGGAGACTGTTATATGTATGGAGACTGTTATATGTATGGAGACTGTTATATGTATGGAGATAGTTATATGTATGGAGACTGGTATATGTATGGAGACTGATATATGTATGGAGACTGTTATATGTATGGAGACTGGTATATGTATGGAGATAGTTATATGTATGGAGACTGCTATATGTTTGGAGACTGCTATATGTATGGAGATAGTTATATGTATGGAGACTGTTATATGATTGGAGACAGTTATATGTATGGAGACTGTTATATGTATGGAGACAGTTATATGTATGGAGACAGTTATATGTATGGAGACTGTTATATGTATGGAGACTGTTATATGTATGGAGACAGTTATATGTATGGAGACAGTTATATGTATGGAGACAGTTACATGTATGGAGATAGTTATATGTGTAGAGACTGCTATATGTATGGAGACAGTTATATGTATGGAGACTGTTATATGTATGGAGACTGCTATATGTTTGGAGACTGCTATATGTATGGAGATAGTTATATGTATGGAGACTGTTATATGTATGGAGACTGTTATATGTATGGAGACTGTTATATGTTTGGAGACTGCTATATGTATGGAGATAGTTATATGTATGGAGACTGCTATATGTATGGAGATAGTTATATGTATGGAGACTGCTATATGTATGGAGATAGTTATATGTATGGAGACTGCTATATGTATGGAGACTGTTATATGTATGGAGACTGTTATATGTATGGAGACTGCTATATGTATGGAGATAGTTATATGTATGGAGACTGCTATATGTATGGAGACTGTTATATGTTTGGAGACTGCTATATGTATGGAGACTGTTATATGTTTGGAGACTGTTATATGTTTGGAGACTGCTATATGTATGGAGATAGTTATATGTATGGAGACTGCTATATGTATGGAGATAGTTATATGTATGGAGACTTCTATATGTATGGAGACTGTTATATGTATGGAGACTGCTATATGTATGGAGACTGTTATATACATGGAGACTGTTATATGTATGGAGACTGTTATATGTTTGGAGACTGCTATATGTATGGAGACAGTTATAAGTATGGAGACTGTTGTATGTATGGAGACAGTTATATGTATGGAGACTGTTATATGTATGGAGACTGTTATATGTATGGAGACTGTTATATACATGGAGACTGTTATATGTATGGAGACAGTTATATGTATGGAGACTGCTATATGTATGGAGACAGTTATATGTATGGAGACTGTTATATGTGTGGAGACTGTTATATGTATGGAGACTGTTATATGTATGGAGACTGTTATATGTAAGGAGACTGTTATATGTATTGAGACTGTTATATTATGGAGACTTTTATATGTATGGAGACTGTTATATGTATGGAGACAGTTATATGTATGGAGACAGTTATATGTATGGAGACTGTTATATGTATGGAGACTGTTATATACATGGAGACTGTTATATGTATGGAGACTGTTATATACATGGAGACTGTTATATGTATGGAGACTGTTAAATGTATGGAGACTGTTATATGTATGGAGACAGTTATATGTATGGAGACTGTTATATGTATGGAGACAGTTATATATATGGAGACTGTTATATGTATGGAGACTGTTATATGTATGGAGACAGTTATATGTATGGAGACAGTTATATGTATGGAGACTGTTATATGTATGGAGACAGTTATATGTATGGAGACAGTTATATGTATGGAGACTGTTATATACATGGAGACTGTTATATATATGGAGACTGTTATATGTATGGAGACTGTTATATGTGTGGAGACTGCTATATGTGTGGAGACTGCTATATGTATGGAGACTGTTATATGTGTGGAGACTGTTATATGTATGGAGACAGTCATATACATGGAGACTGCTATATGTATGGAGACTGCTATATGTATGTAGACAGTTATATGTGTGGAGACTGCTATATGTGTGGAGACTGCTATATGTGTGGAGACAGTCATATACATGAAGACTGCTATATGTGTGGAGACTGCTATATGTATGGAGACTGTTATATGTATGGAGACAGTTATATGTGTGGAGACTGCTATATGTGTGGAGACTGCTATATGTATGGAGACTGCTATATGTTTGGAGACTGTTAAAATAAAATAAAATCAAATCAACTTTATTGGGGTCACACATTGGGCGCGCAGGCCCGTCTTACATTCGGCCCTACCAATCACTCGTCTTTCATTCATCAAGAGCATTATACATTTACATAGGAAGAAAAATAAACATTGTGAAATGAATGGTGTAAACATAAACAAGGCTATTGAGACAGTTATATGTGTAGAGACTGGTATAGTATGGAGACTGTTATATGTATGGAGACTGCTATATGTTTGGAGACTGCTATATGTATGGAGATAGTTATATGTATGGAGACTGTTATATGTTTGGAGACTGTTATATGTATGGAGATAGTTATATGTATGGAGACTGCTATATGTTTGGAGACTGCTATATGCATGGAGACTGTTATATGTATGGAGATAGTTATATGTATGGAGACTGTTATATGTTTGGAGACTGTTATATGTATGGAGACTGTTATATGTTTGGAGACTGCTATATGTATGGAGATAGTTATATGTATGGAGACTGCTATATGTATGGAGATAGTTATATGTATGGAGACTGCTATATGTATGGAGACTGTTATATGTATGGAGACTGCTATATGTATGGAGACTGTTATATGTATGGAGACTGCTATATGTTTGGAGACTGCTATATGTATGGAGATAGTTATATGTATGGAGACAGTCATATACATGAAGACTGCTATATGTATGGAGACTGCTATATGTATGGAGATAGTTATATGTATGGAGACTGCTATATGTTTGGAGACTGCTATATGTATGGAGATAGTTATATGTATGGAGACTGTTATATGTTTGGAGACTGTTATATGTATGGAGATAGTTATATGTATGGAGACTGTTATATGTATGGAGACTGTTATATGTATGGAGACTGTTATATGTTTGGAGACTGCTATATGTATGGAGATAGTTATATGTATGGAGACTGCTATATGTATGGAGATAGTTATATGTATGGAGACTGCTATATGTATGGAGACTGTTATATGTATGGAGACTGCTATATGTATGGAGACTGTTATATGTATGGAGACTGTTATATGTATGGAGACTGTTATATGTTTGGAGACTGCTATATGTATGGAGATAGTTATATGTATGGAGACTGCTATATGTATGGAGATAGTTATATGTCTGGAGACTTCTATATGTATGGAGACTTCTATATATATGGAGACTGCTATATGTATGGAGACTGTTATATGTATGGAGACTGTTATATGTATGGAGACTTCTATATGTATGGAGACTGCTATATGTATGGAGACTGCTATATGTATGGTGACTGTTATATGTATGGAGATTGTTATATGTATGGAGATAGTTATATGTATGGAGACTTCTATATGTATGGAGACTGCTATATGTATGGAGACTGTTATATGTATGGAGACTGTTATATGTATGGAGATAGTTATATGTATGGAGACTTCTATATGTATGGAGACTGCTATATGTATGGAGACTGTTATATGTATAAAGACTGTTATATGTATCGAGACTGCTATATGTATGGAGATAGTTATATGTATGGAGACTGTTATATATATGGAGACTGTTATATGTATGGAGACGTCTATATGTATGGAGACTGCTATATGTATGGAGACTGCTATATGTATGGATACTGTTATATGTATGGAGACTGTTATATGTTTGGAGACTGCTATATGTATGCAGATAGTTATATGTATGGAGACTGCTATATGTATGGAGATAGTTATATGTATGGAGACTGCTATATGTTTGGAGACTGCTATATGTATGGAGATAGTTATATGTATGGAGACTGCTATATGTTTGGAGACTGCTATATGTATGGAGACTGCTATATGTATGGAGACTTCTATATGTATGGAGACAGTTATATGTATGGAGACTTCTATATGTATGGAGACTTCTATATGTATGGAGATAGTTATATGTATGGAGACTGCTATATGTTTGGAGACTGCTATATGTATGGAGACAGTTAAATCAAAACAAATCAAATCAAATCAACTTTATTAGGGTCACAAATTGGGCGCGCAGGCCCGTCTTACATTCGGCCCTTCCAATCACTCGTCTTTCGTTCATCAAGAGCATTATACATTTGCATAGGAAAAATAAACATTGTGAAATGAATGTTGTAAACATAAACAAGGCTAATTACCATGGTATGAAGCCCATCTCCCACCTATCCATACATCACCCCACCCACACAACACCCCCACCTACCCACACACATGCGCACCAAGGGACACATACACACCCCCACCTACCGACACACACGCACACCAAGGGACACATACCCACCAACCGACCCATCCCCCTCCCGCACATCCACCACCCACACACACTGCCCTCACCTGATCCCCCAACCAAAACACACTCGCCACCCACAAACATTCCCCCACCAACCCACACATCCCACGCCCATCCACATTCCACCCCACACATCCTCTCCCCACCCACACCTAAAACCACCCTTCTCCCAGCCATATCTCTATCGACAACATATTCCCCACCCACACACACAATCCCCCATCAACCCACACATCGCACATCCACTCACACATCCCCAAACCATACACACACATCGCCACCAACTGACATGTCCCTACCCCCCCCCCCCCACACACACACACACATCTCCCTAACCACCCATACTTCTCCAATCCACTCACACACACACCACCACCCACACATACAACTTCCACCCACCCACACATGCCTTAACCTAATCCCCCACCACACAATCCCCCACCCGCACATCACATACACCCCCTACCACGCACTATTCCCAACCCACGCACCACACACACACATATCCCTCACCAACACATCCCCACTTACACACCACACACATATCCCCCACCCAGATACCACAAAATATTCCCACCCACACCCACACAGATACCCTTACCCATCCACCCCACATACCCCCACTCACACACCACAAAAATCCCCCACCCACACACACTCACCTCACCCACACAATATCACCAACCAACACACCACACACCTCTCCCCACCCACACACGCATTCCCTACCCGTCCACCAACACACACTCACTCACTCATCCTCCACTACGCACCCACACACCCCCACCAACCCACTCCCAACCAAACATCTCTCGATCACAATACCCCTACCCCCAACACACATCCTCCACCCACTCACACATTCCACCCCGACACATACAACTCCCTCACCCACCTACACATCCCTAAGCCACTCACACACCCCCACCCACACATTCCCCATCCACATACACACATCTCCCACCCACACTCCCCCACATACTTCCCCCAACCACCACAATCCCCTGCTCACCCACACATATACCCCACCCATACGCACATTCCCCACACCCATCACACACATCCCCCACACCACACACTATCCTCCACCCATACCACCACAAACATACCCTCCACCCACACATCATTCACACATCCCCCACCAACACACCGCACACATATTTCAAACCCACACACCATACACTTCTCCCCACCCGCCCTTCCATCCCAATTCCACCCAACACAATCCCCTACCCACACAACCCCGCCTCCCACACATACTTCCTCAAACCATCCACACATCTCCACCCACATAAACACACATCCCCTGCATCCGTCCCATACACATATCCTCCACCCATACACACATCCCCCACACCCATTCCAACACCCCTACTTTCACCCCCACACATCCATCCACACATCCCACCAACACCCACAAATACCACTACCCACCAAAACCCACACACCCCAACCCATCCAAATGCATACCCCCACCCACACACACCCCACCCACACATATCCCCACACTCACACACATCCTCCACATACACTCACACTTCCTCACATCTAGACACATACAAAATGTCTCACGTTAGTATTGAAACTAGTATGAATAAACTCCCACACTTTACTCACACACATACACTGACACTTGTCATGAGCAGTCTCATAAAAATGTCTCATAAACATGGAGAAAAATGTGTACATAAAATGTATGTGACGTAAAAATAGTGATGCTCTCTCTCTCTCTCTCTCTCTCTCTCTCTCTCTCTCTCTCTCTCTCTCTCTCTCTCTCTCTCTCTCTCTCTCTCTCACACACACACACACACACACACACACACATACACATTCACTCTCATGCTCACACATTCACTCTTCCGCTCATTCATTCACTCTCAAGCATTATATGTATGGAGACTGCTATATGTATGGAGACTGTTATATGTATGGAGATAGTTATATGTATGGAGACTTCTATATGTATGGAGACAGTTATATGTATGGAGACAGTTATATGTATGGAGACTGCTATATGTATGGAGACTTCTATATGTATTGAGACAGTTATATGTATTGAGACTGTTATATGTATGGAGACTTCTGTATGTATTGAGACAGTTATATGTATGGAGACTTCTATATGTATTGAGACAGTTATATGTATGAAGACTTCTATATGTATTGAGACAGTTATATGTATGGAGACTGTTATATATATGGAGACAGTTATATGTATGGAGACTGTTATATGTATGGAGACTGCTATATGTATGGAGACAGTTATATGTATGGAGACTGTTATATGTATGGAGACAGTTATATGTATGGAGACAGCTATATGTATGGAGACTTCTATATGTATGGAGACAGTTATATGTATGGAGACTGTTATATGTATGGAGACTGCTATATGTATGGAGTCTGCTATATGTATGGAGACAGTTATATGTATGGAGACTGTTATATGTATGGAGTCTGCTATATGTATGGAGACAGTTATATGTATGGAGACTGTTATATGTATGAAGACTGTTATATGTATGGAGTCTGCTATATGTATGGAGTCTGCTATATGTATGGAGACAGTTATATACATGGAGACTGTTATATGTATGGAGACTGTTATATGTATGGAGACTGTTATATGTATGGAGACTGCTATATGTATGGAGACTGTTATATGTATGGAGACTGTTATATGTATGGAGACTGCTATATGTATGGAGACTGCTATATGTATGGAGACAGTTATATACATGGAGACTGTTATATGTATGGAGACTGTTATATGTATGGAGACTGTTATATGTATTGAGACAGTTATATGTATTGAGACTGTTATATGTATGGAGACTTCTGTATGTATTGAGACAGTTATATGTATGGAGACTTCTATATGTATTGAGACAGTTATAATAATAATACTAATAATAATAATAATAAGTCTTTATTTTCAAAGGGTTAAGAATTGGGCACGCAGGCCCGTCTGACATTCTGCCCTTCTTCTCTATTTCCTCTCATACATTCTTTCATTCAACATCACTTATGAAGCAACTTTTGACAACAAAAGAACATTAAAACGCATGAAAAATAATCAATAACAAATGACTCACTGAGGCAGTGTTTAACATGGGCATTATAAATACCTAAGGAGGGTGTAACGTGCCATACATAAGGGAATGTTTTTTTGGCTAGTTGTCGTTTGAGATAAGTTACCATTATTGTCTTTTTTGTGTTGTTTGTTATGGGGGCATGTAGTCTGTACTAAGGTAGTGTTCAAACATGTTGCGAATGTATGTATCATGATTGGTGGTGTCTTTGATTTCTTGTGGAAGATTGTTCCACAACTGAGCGGCAGAGTATGCTAAGCTTGTTTTATATAAGTCTATCCTAGGTTTAGGGACATGAAGTATATTTAGTCGTTCGCTATGTCTAGCGTTATATTTAAACAATGGCCAAAGGTAGCTTGGAGCATTTTGAAATAGGATTTTGTGAATTAGTTTGGTCTTATTAAAAAGCAGGCGCTTGTGGAGTGGCAGTAACCGGAGACGTTTATATAGGTTAGAATTGTCGGTAAGCTTTTCACCATTAATTAAACGCACTGCCCTTTTCTGGAGTGAATATAGGCGTTTTGTTATTGATTTGGAGCATCCATCCCAGACTGTGGAGCAGTAATCAATATGTGTTTGTATATGAGAAGTATAGAATATCTTTCTTGTGTTTTCGTCAAGGAAATTTTTAATTTTGGCAAGTTGGTATACTTTTTTGGCTATTTGTTTAACTAGAGCATGAACATGTGAGTTAAAAGTTAGATTTTGATCTATGATAACACCCAGTGTCTTGTGCTCGGTGACACTTTCTACAGGCGTGCTGCCAATGTGCAGCTGAAGAGTTCTCTGCGAGTTTAGAGTGTGAAGTCTTTGCCTGGTTCCTATTAACATAGACTTTGTTTTAGTAATTATATGTATGAAGACTTCTATATGTATTGAGACAGTTATATGTATGAAGACTTCTATATGTATTGAGACAGTTATATGTATGGAGACTGCTATATGTATGGAGTCTGCTATATGTATGGAGACTGTTATATGTATGGAGACAGTTATATGTATGGAGACTGTTATATGTATGGAGACTGCTATATGTATGGAGACAGTTATATGTATGGAGACTGTTATATGTATGGAGACAGTTATATGTATGGAGACTGTTATATGTGTGGAAACTGTTATATGTATGGAGACTGTTATATGTATGGAGACTGCTATATGTATGGAGACTGCTATATGTATGGAGACTGCTATATGTATGGAGACTGTTATGTGTATGGAGACTGTTATGTGTATGGAGACTGCTATGTGTATGGAGACTGCTATATGCATGGAGACTGTTATATGTATGAAGACTGTTATATGTATGGAGACTGCTATATGTATTGAGACAGTTATATGTATGGAGACTGCTATATGTATTGAGACAGTTATATGTATGGAGACTGCTATATGTATGGAGACTGCTATATGCATGGAGACTGCTATATGTACGTAGACAGTTATATGTACGTAGACAGTTATATGTATGGAGACACTTTCATGTATGGAGACAGCAATATGTATTGAGACAGTTATCTATATGGAAACAGACATATTTATGTAGACAGCTAGAAGCAAACACGTGAGATGAGGTCTCTTACTCGTTTCTTCCAGTCTTTAGGGCTGAAAAAGTTGAAGGGGGGCAGGGTGTTGTAATGGCGGACAGTGTCGTAGAAGTCCTGGGACCCCTCGTGTGGGGTCGACTTGACCACGAGCAGACAGCGAGCCCCCTCGACGTTGAGAAACGTGTTGCTCTCGAAGAACGTCACTGAAACATAAATAGGCCCCTTTAGTTGGGACATAAACAGGGCTGTTTAGTTGGGACATAAACAGGACAGCTTAGTTGAGACATAAACAGGACATCTTGGTTGGGGCATAAACAGGGCTGTTTAGTTGGGACATAAACAGGAAAGCTTAGTTGGGACATAAACAGGACATCTTGGTTGGGGCATAAACAGGGCTGTTTAGTTGGGACATAAACAGGAAAGCTTAGTTGGGACATAAACAGGGCTGCTTAGTTGGGACATGTACAGAACCGCTTAGTTGGGACACAAACAGGGCTGTTTACTTGGGGCATAAACAGATCCGCTTAGTCGGGACATACACAGGGCTGTTTAGTTGGGACATAAACAGGGCTATTTAGTTGGGACATAAACAGGACAGGTTAGTTCTGACATAAACAGGGCTGTTTTGTTGGGGCATAAACAGGACAGCTTAGTTGAGACATAAACAGGGCTGTTCAGTTGGGACATAAACATGGCTGTTTAGTTGGGACATAAACAGGACAGCCTATTTGGGACATAAACAGGGCTGTTTAATTGGGACATTAACAGGACATCTTAGTTGGAACATAAACAGAGCTGTTTACTTGGGACATAAACAGAACCACTTAGTTGGAACATAAACTGGGCTATTCAGTTGGGATATAAACAGGACAGCTTATTTGGGACATAAACAGGGCTGTTTAGTTGGGACATAACCAGGGATGTTTATTTGGGGCATAAACAGAACCGTTTAGTTGGGACATAAACAGAACTGCTTAGTTGGGACATAAACAGGACAGGTTAGTTGCGACACAAATAGTGCTGTTTGGTTGAGACATAAACTGGTGTGTTTAGTTGAGACATAAACAGGAGTATTTAATTAAGACATATACAGACGCGTTTAGCTTGGACATATACAGAAGTATTTAGTTGAGACATTAACTGGAGTTTTTAGCTGGGACATAAAGTGGAGTGTTTCATTGGCACCTTGCCGTCTTGACAGACCATAGTTTGTGCTTCAAAAAGGCATAATAACTTTTACCTGTGGCGGTAGCGAATGTGTCTGAAAAGGCCAATTCGCGCTTTAAATGTTCGTTCACAGTGGGTGCATGTGAACATGTGGTCATTTCCACCATCATGCACCATCTTACGTCTCACACGCTCGGTGTATGACTTATCTGCAATAATTTTCTCCTTTGTCTTTATTCCATTTCTGATGTTTGCCCTCCATGCGTCACGTTCAGCGGCGATTTGCTCCCAATGTGCATTATCAATGCCTGTATCAGTCATGTCCCGTTTACACGCATCTTTGTATCATAGTAGAGGCCGACCCTGAGATCTCGTACCCACCTGTAATTCACCACAAAAGATGTCCTTTCGTATTCTACTATCATCCATCCTCCTAAGATGTCCTTTCCATCTAAGTCTACGAAGACTGAGCATGGAATAAACCGTCACACAACCTGATCTTTCCAATACTTCAGTATTTGTGATTTTGTCTTGCCACTTAATACCAAGAATTCTTCGCAGACACCGCATATGAAAGCTGTTTAAACGTTTCTCTTGGTGTGAGTAAGTTGTCCAGGTTTCACTGCCATAAAGAATGGTACTAAGGACACAGGCTTGATAGACAAGGACTTTTGTTTTGACAGTAAGCTTCCTGTTCTCCCAGACTCTTTTTCTTAACGTTTTCATTGTTGTTGCTGCCTTACCAATCCGGATGTTGATTTCCTGATCTAGGGATAATTTGCTATTTACCACTGATCCTAGATATGTAAAATGGTCTACCATCTCTAGTTCGGTGTCGTCAATAAAGATTGATGGTACACCATGTGCACCTTGTGACATAATCTGTGTTTTCATTTTGCTAATTGTTAAACCAAATTCAGAACAAGCATTGGAGAATGCAGATATTAGACATTGTAATTCTTCCTCGGAGTGGGTCGTAACTGCAGCATCATCTACAAAAAGAAACTTTCTGATCAGTACCCTCCTAATTTTGGTCTTTGCCTTCAATCTCTGAGCATTGTAGAGGCCGCCTTCTGAGCGTGAGTGAATGTATATACCACCATCCTGATCACGAAAGGCATATTTCAGTAGACGTGAAAAGTATATTCCAAAGAGGGTGGGAGCTAGTACACAACCTTGCTTAACTCCACTCTTGATTTCAAACTCTTCTGAAGTTGCACCATCAAACTTGATTATACCCTTCATGCCTGTGTGGAACGATTCCACAATGGACAGAAGAGTTGGTGGGCAGCCAATCTTCTTTAGTGCCTTGAACAGACCCTCACGACTGACCAAATCAAATGCCTTTGTGAGGTCGATGAAGGCAATAAACAGTGGTTGATTCTGTTCACGGCATTTTTCTTGCATTTGTCGCAATGAGAATATCATATCAGTGGTAGACCGGTTCTTAGGTGAGACATAAACTGGAGTGTTTAGTTGAGACATAAACAGGAGTGTTTAGTTGAGACATAAACAGGAGAGTTTAACTGAGACATAAACAAACGTTTTTTGACACATCAACAGAAAGTTTTACTAGAGACATGTAGCCACAACAGAACATCAACAACATTTGAGGAACATTACATGTAGCCACAACAGAACATCAACAACATTTGAGGAACATTACATGTAGCCACAACAGAACATCAACAACATTTGAGGAACATTACATGTAGCCACAACAGAACATCAACAACATTTGAGGAACATTACATGTAGCCGCAACAGAACATCAACAACATTTGAGGAACATTACATGTAGCCACAACAGAACATCAACAACATTTGAGGAACATTACATGTAGCCACAACAGAACATTTGAGGAACATTACATGTAACCACAACAGAACATCAACAACATTTGAGGAACATTACATGTAGCCACAACAGAACATCAACAACATTTGAGAAACATTACAAGTAGCCACAACAGAACATCAACAACATTTGAGGAACATTACATGTAGCCACAACAGAACATCAACAACATTTGAGGATCATTATATGTAGCCACAACAGAACATCAACAACATTTGAGGAACATTACATGTAGCCACAACAGAACATCAACAACATATGAGGGACATTACATGTAGCCACAACAGAACATCAACAACATTTGAGGGACATTACATGTAGCCACAACAGAACATCAACAACATTTGAGGAACATTACATGTAGCCACAACAGAACATCAACAACATTTGAGGAACATTACATGTAGCCACAACAGAACATCAACAACATTTGAGGAACATTACATGTAGCCACAACAGAACATCAACAACATTTGAGGAACATTACATGTAGCCACAACAGAACATCAACAACATTTGAGGAACATTACATGTAGCCACAACAGAACATCAACAGCATTTGAGAAACATTACATGTAGCCACAACAGAACATCAACAGCATTTGAGGAACATTACATGTAGCCACAACAGAACATCAAAAGCATTTGAGGAACATTACATGTAGCCACAACAGAACATCAACAGCATTTGAGGAACATTACATGTAGCCACAACAGAACATCAACAACATTTTAGGAACATTACATGTAGCGGCAACAGAACATCAACAACATTTTAGGAACATTACATGTAGCCGCAACAGAACATCAACAGCATTTGAGGAACATTACATGTAGCCACAACAGAACATCAACAACATTTGAGGGACATTACATGTAGCCACAACAGAACATCAACAACATTTGAGGAACATTAATGTAGCCACAACAGAACATCAACAACATTTGAGGAACATTACATGTAGCCACAACAGAACATCAACAACATTTGAGGGACATTACATGTAGCCACAACAGAACATCAACAACATTTGAGGGACATTACATGTAGCCACAACAGAACATCAACAACATTTGAGGAACATTACATGTAGCCACAACAGAACATCAACAACATTTGAGGAACATTACACGTAGCCACAACAGAACATCAACAACATTTGAGGAACATTACATGTAGCCACAACAGAACATCAACAGCATTTGAGGAACATTACATGTAGCCACAACAGAACATCAACAGCATTTGAGTAACATTACATGTAGCCACAACAGAACATCAACAGCATTTGAGGAACATTACATGTAGCCACAACAGAACATCAACAACATTTGAGGAACATTACATGTAGCCACAACAGAACATCAACAACATTTGAGGAACATTACATGTAGCCACAACAGAACATCAACAGCATTTGAGGAACATTACATGTAGCCACAACAGAACATCAACAACATTTGAGGAACATTACATGTAGCCACAACAGAACATCAACAACATTTGAGGAACATTTCAGTGTATAACGAAGGACATCAGACAACGTTGTGTATTGTCTCCTGATTTGTTCTCATTGTACAGTGAATATATGAGATCTACAGAAAATATGTCAAGGATCCTGTTGGTTCAAATAATATTAATAACTTACGTTGTGCTGATGCCACCGTCTTGATAGCAACAAGTCGGAATGAACCACAGGAAATGATAGATAAAGTGGGTGTACAAAGGGAAAATAAATGGGCCTGAGTGTGAATAATACAAAGACGGAAGTCACGGTGACATATTTAAAAGAAAAAAAAAAAGATTTTGCCAAAATTTACAATTAAAGTAAATGGTGTTACCAGACGTAAAGTGCCGAAATTCAAATATTCAGGCACATAGATAACATCAGATGGAAGATGTATCACAGAAAAAAATAGAACATGCAAACACCGCAGTGTATGAAGGGAATCACATCTTCAGAGATAAATCCATATGACGGGAAGTCGGTGAAACAGTTCTTGCTTGCTATATAGAATCTGTTCTAACGTATGGCAGCGAATCATGGACAGTTAGTAAACACGTATAGACATCCCTCGAGGTATCGAAGACGAGAATTCGACGAATATTTCAGCTGGGACGGCTGAGACTGCTGGCATGTGCCATCTACCATATATTTTACTATACACCTACCATATACTTTACTATACATATACTGCATGCTTTATTATACATATACCATATACTTTACTATACATATACCATATCCTTTACTATAGAATGTTTTGCATATCCTTTACAGGACATCGCTGTCAACATCAGCATCTTTCAGCTGACTGTTGATTTCTTGGCAAGATTATGTGATGTGTGTAAACAAGATATGAAAACACTTGGCATAGATTCAAACACGTGGGAAAGAGTTGCAACAGACAGATGTTCCTTGAGAAGAGATGTACGAAAAGGACTGGTGCTCTTTGAGCGCAATCTGATCCAACAAACTGAGGATAGGAGGCACAGGCATAAAAGGCAGTCACTTACTGCAGGACCATACTCGTCTTACAGATGCGGAAACTGTGACAGGGATTGTCACTCTCGCATTGGACTATACAGTCACCAGCGGTGCTATCAGGTACCTCCCCAGCGGCACAACTCTATAGTCCTTCAGGACTGAAAGAGACCTACTACTACTCAGCTGTCCTGATGTCCTACGCTGTTGTTGTATGCTGAAGATGTACTCAGCTGTCCGGGTGTCCTACAATGTCGTTGCACATTGACACGAGTTATATTCTCACTCTGTCTGATATAAAAGCTCCATTCCATGCTCTTCACGGATACTTAGCGTTTCCACATTGTTCGTGATATGCTTCTGTGTGGCAATACTGACGTTATGTAAAACATGGTTGCTTGTACACATGGTTGCTTGTACACATGGTTGCTTGTACACATGGTTGCTTGTACACATGGTTGCTTGTGCGAACTTTTCACCCGATGGAAGGTGGTTTGTAGAGATTAGAACAGTCATAACATCTGATGGAAGGTGGCTTGTAGAGATTAGAACAGTCATAACATCTGATGGAAGGTGGCTTGTAGAGATTAGAACAGTCATAACATCTGATGGAAGGTGGCTTGTAGAGATTAGAACAGTCATAACATATGATGGAAGGTGGCTTGTAGAGATTAGAACAGTCATAACATATGATGGAAGGTGGCTTGTAGAGATTAGAACAGTCATAACATATGATGGAAGGTGGCTTGTAGAGATTAGAACAGTCATAACATCTGATGGAAGGTGGCTTGTAGAGATTAGAACAGTCATAACATATGATGGAAGGTGGCTTGTAGAGATTAGAACAGTCATAACATCTGATGGAAGGTGGCTTGTAGAGATTAGAACAGTCATAACATATGATGGAAGGTGGTTTGTAGAGATTAGAACAGTCATAACATCTGATGGAAGGTGGTTTGTAGAGATTAGAACAGTCATAACATCTGATGGAAGGTGGCTTGTAGAGATTAGAACAGTCATAACATATGATGGAAGGTGGCTTGTAGAGATTAGAACAGTCATAACATCTGATGGAAGGTGGCTTGTAGAGATTAGAACAGTCATAACATATGATGGAAGGTGGCTTGTAGAGATTAGAACAGTCATAACATCTGATGGAAGGTGGCTTGTAGAGATTAGAACAGTCATAACATATGATGGAAGGTGGCTTGTAGAGATTAGAACAGTCATAACATCTGATGGAAGGTGTCTTGTAGAGATTAGAACAGTCATAACATCTGATGGAAGGTGGCTTGTAGAGATTAGAATAGTCATAACATCTGATGGAAGGTGGCTTGTAGAGATTAGAACAGTCATAACATCTGATGGAAGGTGGTTTGTAGAGACTAGAACAGTCATAACATCTGACGGAAGGTGGCTTGTAGAGATCAGAAGCGTTAGAGACCTATATAGAACCCATATTGTTGTATGAATGTGAAACATAAACAATAAGCAGACAAGCTGAGAAACATCTAATAGCAGTGGTAATGTGGTTTCTGGGGGAAATACACAAAATATCACGGACGGACAAACACACAACTGAACAAACCTTTGTGAAACACAGAAAATCGTAAATTTATTGGAGAAATTAGAAGCAAACAGTGCAGATTATGTGAACACTGTATGGGGAGAATGAAACTGGAAAACTTAGTGACAATTGGCAATGGTAAGAGAGTAGGGTGAAGACACAGCAATAAATGCCTAGACAGGTTGGCAATACGGCTTAGTCGCGACAAGGACACCGAGTTGGTCCAAGGCTCTGGAGATAAACAAAGCGGACGAACGAACGAACGAATGAATGAATGAACGAACGAACGAACGAATTAACGAACGAACGAATTAACGAACGAACGAACGAACTTTTTTTCTCCAAAGGGTAACAAATTGGGCACGCAGGCCCGTCATACATTCTGCCCTTCCAATCACTCATCTTTCGTTCATCAACAGTGCATGATATATTCACATAGGAAAACATTGTCAAATGAATGTTGTAAACATAAACAATGCATATTACCATGTTATGAGACATATTCTCCACCCACAACACATCCCCCACCCACCATACATTCCTCACCCACACATCCTCCACCCAAACGCACACTCTCAGTCACACATACATTCCCCCACCCATCCATCCATCCCCCGCCCACACACATTCACCCACACACACAATCCCCCACACACCTACACACACACCCAGGCACACATACATGCACCCACCCACAGATCCCCCACCAACCACATCTCCCCAACTACATACACACATCCCCCACCCATCTTATAACCCACACACACACACACACAAACACACACAAACACACCCAAATATCTTCCACCACCCAAACACCCCCAACCACCCAGCCCAACACACATCCCCCAACCGCAACCCCCCCCCCCCCACACACACACACACATCCCCCACTTACACATATCCCTCACCCACACAAACTCTCCCACCCACACAATCCTCCCACCCACCCACACATCCCCCACTTACACATATCCCTCACCCACACAAACTCTCCCACCCACACAATCCTCCCACCCACCCACACAATCCTCCCACCCACCCACACATCCCTCACCCATCCCCCAACTTACATACACTTACATAGGTACATAGGTAGCGGAACAAGGGCACTGAGTTGGTCCAAGGCTGTAGAGATAGCCAGCCCAGACTAAGCACACCTATTGGAACAATATCTGCTGCAGGTAATGATGTTATTGTTGAAAGGGGGGTACGGGGTGTCAGGCATTGGTAGCACCTTTGGTAAGGATGACTCTCATGTCCTTTCAGGACCCATCCCCCACTGGTCCAAGCCTGACACCCAGCTCGTGCCTGTGGCTCCTAGTAGCTGTCAGCATGCGATAGCGGCCACCCCCGGGCAACAGCTGTGAGAGGCTGGCTAAACCAGGCATGGGTATCCGATTTGGTGTCAAACCAAGAGGTAAACTAGGGTATGCCTACCCAGCATGTGAAGACAGGATTCGGCAGACTGCGCGGAAGAAATCATTCCTGATTCAACGGGCAAGACGGCGTTTACCTGCAAAGCGTTGTGGAACGTAATGAGCACGGCAAGGCACGTAGAGCGCCCTGGTCATCCACTGCACCTGTATTCGTCTCCAGTCGTCTCGACTTGTCTTGCCACTGGACTCAGATGGACTCAGGCGAGAGAGTGAGGTCGACGAATTGCGCAACTCTTCCTCACTTTAATCCAAGTCATCGCGCAAGTCATTCTTCATCCAACGTCACATATCACCTTCAAGCCCTGTGGCGATGGGCGAGCGGCAAAGCGGCAGGCGTGGGTACGCTGGCAGCCGTAGTCGCAGACCTGCACACAGGCGGCTCAGGCCATATGGTCGTCTTCTACTGACCGGAGCAGTAGTGAGATTCGGCAGCCCCCTGAGCGACTGAGCAGCCCTCTATAGGAACACACTGCTCACCTCCATAGCATGAGGAAGGGGCTAGAAAAGGTGCCCTAAACATTGTCTGCTTCATCACTACCTAATCAGCTAGCCGCGGTTGGTGGGTACCCTAACTGCTGTCAACATACAAAGAAATATAAAACAAGCAAAGCTAAAAGAGTAAACCATATTCCCTTAACAATTGGAACTTGGAATGTACGCACCCTACTTGACAGAGACGGCGCGTCGGGTCCAGAGAGACGAACAGCACTGATTGGGAGAGAGCTGGGCAGGTACAACATCGACATTGCAGCCTTGAGCGAGACACGACTTGCAGAAGAAGGCCAAATCTGTGAAATAGGTGCCGGCTACACATTTTTCTGGAGTGGAAGGGAAAGCGAGGAAAGACGCCAATCCGGTGTGGGATTTGCCATTAAGTCGGCCCTGGTCGGCAAATTAGCTGGATTTCCAAAGGCTATAAACGACAGGCTCATGACCATGAAGTTGCCTCTGCTGAATGGAAGGAAGCACGCAACCATTGTGAGTGTCTACGCACCAACTGTGACCAACGAAGATGATGTCAAGAACAAGTTCTATGAGGACCTTCACAATGTATTAACATCTGTTCCCAAAGGAGACAAACTTATACTCCTTGGGGATTTCAATGCCAGAGTAGGCACGGACACCACCTCTTGGAGTGGCATTATTGGAAAGCATGGAGTCGGAAATTGTAACAGCAATGGACTCCGCCTCCTTCAGACATGGGCCGAACATGATCTCCTGATTACGAACACAATTTTCCGTCTCCCCATGAGAAATAGGACATCGTGGATGCACCCTCGCTCGAAACACTGGCACCTCATTGACTATGTCATCGTCAGGAGGAGTGACAGACAAGACGTTCGAGTGACAAAATCCATGCGTGGTGCCGAATGTTGGACAGACCATCGTCTCATTGTCTCGAAAATGAACATCCACATCAGGCCACCACGGCGTCCTCAAGGGGCGAAAATGCAAACAAAGCTAAATGTCACCCGCCTAAACAGCAAGAAAATGCAGCAGTCGTTTGAAAATATGCTGGAAGACCGCCTCAAGCCCAATGCTGAAGCTAAACAGGATACAGAAACAGAATGGAGAGCACTAAAGGACATAATTTACAACACTGCTATGGAAATCCTGGGGCCAGCCCCCCGAAAGCATAAAGACTGGTTTGATGAAAATTCCGAAGACATCAACCAATTGCTGGCCGAGAAACATCTTCTCCTCAAGGCACATTTGAATGACCCAAAGTCAACATAAAAAAAAGATGCTTTCAAGAACATTCAGAGAGTAGTGCAGCAGAAACTTCGGCACATGCGGGACTC
Source organism: Cepaea nemoralis (assembly GCA_014155875.1). Taxonomy (NCBI): domain Eukaryota; kingdom Metazoa; phylum Mollusca; class Gastropoda; order Stylommatophora; family Helicidae; genus Cepaea; species Cepaea nemoralis. The sequence continues at coordinate 116,581 of JACEFZ010009891.1, forward strand.
CTGGCTGAGCAGCAAAGCTGATGAAATTCAGGGCTTTGCTGACAGACATGATATGAAAAACTTCTACGACTCACTGAAAGCGGTCTATGGTCCTTCATCACCAGGCATAGTTCCCCTCCTCAGTGCAGATGGGGGAACATTGGTCACCGATAAGAAAGAAATCCTTCAACGCTGGGCAGAGCATTTCAGCAAAATCTTAAATGCAACTTCCTTCTTCGATGATGAAACCATCAACTGCCTTCCTCAAGTTCCCACCAATGAGACACTTGATGACCTGCCAACCATAGTGGAAGTAAACAAAGCCATCCAGCAACTCTCCAGCGGCAAGGCACCTGGTCCTGACTCCATCCCAGCAGAGATATACAAGGCAGGTGGGCCGGTCCTAACAGAGCAGCTTCACCAAGTCTTCACAAACATATGGATGAACGAGACCATGCCACAAGATTTTAAGGACGCGTCAATAGTCCACCTTTACAAACGAAAAGGAAACCGCCAATCCTGTGACAACCACCGAGGCATCTCCTTGCTTTCAATTGCAGGGAAGATACTCGCCAGAATTCTTCTCAATCGCCTCACAGCCCATCTCGATCAAGGTCTTCTTCCTGAGAGTCAATGTGGCTTCAGAAAAGAACGTGGAACTGTTGACATGATTTTCGCTGCAAGGCAGCTGCAAGAGAAATGTCAGGAACAGAACTGCGAAATGTTCTCCACTTTCATTGACCTTACCAAGGCTTTTGATACAGTCAGCAGAGAAGGACTGTGGAAGATTATGGCAAAATATGGCTGTCCACGAAAGTTTGTCCAAATAGTGCGGCTATTTCATGACGGCATGCAGGCAAGAGTACAGGAAAATGGTGAACTGTCTGAACCCTTTCCTGTCACCAATGGAGTGAAGCAAGGATGTGTCCTGGCACCAACACTGTTCAGCCTCATGTTTTCAGCCATGTTGATGAATGCCTTCGAGAACGACGACATTGGAATAGACATCAACTACCGTATGGATGGAAAGTTATTCAATCTCAGAAGGCTGAAAGCTAAAACCAAAATTAACAGCGGCACCGTCAGAGAGCTCCTGTTTGCTGATGATTGCGCTCTATACGCCAACTCAGAGGCGGACATGCAACATAATGTTTCAGCTTTCTCACATGCCTGTGCCAACTTTGGGCTCAATATCAACTTGGAGAAGACTGTAGTTATGTACCAGCCAGCTCCAGGGAATAATCACACTGTGCCTAATATCAAAGTGAATGATTATAGACTAAGTGTTGTGGACAAATTCACCTATCTTGGCAGCACCGTGTCACAAGCTGCCACAATCGATGACGAAGTGAATGCAAGAATCTCCAAGGCCAGTGCAGCCTTTGGCAGACTGTACAAGAATGTATGGGACAGAACTGGAATAAGCCTGCAAACAAAGCTAAAAGTCTACAAAGCAGTTGTATTATCCACACTGCTATATGCTTGTGAAACCTGGACTGTTTATCAGCGACACGCTAGGAAATTAAACCACTTCCACACAGTCTGCCTAAGGAAGCTACTGAAGATTAAATGGCAAGACAAGATCCCAGACACTGAAGTCCTAGAAAGAACATCCATGCCCAGTATCCACACTCTACTGATGAAGAATCAGATTCGCTGGGCTGGTCACTTGACTCGCATGCCAGATCACAGGCTCCCTAAACGAATTTTTTACAGCGAACTGTGTTGTGGTAAACGCTCCCAAGGTGGCCAGAGGAAACGTTTTAAAGACACTCTGAAAATTTCACTGAATGCTTTTGGAATTCATCATGACTCCTGGGAGGCTGCAGCCAGAGACCGAAATTCGTGGCGTGCATCATTGCGCAAAGGTGCAGTCATATGTGAGGCAACCAGGACTGCAAGAGCTGTGAAGAAAAGGCAGGACAGAAAAACCACTGCAGGAAATCCTCCTCCAGAGACGTCAAGCATTCTTTGCCCACATTGTCAAAGAACATTTCGAGCCAAAATAGGCCTTATCAGCCATCTTAGAACCCACGGCTCCACACCTTCAACCCCACTGGATGAAATGAATGGTCATCATCATTCTTGATGGACAAACAACAACACCAACAACAACAATATTGTTGAAGATGATGATGATGCTGATGTCATTGATGATGATTGTGACGTTGATGATGATGACGATGATGATGATGATGATGATGATGATGATGATGATGATGATGATGATGGCGATTATAACGACGACGATGAGGATGCTAATGATAATGGCAACGTTGTTGATGGCGATGATGATGATGATGATGATGATGATGATGATGATGATGATGATGATGATGATGAATGCCACTTACAACAACGATGATGATGAAGATGATAATTATGATGATGACGATGATAACGACGACTGTGATGATGACGACGACGACGACGACGATGATGATGATGATGATGATGATGAATGCCATTATAACAACGATGATGATGAAGATGATAATTATGATGATGACGATGATAACGACGACTGTGATGATGATGATGATGATGATGATGATGAATGCCATTATAACAACGATGATGATGATGATGATGATGATGATGATGATGATGATGATGATGATGATGATGATGATGATGATCATGATCATGATGATGATGAAGTACCAACCAATAATTCTTACCCACAGGTAGGAAACACACAGACAAGCAGACCTACTCTTGAAGTACTTGTCCGGTTCATCACCTAAGATCTCCACGTCCTCCACATAGATGACCAGGTAGTGACCCGTACTGACCAGCCCGCGCCTGTGCAGGGTGTCCGTGAAGTTGACCACAGCGTTCAGGGAGCCGATCATCACGTAAACTGGGGGAAGTAGGGGTATCATGTCAGCACCAGTATGTGTGTACATGTGTATCATGTCAGCACCAGTATATGTGTACATGTGTATCATGTCAGCGCCAGTATATGTGTACATGTGTATCATGTCAGTACCAGTATATGTGTACATGTGTATCATGTCAGCACTAGTATATGTGTACATGTGTATCATGTCAGCACCAGTATATGTGTACATGTGTATCATGTCAGCACCAGTATATGTGTACATGTGTATCATGTCAGCACCAGTATATGTGTATCATGTCAGCACCAGTATATGTGTACATGTGTATCATGTCAGCACCAGTATATGTGTACATGTGTATCATGTCAGCACCAGTATATGTGTATCATGTCAGCACCAGTATATGTGTACATGTGTATCATGTCAGTACCAGTATATGTGTACATGTGTATCATGTCAGCACCAGTATATGTGTACATGTGTATCATGTCAGCACCAGTATATGTGTACATGTGTATCATGTCAGCACCAGTATATGTGTACATGTGTATCATGTCAGCACCAGTATATGTGTACATGTGTATCATGTCAGCACCAGTATATGTGTATCATGTCAGCACCAGTATATGTGTACATGTGTATCATGTCAGCACCAGTATGTGCGTACATGTGTATCATGTCAGCACCAGTATATGTGTACATGTGTATCATGTCAGCACTAGTATATGTGTGCATGTGTATCATGTCAGCACCAGTATGTATGTACATGTGTATCATGTCATCACTAGTATATGTGTACATGTGTATCATGTCAGCACCAGTATATGTGTACATGTGTATCATGTCAGCACCAGTATATGTGTATCATGTCAGCACCAGTATATGTGTACATGTGTATCATGTCAGCACCAGTATATGAGTACATGTGTATCATGTCAGCACCAGTATATGTGTATCATGATAGTATTTATATATCATCATCAAGTGCCCTGCCGGCTGACGGAGGCGTTCATGGCTCTCCACAGATCTCGGTCTGTGTGTTCTGGATCAACTCTGCTGATGATATTCCACCATGCCACCTTCTCAATCCATCCAGCATGATGTCTCTTGGTCTGCCTCTGCCTCTCTTCCTCTAGATTTTTCCAGTTATCACTGTCTTCTCCATTGCCTCTCTTCTCATCACATGACCAAACAAAGCTGTCTGTCTTTTTCTTATTGTTGTATATAATGTTCTAGTTTCATTAGCCTCTTTCAGGCAACCGTTGTTTGTTATTCAGGCAGTCCAAGGAATTCGCAACATTCGTCTCAGGAGCCACATCTCTGTTGCTTCCAATCACTTCCTAATTTGTTTATTTGCATTCCAAGATTCACTGCCATACAACAAAACTGGTTCTATATAGTATTGTAGCACTCTCATTCTTACATTCAATGGTAGCGACTTATTGCATAAGATATTCTTCATTTTTTTGAAATGCAGTCTTTGCCTGCCCTATTCTGCTCTTAATCTCTGGTGTACATCTTCCACCTGATGTTATAAATGTCCCTAGATATTTAAAACTATCCACTTCGTTAAGAATTTTCCCTTCTATTTCTATGTCACATTTTGGTGTCACCATTTTCTTTGGAATAGATAGAAAAAGCAGCGGCTTGCAGCAGGATATAACAATATGAACTGGAAACAAATAGGTATATTAAGCTCCTGCGAGAAGAAACGTACTAAACATCAACACGTTGCACATACCTTACAAGGAAATCCATCTCGTATCCCGAAATACAGGTTAAAATCCGAAATCAGAAGCACTCAATAAATATATAAAATGAATAATATAATAAAATAAAAAACACACAAACGCGTCCAATACGACACACAGAACGACGTTTGGATTCTCAGAATCTTTGTCAAGTACAAGACAACACGGATAGATACGACAACGAAATATAAAAAAGCACAAAACTAAAAATCACAGCTTTTCTGCTCCCAAATGGATACATAGTGGTTGTGATTTTTAGTTTTGTGCTTTTTTATATTTCGTTGTCGTATCTATCCGTGTTGTCTTGTAGCCTACTTGACAAAGATTCTGAGAATCGAAACGTCGTTCTGTGTGTCGTATTGTACGCGTTTGTGTGTTTTTTATTTTATTATATTATTCATTTTATATATTTATTGAGTGCTTCTGATTTCGGATTTTTAAATGTATTTCGGGATACGAGATGGATTTCCTTGTAAGGTATGTGCAGCGTGTTGATGTTTAGTACGTTTCTTCTCGCAGGAGCTTAATATACCTATTTGTTTCCAGTTCCATTTTCTTTGATATTACCAATGTTACTGTTTTCTTGATATTCAAGGAGAGTCCTTTATTTGCACTCTCTGATACTACAATGTCCAACAATTGTTGTAGATCTTTTGTATTATCAGCCACCAATATTGTATCATCTGCATAGCGTATATTGTTTCTATTATAAATTGTTCTACTTTATCAAATGCCTTAGAGTAATATATGGAGCACAAATATATGTCTTTCTGTGTCTCTATTGATTTTTATATTAGTGTCCGTAATGTATATATATTGCATTGTTTGTACCCTTTCCTTCCATAAATCAATACTGCCCTTCACCAATTTCCATTATTATTTTCTTTCTTGTTCTTCTTATTATAATCCTGATTAGAAGCTTAGTTACATGGTTTATAAGATTAATCGTACCTTCTAAGTTACATTCTTCTGTTAATTCTTCTCTTTCTCCATTATATAATTCTCTTATATACGCATTCCAACTCTTCATTATAGCATTCTCCCCCCATTAATATTTTTCTTGTTTTTGATTTTAAACCCCTGTATTTATTCTTACTTTTCTTCCTATGAGCTAACTGATTTGTCTGTGCATATTGTTTGTATTTTTAATAGAATTTAATAAAATTTTATTTGACTGCTTTTTTTAACCAACTTTCTTTAGCCTTCACACAATTATCTCTTATTTCTTTATTTATCTTATCATAGTCATGTTTGAAATTTTTACTGTTTTCTTTTGGCCATCAACTTTAGGATTTCTTCAGTCATCCATTTTTTCTTAGCTTTTTGGCTTCTCTCCGGTAATATCTCTTTGCTCGTTTGATGAATGGAGAGCCTTAACATTTCCTATTGTTCGTTTATATTCTGTATTTTAGTTATTGCATTTTACCAATTTTTCACTGTCACTCTGTATTGTTCATGAATTTCTTTATCTACCCTGAAAACCTCTTTATTAACTCTCATGTTCTTAACCACTTTTTTCTCTCTCTCTTCATTCTTACTTTTAATAATCCTCATAGTGGTACGTGATCACTATTACAGTCAGCATCAGGCATTGTCAACCAGAGAGACGAATGGAGACGGCTTGTATCTGCAGCAAAGAACCTCAATGGCTCGGAATGCTGCTGCTGAAGAAGAAGAAGAAGAAGAAGAAGAAGAAGAAGAAGAAGAAGAAGAAGAAGAAGAAGAAGAAGAAGAAGAAGAAGAAGAAGAAGAAGAAGAAGAAGAAGAAGAAGAAGAAGAAGAAGAAGAAGAAGAAGAAGAAGAAGAAGAAGCGGGCATTGTCTTTCCATTAATTAGAGTATTTCTAATTTTTTTTTGTTAATATCTAGTCAATTTGGTTGAGTATTTTCTTATCGGGGATTTTTCATGTGTAAAGTCGTCTTTTATGGTGTTTAAACCAGTTGTTTATAATTATCATATCATTAATATTTGCCCAATCTATTAGTTGCTCTCTTCTTTCATTTTTTTTTTTTTTTTTTGTACATAAACCAGAATGTCCCACTACATCCTCCATTTTTTCCTTTCCTACTTTTGCATTCAAATCTCCCAGTATTATTTTTATATCTTGTGATTTAATTTGAGACATCGCCATTTCTAATTCATCGTAAAAGTGTTGTATTTCTTTATTACTACTGCTTGTTGTTGGTGTGAATACTTGTATATTTAAATCTATTGGTTTGCCTTTTAATTCTGATCATAATAACTCTATCTGAAATACACCGGTTACCATTACTTGCCTTGGCTGTTTGTTTATCAATATTAGTCCTACTCCTTTGTTCGTGTGTATCCCGTCCAGAATAAATGATTGTGTTTGTCGGTTATAATATTGCCCCAGCCCTTCCATCTCATCTCACTTATGCCTGAGATATTCAGTTTCATGCTTTCCATTTCACTTAAAACATTGTGCAACTTTCCAAGCTGATTTAACGTTCTAACATTCCATGTACCTATTTTTAATTTATTTGTTTTAGTTACTGATTTTGCCTCAGTAGCTGGATGACAGTCTGGTGTCAAGTGTGGCTCGTGACTGTCCTTACCGGACGAGGATGTCCTCAGACAGCCATTGGCGTCGTTTGCTGCCTGTGAAATGTCTGTTGACATAAAGTGTTGGGTAGATAATCTGGTGGTTACCCATGACTCCCACATCAACTTGGAGGTTTGTTACCGGAGCCTTTGACAGCCATTTCCGACTGTCAGGACAAGGAGTGCCCTGATCTGCTCAGCTGCAGAGCTATCTATTTATCTCCGTGGATACACGGTCGTTATTGAATATGGTTGTAGGAAAAGTTTACTTTGGCTTACAGTTTATATACGGACTTATCGGGGAGGGGAGGGGGGCTGAGTGGTCTCGAGGTATGGTGTCCACCTCTAGTGGTGGAGGTCCCGGGTTCAAGCCCCGGTGAGGACCGGAATTGTTTCACGTGGACTTCTAGTAATAAAATTGCCCCTGGTCTCTGGGTAGTGAGATCGGACGCCCATGTGTATTGTTGCGCACGTAAAAAATCCCTGAAGGATGGCAGTTGGAAATTGAAAAAGAGTAGCCTAACGGCGCTGCCCGGGCAAATTTTCGAGTTAAAAATCTACCCAAAGTATTTCATGATCCTCGCCGGTGCTACGGAGTTCGTGCACTGAGCTGAGTTTCTCCAGACTCAGGTTTGAGTTAGGAGGAGAACGGTGCCGTGATGTTGATCCATCGACTAAACTAAAGTAAGCTAAACTATACTGACTTATAGCGTCTTCATCTGATTACACATAACATCAAGGTAACGCAAACCAGTACTGTTGTTGATGGTTTTTCTTAGGCAGATATTTCATCTTGTTATGATCTGCTATAGAAGAGTGGCGTAGCTTACAATTTTTCTTCTTGAAGTGATTATCACCAAAGTCCACATATAACAGCGTTGTAATTTTTAACAAAGAACTCGGAAGTATTCACGTGAAGGAATGGTGGTGGCAGATGTATGTGATTTGGCATATATCTGTAATTTCTGTTACCTGAGAGATTTGTACCAAGTCAGTCTGAAATGTGATTGTACTTGATCAGTATTCCGCTTGCTTCGTACACCACATAATGTTTCATATTGATAAATGTTGTCCCACAGGATGTGTGTTAGTACCAGTATATATGTACATGTGTATCATGTTACTATTAGTATATATGTACATGTGTATCATGTTAGTATTAGTATATATGTACATGTGTATCATGTTAGTATTAGTATATATGTACATGTGTTTCATGTTAGTACCTGTATATATGTACAAGTGTGTCATGTTAGTATTAGTATATATGTACATGTGTATCATGTTAGTATTAGTATATAGTACATGTGTATCATGTTAGTATTAGTATATATGTACATGTGTATCATGTTAGTATTAGTATATATGTACATGTTCTTCATGTTAGTATTAGTATATATGTACATGTGTATCATGTTACTACCAGTATATATGTGCATGTGTATCATAATAGTACCAGTATATATGTACATGCGTATCAAGTTAGTATTAGTATATATGTACACGTGTATAATTATATGAATTTGAAACAAATAGGTATTTTAAACTCCTGCGAGAAAAAACGTACTAAACAACAACAAAGTTTCATATACCTTAAACAGGGAGATCCACGTATCGCGAAATACAGGTAAAAATCCGAAATCAGAAGCACTCAATAAATATAAAAAATGAATAATAAAATAAGATAAAATACACACGAACGCGTACAATACGACACACAGACGTTTCGATTCTCAGAATCTTTGTCAATGACAACACAGATAGCTAACAACGAGACGAGATACAGCAAAAAACTACAAAACACAAACACACGACCTATCACTTAGCCATGTGAGGCAGAAAAGGTGACTTGGCCAGCTGCGAAGACGCTTGTGGCTGCAGAATTTAAAAATGGGTTGCCAAAAAGGATTTGAGTAGCCAAAAATATGTGAACAGTCTGCTATGAAAATATAGGAATGTGGGACAATTAAGTCTAGATAATGGGGGGGGGGGGGGGGGGGGGGGCCCGGACAGCATAGTAATGGATAGTGTAAACAACTGGGGAAGATGCCACAGTTATACCGTAGCGTCCACAACAGTATTAATGCCAGCTGGGTGGATGCATCCCAGGTTTGTTGATTAGCTGGCATTCAATTTTAAGTCTGACGCAGCTATTGGAGAAGCAGGGTTTTAACGCGGTGACACATGCATCGTCGGCTCCCTCGCTTGAAACGCTCCAACCTATCCCCTCCCGAATGGCGTGCCCTGTCTCAACTACAGCGCAGACAGGACATAGTCATCAAACCGGCGGATAAAGCGGGTGCGGTGGTTGTTTGGCAAAAAGATCTGTATGTCGAAGAAGTCATGTCTCAACTCAATAAACCTGATAATTATTCACCCTGCACCGAAGACCCCACTCTCTCCTATAACCGGAAGATTCAAAATACCATCAAACAGCTCATACGTGAGGATGCCTTACCACCCAGTGCCACTTCACTTCACATCCATGACTCTGACTTGGGCAAACCCACCCTCTACATGCTGCCCAAAATACATAAACTCAAAAATCCTGGACGTCCGATAGTTTCCGCCTGCTCATGCCCGACTGAACTGATCTCAGCTTTTCTTGACAGGATTTTCCAACCTCTAGTTGCGAATATCCCGTCATACATCAAGGATACAACGCATGCGTTACTTTCATTCAACTCTCTCCAACTGACTCCTGGGAATACATACAGACTATTCCTAATGGATGTATGTTCCCTCTATACATCCATTCCTCACGCTGATGGCCTCAGGGCGCTACAGTTCTTTCTGGATCAACGCACAGATCAAACCATCCCTACACGCACACTTGTGAGACTCGCTGAATTGGTCCTCACCAATAATTCCTTTGAGTTCAATGGCCACTACTTTGAACAAATCAGCGGTGTCGCCATGGGCACTAAAATGGGACCCAGCTAGCATGTGTATTTATGGGACATCTGGAACACCAGATTAAACTTAGCTATGATGGTCTTCTCCCTTCTTTTTACCGACGCTACATCGATGACGGCATAGGTCTCACTGACATGTCAGAGGCGGAACTGAACCGTTTCATTCATTATGTCAATAACTTCCATCCATCGATCAAATTCACCACAGAAATTTCCACCACCTCTGTCAATTTCCTTGAAACCATCATTAAGTTAAACCCTACAGGCCTCACGACCTCCGTGTACTACAAACCTACTGATGCTCACGGTTTCCTCCTGTACAGCTCATCCCACCCCAAAAGCTGCAAAGATTCCATCCCATATTCCCAGCTACTCCGCCTTCGTCGTATCTGTCAGAACGATAATGACTTCCTCGAGAGAGCCCACGAAATGCTGGACTTTTTCCGCAGACGGTCCTACCCAGAGGACGTCTTGTCGACAGCTTTCTGTCGCATAACTCAGGTCACGCGGGAAATGTCCCTCGAGAAACATACGCGACCTCCGAACAATGAACCCAAGCTTATCCTCACCTTCCATCCGCATGCCTATGCCATCAAGCACATTTTCCTGAGACACTGGTCCATCTTGGAATCCGATCCTACCACTCGTGAGGTATTCTCCAATGGCCCCAGGGTAATTTTCCGCCGTAACCAGAGCCTCAGAGACCACCTTGTGCATAGTCGCCTCCCCACGGTTACTTCATCCGTGGGCACATTCGAATGCCATCGTAGGAACTGTCTGACATGCCCATACGTTGTTCAGACAATAGAGATTGCATTTCCCCGAGGCACCTTCACCTTGAAGGATTCTTTCACTTGTACATCCCGCAATCTGATTTATGTTATCATCTGCAAACGATGTGACATGAAATACATTGGCCAAACGGGCAGACGTCTTGCTGATCGTTTTAGAGAACACCTCAGAGACATCAATCAGGGCGCTGACAAACCTGTCCCCAACCATTTCAATTCCTCCAACCATAATGGAGCCGACGATGCATGTGTCACCACGTTAAAACCCTGCTTCTCCAATAGCTGCGTCAGACTTAAAATTGAATGCCAGCTAATCAACAACCTGGGATGCATCCACCCAGCTGGCATTAATACTGTTGTGGACGCTACGGTATAACTGTGGCATCTTCCCCAGTTGTTTACACTATCCATTACTATACTGTCCCCCTCTCCAATATCTAGACTTAATTGTCCTACATTCCTATATTTTCATAGCAGACTGTTCACATATTTTTGGCTACTCAAATCCTTTTTGGCAACCCATTTTTAAATTCTGCAGCCACAAGCGTCTTCGCAGCTGGCCAAGTCACCTTTTCTGCCTCACATGGTAGTGATAGGTCGTGTGTTTGTGTTTTGTAGTTGTTTGCTGTATCTCGTTGTTAGCTATCTGTGTTGTCATTGACAAAGATTCTGAGAATCGAAACGTCTGTGTGTCGTATTGTACGCGTTCGTGTGTATTTTATCTTATTTTATTATTCATTTTTTATATTTATTGAGTGCTTCTGATTTCGGATTTTTACCTGTATTTCGCGATACGTGGATCTCCCTGTTTAAGGTATGTGAAACTTTGTTGTTGTTTAGTACGTTTTTTCTCGCAGGAGTTTAAAATACCTATTTGTTTCAAATTCATATTGTTATATCCTGCTGCAGCCGCTGCTTTTTCTTTCTATTCCATATCATATATAATGATAGTACCACTATATATGTACATGTGTATCATGTTAGTACCAGTATATATGTACATGTGTATCATGTTAGTAATAGTATATATGTACATGTATATCATGTTAGTACCAGTATATGTACATGTGCATTATGTTAGTACCAGTATACATCCACAAGTGTATCATGTTAGTACCAGTATATGTACATGTGTATCATATTAGTACCAGTATACATTCACAAGTGTATCATGTTAGTACCAGTATATGTAAATGTGTATTATGATAGTACTAGTATACATTCACAAGTGTATCATGTTAGTAATAGTATATGTGCATGTGTATCATGTTAGTACCAGTATATATGTACATGTGTATCATGTTAGTATCAGTATATATGTACATGTGTATCATGTTAGTACCAGTATATGTACATGTGTATTATGTTAGTACCAGTTTGTGTACATGAGTATCATGTCAGCACCAGTATATGTGTACATGTGTACATTTGTATCATGTCAGCACCAGTATATGTGTACATGTGTATCCTGTTAGTACCATTATATACGTACATGTGTATCATGTTAGTACGAGTATATATGTGCATGTGTATCATGTTAGTATTAGTATATATGTACATGTGTATCATGTTAGTATTAGTATATATGTACATGTTTATCATGTTAGTATTGGCATATATGAAAATGTGTATCATGTTAGTATTAGTATATATGTACATGTGTATCATGTTAGTACCAGTATATATGTACATGTGTATCATGTTAGTACCAGTATATATGTACATGTGTATCATGTTAGTACCAGTATATATGTACATGTGTATCATGTTAGTACCTGTATATATGTACATGTGTATCGTGTTAGTATTAGTATATATGTACGTGTGTATCATGTTAGTACCAGTATATATTCACAAGTGTATAATGTTAGTACCAGTATATATGTACATGTGTATCATGTTAGTACCAGTATATATGTACATGTGTATCATGTTAGTACCAGTATATATGTACATGTGTATTTTGTTAGTACCAGTATATGTACATGTGTATCGTGTTAATACCAGTATATATGTACATTGCGTATTATATTAGTACCAGTATACATGTACATGTGTATCATGTTAGTACCAGTATATATTTACATGTGTATCATGTTAGTACCATTATATATGTACATGTGTATCATGTTAGTACCAGTATATATGTACATGTGTATCATGTTAGTACCAGTATATATTTACATGTGTATCATGTTAGTACCATTATATATGTACATGTGTATCATGCTAGTACCAGTATATATTTACATGTGTATCATGTTAGTACCATTACATATGTACATGTGTATCATGCTAGTACCAGTATATATGTACATGTGTATCCTGTTATTACCAGTATGCCATATGACGAGCACGCCAACAGACGATGCAGAAAAAGGATAAAGGGATTTTGCATAAAGATGCACCAAAGTGGATGATGAACAAGGAAACCAAGGGAGAGACACGAGACGTCATAGGACAACAAAAAGACAGACGTTGTGAAACCGTGTTACCAAGCGGTTGTGTTTTCCAAATTCTATGTCAAGTGGATATCTGGATGCAATGATATGATGATCTGCAAGTGAACAACAGGACGAAGAATTTGTTGATACGAAGCCATTGATAGAAGGACTGGGAACAGAAACCTAGGCGAATTCTGAACGACGGAACTGTGGAATGGAAATTAGGCTTCAAGGTGAACAGGACAGAGTTAGGTAGGATCATTCGTAGATATTTTAAATAGATACCGACCCTGCGTCAAGGGCGTTCTATGTTTCTACATTAATTGAATCTTATCATTCTGTAACGCAGAATTAAAATGTTTAGAACTGTTCACTCGGCTACGTGATTTTTATTTCCTGTTACCAGGTGAGATCAGTTAGTGTTCAGTATTACGAGTTACAATACTTACATATGTGGATACACTGTAAGGCACAGTATATATGTACAAGTGTATCATGTTAGTACCAGTATATATGTACAAGTGTATACTGTTAGTACCAGTATATGTACAAGTGTATCATGTTAGTACCAGTATATATGTACATGTGTATCATGTTAGTAGCTGTATATATGTACATATGTGGATACACTGTAAGGCAAAGTGGGGACCCGTCATCGGCGATCAAATGGATAATTGTCAACATTATTCCCGCCAAATTACATATTAATTGTATACAGCCAAGAAGATTGCACATTGTGAGAGTTAAATTGCACGCCAGGATCCAGTATAACACATGGCGCAACACTAATAAACACAAGAACGCAAATCACTCCACGTCAGAAATCTGCAAAATGTCGGAAAACATCAGGAGTTGTAAAGATGCTATATTTTGTAAATCACTCGTAACTTGAGGTATACGTTTAATATCAACATTTTTCATTAGTATTTGACACATCAGAAGTTACGTGTCGGATGAGATTCAAGAAATAACTACAACGCCACTAGTTCCAATACTTACAGCAACAGTTACGCATCATGGAAAGTAACTGCACTCTTATACGCGCACTAGTGCACTCACCCTAAACATACCGGACATCGCAGCACTGAAAAACGACTATGTTACCGAACATTTTTAGGAATTAGAAGCTGCGTAAATAGCATTGTTTATTACAGAATGTCGAGCATTAACTGCTACAACTGTATGTTGGAGAAGCAACTGGACGTTATAGACGGAATATAGGAAACAGTCGAATCCATAGTCGACATATTACGTCCTATTGTAGTGAAGATAGTAGGTCTTGAGATCCGCGGAAACACTGCACTGTCATGACACACTGATTGGACATTTGGTTACAATATCGATAGAATACGATGCAAATGGAGAACTGTCGGTTACCAGGAGGAGCTTTTATAACAGAGTAGGCTGTTATACGGGGTTTAGTTAGGTGGCACGGCGTGCAAGGGGAAAGAAATAAATAGCTGATGCACGCGTGAGCACCGTAGCTAGGTAGTTAAGGACGCTCACGTGCTGACGTAGAGGTAAACAGGGGATTAGTTACGACTCAGCCGCCAAGCCAGCAAGATGTATCTACTTTTATAGTCGCTGTATGCATTTTGATATCACTGAAGATTCTCCCAATAAACTGAGTCATTTTTAGTCATCGTTGGCTTGACTTCCTACATGCAGTTGCTTTTGAGTCTTCTCGCACTGTTAGAAGACTCAAATTGGTGCCGTGACGCAAGATTCTGAAAACCTTGGGCTGTTGCGCGGAAAATAAATAACATCGGCACGGTAAGAAACGTTTTTTTTTTAACACACGTTACTGAGAATGGAGGATCTTACCACAACATTTTCTCTGGTTAATTGGAAAGACACAGCAGCTGCAGGCCAGGCCAGCTCGGGATTTTGCTGAATCGATCGTTGTGACCTGTGTGAAGGTCAGGAAGCTGGTTCAAAGTCAGGCTTTGATTCAACTCAGACGCTGTCACTGTTAAAGGCCGCCGCTCCAACTCAGCCGCTATAACGATGAAGGTTACTCAGGCTTGAAGAAACATCGTCTTATTTTAATAACGCTCAGGTCATGAAGATTTTTTTCATAATATGCGATCAGCTGCATTGGGCTCCTCTGAGGCGGTTGGGCATAATGGTTGCCGACTCTGCTAAAGAGGATAGCCTATTCCAATCGTCTTGTTTATCTGACAAAAATTGAGCTCGAAACGTTTAGAAGCCAAAACGATACAGTTTGTACCCATCCACGGGTGAAATTAGAAGCCAAAACGATACAGTTTGTACCCATCCACGGGTGAAATTAGAAGCCAAAATGATACAGTTTTTACCCATCCACGGGTGAAGTCAGAAATCAGAACTCAGAAGTTGCCCATCCACGGGTGAAGTCCGAAGTTGCCCATCACACAGACGAAGCCAGATACCTGAACCCAGAGGTTTTCCGGGAGCGAAACTGAGACAGAACAGAAGCAAATATCACGCTCGTCATTTAGGAGAATTTTGAAGAACATTTGTCGGTTGGAAAGTACAGCCTGTATACGCCTCACGTTGTATCCTTAACGTATAATTGAACATAAAAATTATATTGATTATATGTAATTATAACATTGTAATTGTGCAATATTATTATTGATTGAAGTAATTAGGGTATTTAACAAAAACACTAAAATGGCACAGGATGAGGCTTCGTTGACACAAATTTTGGGTGGAGTAGGTAGAGCAATAGGCAGACTTAACACAGCAATAAAACAGCAAGGGGTAGGTACAGACATTGAAAAATTCAGTGGGCAAGCAAGAGATTTTAAGAAATGGATGACAGCGGTAGAAAAACACGCCTTTCCTGGTAGGAGCCACGGATGAAGAAAAGAAAAAAATTGCTTACCAGGCCACAGTAACACCAGTTTCGGATCATATTAGGAGGAAATTAGAAGCTGGGGCAGATGAGACTTGGGAACATTTTAAAGATGATCTAGCTCATAAATACGCGGAGATCACAGATCCTCAACATGCATTTTCAGTGCTGAGACAGTCTAAGCAGAACAATGGAGAAAGTGTGCAACTATACAGTGATAGGTTAATTAATCTAGCTGAGGAGGCGTTTCTAGGACAGAACGTACAGGGTGAAGAGGTAGAAAGGATGTTAGTTGGAATATTCGTTGATGGAATAAAGTCGGATGGACTTAAATTCAAGCTTATGAGGGAAAATCCTGCAAGATTATCACAGGCTGTGGATATAGCTGTACAGGAAGAAAGGGTAGGACGAGAAATAGGAAGCAATAGAGAAGATAGAATTGAGGAACCTATGGAGATAGGACAAGCAAGGTACGGATGGAGAAGACGGGGAGAAATACAGACACTGCAGGGAAATAATAACGAAAGTAATCAAGATAGAGGAAGACAAATGAGAAATCCTATAAGAGAGACAGTAGCTAGTACAAATATGGTCTGTTGGAATTGTGGACAGAGGGGACACACTTTTAGATTTTGTGGCAACAGACGTGCTCAGGTTAGTGCACAGAATGGAAGTGTGAATAGTAGACCAAATAGGAATTTTGGAGAAATGCAGAGAAATTTTGCAAGGACAGGAACGCAGGGAAACTGGCATCCCACTTACTGAGTAGGACCTGCGGTAGGAGGGAAAATAAAAAGGCCCTAAGAATTAAGGAATATGTTGATTACCCGAATAACAAGTATAGGAGGACAGGTAGAAATAGAGAATATAGAAAATGGCCTCAACTTGGAGAGATAAAACAGTTCTCAGTGAATATGACTGATCCCAGTTCATGCATTATAGAAATAGGAAAATTTAGAATTAGAACATTGATTGATTCGGGAGCTCAAGTCAGTGTAATCAAGGAAAAATTCTTATATCGCATATTAAAGAATTTCAGAATATTTAGGAATCAGGATACCCTTCACTCGGTTACTGGACAAAATTTAGAAGTGATTGGACAAACAATGATCAACTTTAGGTTGGGAGGAATAAACGTGAGACATCTTTTTCATGTGGTCAAAGATTTAAGTAGGAACATGATCCTAGGTAGGGATTTCTTACTGAAAAATGGTGTAAGACTTTATTTTGATTTACATAAGTTGAGATTTCAAGATGTCTATGTTGATTTAGAGGAAGATATGCACGTATCGGCGCTGGTCAGAGTAAAAACATCCATGACTTTAAAACCACAGACGGTCAATCTGATACAAGCAAAAAAAAAAAATCCTTATTTTTCGATAGGACAAACAGTTACAGTAACAGAGTTAGAGAGAGAGATAATAGATGAACCAGGGTTAGAGGTCACAGATGGAATAATGACGTTAGACAGACACTTCAGTTTTCCAGTAATGATTTTTAACAACACAGGGAAGGAGATTAAATTGTATAGAGGGTGTGTGATTGCAAAAATAGCACGTGATCTTAACAGCATATTAACAACAGTTAAAGAGGAATTGACAATAAATGAGTATCCAGAAGTCCCCATTAATACCAGAAATAGAAGTAGAGGAAGTTGGAAAAGACGGAATGATGAATTGATCCATGCATTCAGAAAACATCCATCTCAGGTACATTCAGTAGACAAAACAACGTCATTCTTGAAGAGGGAACAAGAGTTATTATCACAATTGAAAGCTCCGCAAGAGTATAAGGAAGTATTGGAAGAGTTAGTAAGAGAAAACCAGGATGTTTTTGCTATTAATGACTTGGAGTTGGGTAAAACCAAGACAGTTACTATGGAAATAGACACAGGAAATCATCCACCAATCAGTTTGAAACCATATAGAACTCCTCTAAGGAATAGAGAGATTGTAGAAAAAGCAATAGAAGATATGCTAAAAGCAGGAATAATAACAAGATCCAAATCAGAATGGTCATCTCCGATCGTAAGTGTGACCAAGAAGGACGGTAGTCACAGGTTCTGCTTGTGACTACAGGGCCCTGAACAAAATCACCAAGAATGTAGCTTATCAATTGCCGGTGATTGATGATATTTTGGGGCTACTTAATGGGTCTACCTTCTTTACTACGCTAGACGCAAGGTCAGGATTTTGGTGCATCCCCATGTCGCCAGATGCTCAGAAGAAAAGTGCTTTCTGTACTCACGCAGGTTCTTACGAATTTTTACGTATGCCTTTTGGGGTACGGACATGCGCCTTCTCATTATATGTTATTAATAAATCAAGTATTAGAAGGCATGCAAAAGTTCGCATTAGCATATATAGACGAAATTTTGATCTACACATCAGGAGACGTACAAGACCACCTGAAACATGTAAAATTAGTATTTGATAGGCTAAGATTACACGATGTTAAACTGAAACTCAGTAAATGTGAATTCCTAAAAACAGAAACTAAGTATTTGGGGTACATCATCGATAGAGAAGGAATTAAACCAGATCAGGACAAAGTGAAAGTCATTAGAGAATTACCTGCTCCGACCAACGTGAGGGAAGTTAGGGCTTTTATCGGTATGTGTGGGTACTATCGTCGGTTCGTTCCAAATTTCTCACAAATAGCAGAACCCATCACAAACCTGACTTGCAAATACGCAAGATTTAAATGGAATGAAGATTGTCAGAAAGCATTTGATTTTTTGAAAAATAGTTTAACAATAGTTCCATTATTGGCACATCCAGATCTAAACAAACAATTGATTTTATATACAGATGCTTCAGATAATGCCATAGGAGCATGTTTAACGCAACCATATGAAGGAGAAAATTCAGGAATACCAGGAGTTAAGAACGAAAGACCAATCTACTTTCTGTCACAAAAACTTAGTAAGTCTAAAAAAAAAAGTGGGCGACAGTGGAAAAAGAGGCATACGCTATACACTATGCCCTGCAGAAATTAAATTATTACTTACATAACGCCAATTTCATTATTAAAACTGATCACATGCCATTAAAGTCTTTACTAGAGGCTCCAGTACAAAACAGGAAAATACAAACATGGGCGTTGAATTTGCAAGGTTATAACGCAAAAGTAGAGTACATTTCAGGTAAACAGAACACCTGTGCCGATTTATTGTCCAGAATCCCATATCCTGAGATATCTGAGGATACTGAAGATGAGGGAGAGCCGGAGATAGACGACCGAAACTGGCAAGTAAATATACTAGATTCGGCCATGTTGAATAGAGAAAATTTTGGAAGCTCACAGACAGAACAAGAATCTGAACCAATAGCGGAAGATCCACAATTACTGCATTTTAATATGAAGGAAGAACAGGAATTGGATCCGAAAGTAATAGAAATAAAACGGAAGTTGAAAGAAACAGGTGAAAACAGTTTTAAGAAAAATTTTTTAGAGTTGCAGGAAGACAATCAGTTATATTATGTGAGTGAAAAAGGTGAGGAATTGAGAAAATACATTCCAAAACATTTAGAAATCGAGATTTTGAAGGCATATCATGATGAGAATGGTCATCTTGGTCGTGACAAGTTATTTAAAGCTCTCAAGAATAAATATTACTGGCCGAACTTATTTAAGAGCATTTACAAATATGTTGACGCATGTGAGAAATGTAGGTTAAGAAATATGAAAACAATTAAATGTCCCTTACAAGAAACTGATATTCCTCAGTTTCCAATGCAGAAAGTGAGTTTAGATATTTCAGGTCCTCATCCTAAAACGTTATCGGGGAATGTATATCTACTTCATATCGTGGATTGCTATAGTCTTTGGCCAGAGGTATATCCAATTCCAGATAAGAGCGCTGATTCTATTATTAATGTTTTTCTACAAGAATATATACCAAGATTTAGTTGCCCACAGACAGTACTCACAGATAATGGAAAGGAGTTCGTAAACAAGAAGTTTGAGAAATTATTACAAGATTTGAATATCGCCCACATAAAAACTTCTTATTATAGACCTTCCTCAAATGCGAAAAATGAGAGACAACATCGGACATTATACAATATACTAGCAAAAAATGTAGAGGAACATGATAGGGACTGGGATCTTTACTTGGGACCAGCACTAGGGGCGATACGAACACACCAAAATGAAGGGACAGGTTTTTCACCATTTTACTTGCTACACGGAAGAGAACCAGTACTCCCAATTGACAATCTGTTAAAACCTAGACGAAAATATATGGGGGAGGATTTTCAGGAAATGATTTTACAAGAAATGCACAAAGCACATTTAAGGTTGAGAAGCAATATAATTAAAGCCAGAGAAAGACAGAAAAAGTACGCAGATAAAAATACACAACTACAAGAATTTAAAGTAGGTGATAGGGTTTACTATAAGAAACATAGAAGAAACTCCAAATTTGATGCTCATTGGATTCCAGGATATTACATTTAAGAAAAGCTAGGTCCAGTATCATATAGTATCAAGAACCAAATTACAGGACATGTGGCACGTTCACATGTGGAGCATTTAAGACGAGATAATGAGGATAAGGGAGATGATAATAATAATAATTATTCGGAAGGGTTATACTCAGATGGACAACTCGTCAGACGAGTTAAATATGCGATACCCTCGGATTTTGGAAAAGAACTGGTACAAAAACAAATAATAACAACACCATTTTACGACGAAACTTGTGAACAAGCGGAAACAATACCGAAAACTCTTATGAGAGAAGAAAATAATACGTATGATGGTTATAATAGTGTTGAATCTATGGAGGAGGAAGTAACCGCTCCGTTTAAGAATACCAGACAAGCAGTGAAAAGGAGGATGGATAGACAAAAAGAAAGAGAAGTTAAAAGACAAAAGAGAATTAGAGAAAGTTCATCAAGTGACGAGGATATGCCACTGTTAGAAAGGTCATTAAGAAACCAAGATAGACAGATTAGGTTGGATATAGAAAGGAAAAAATTAGAGGCCGCCAGCAATGTAAATACAGAAGAACAAGATATGGATGAAAAATCAGACACTGACGGAAATAGTAGTATGAAGGAAGATATTTTAAGTTCTCTTCGGGAAAATGAGGACATTGATGTAGAGATGGCACTTATAGAGAAAAATCTAGCATTATTGAAGAAGTGGAGATATGGCAAATAGATTGGTAAGAAATACTCTGCAGATAGCAGGAGATAAAATTGTTGTTGATTTAATGATGGTTTGGCATATAGCTGATTGTATTAAGATTTTTATAGTGTCGTAATTGGTATAAAACAATACCTGTAGTTCACAGTGCAGATAAATGTTAAACTTGTTGTAGAGTACTGGAATAGGCATGACTTGTGTTCTTTGTAGTGAATAGAATAGAGACTAATGATGTTTGATTACAATAAGTAGTTGATTTTAATTGAACTTGATTACTATTTCATTATGTATATTTATTTTGAAAAATGTGGGGATATATGAAATCATGTTTGAAAACCAAGGGGGGGGGGGGGGGGGTGATATTGTTCTATTTTGATTTGTCTTGACTCCAGTTATTTATGAATTGTGGTTTTATTTAGCTTGCATATTACTTTGTTTGTTTATTTTCACTTGCAAAACTTATAATGATTTTGCTTCTTGAGTTGCCTTGACCATGTTTAAAATAGTTTTTCTTTTGGCGTTCAGTTGTGGGGAGTTATAAAATATGAACTGGTCCATATTAAAGAGACTTGTTAATAGGGTCCTTTGGGAGTTCTGGATGCAGAGTTACGTTCAAAAAATATGAGGCAACTTTAAGAAATGATCTTCATGGGGTAGAGAGAACCACATGGATTGAGAGCCATGGAGGGATATAGTTGGCATTGAAAATGGCTGCGGTTGTCAGCAACGATTGGAATAAACGTGGACTGAGAGCCATGGGGAGTGGATTAAGTAAGCAAGTTCACAAAAAGGGGGGAACAGTGTTTTGTTATAAATTATGATTAGTTATCATGTTCAATTGTTTTGCATTGTTAAGTATAGAAATTTTTAAGTTGTTAGAACTTGTTAGAAAAATAGTTACCTGTTGCTCGATATGACAGCGTTAATAGAAACACATGGATGTGGGGGTTGAAATAGGAGCTGCATTAGACAGCGTTAATAGAAATACATGGATGTGGGGGTGAAATAGGAGCTGTATTAAACAGCGTTAATGAAATACATGGATGTGGGGGTTGAAATGGAGCTTATTAAACAGGTTAGAAATACATGGACTCAAAAAAGAGGCGGCTGTGCTTATCATAATATTGGGCAATAGTAATTGGGGGACGCTGTGGTTACAGCATGAAAGAAGAAGTGGAAATTATAATATAGGAACAATATAGCCATGGAGGTTGGGAAGGTGTGTTATAGATAAAGGATAGATACTAACATAGTATAAGCGGGGAAAGTGCAGTCATATATTGCTGGCTGTTGTTAGCAGCGCAAATAATACAGGTTGGAGATATTTTTTAATCCTGAGAGTAAAAGGGTGAAGTTTTAGATCGTCGTAACTTTTGACAAGAGCATTTATTATGAAGATAATTGAAGATTATATGATTTGAGTTTTTGAAAACTTTATCTTATAAAGTTTTGAGAGTGCATGGGAGGATAAATGTGATAAATGTGACTACTTCTTACTACTTTCGGTTCGCACCAACCACTTTCCTGTCTATCCTGTGTTGTTGATGTTAGTGAGAGTATGATAAGTTGTAGAAATTACATAATAATCTTCAATTTTGTTAACCATAATTTCGATCAACATTTTATCAATGAAATGAAGCGGGTTGCTTTGCGAAGAGTATTATAAGATGAGATTTTGTGATATAGACTTACGATATGTAAATAATATATGTGGATATTATAATGAAGACGAAGTATAGAGTATAGGGTCGTGGCGGCTGGCTATAAGATAAATTGGGATGAATAAGAGTTCCAGGTTAGAGTTAGAGGTATATGAATTTTGTAGTTGGGAGTTGAGATAGGTTCAGGTTGTTTGGTGCAAGATATGTAAGCGGATTGCTTATGATTTTACAGAAACGAAGAAGAAGTAACTTTAATTGTGTGGGATTATTGGGTTAAGTGTCTTGGGTCATAGATTTGGGGTAAATGAGTTGTGGAATTAAGACTTTTCGGGGAAAAGTCTTGTTAGGGTAGGAAGGTAATATAACAGAGTAGGCTGTTATACGGGGTTTAGTTAGGTGGCACGGCGTGCAAGGGGAAAGAAATAAATAGCTGATGCACGCGTGAGCACCGTAGCTAGGTAGTTAAGGACGCTCACGTGCTGACGTAGAGGTAAACAGGGGATTAGTTACGACTCAGCCGCCAAGCCAGCAAGATGTATCTACTTTTATAGTCGCTGTATGCATTTTGATATCACTGAAGATTCTCCCAATAAACTGAGTCATTTTTAGTCATCGTTGGCTTGACTTCCTACATGCAGTTGCTTTTGAGTCTTCTCGCACTGTTAGAATGCTAACATACATACATATCAAATTACATAAATTATGGACATCTCAAAGAAGAAGGATCTTGGTCTTTCTCTTGTTTTGAAACCATAATTGGGTGTTACATTCTTGATTTCTTGGTAGTTTTGAAGACATTCTTATCAAATGAAGATCAAGTTTGTCTTATTTCTGAAATAAAATTGGTATTTATTATAGAGTGTGTTTCCTTGATTTTGTTGACATTACACTTTAGAGCGTTCGATCACCCAGAGTAGAAATATATGAGGGGAAGTCAATAAGTAACAGGCATTTTACAAATAACTTTGTTACAACAGTGTAGACCAGAAAATATTTTTTGATCTATTCCTCAACATACTCCCCTTGCCTGACAACACACTTAGTCCATCTGGCCACTGGCTTGTTCATGCCTTCTAGGAAACAGTTTTTTTTAATGTCGCCTTAAACCAATTTGCATTGCCCTCATTACCTCTCATCTGCAAGCCTCTGACCCACAAATGTTATATCAAGGGTCCAAACAAGTGAAAGTCCAATGCCGCCAAATCTGGACTGTTTGCTGGATGTTTCCAGACCTCACATTGAAGATCATGTAGTGCATCTACTATATGTGCCGCCGTAAGAGGGCTGGCTTTTTTGTGCAGCAACAGTACTCTTTTTGAGAGAAGTCCTCAGCATTTCGACTGAATCGCAGGCTGTAATTTGTTCACTAGCATCTCACTGTATCGAGCCCTTTCCTGGAAATACACCAATATAGGGCCCTTGATGTTCCAAATGATGGTCATCACGACTTTCCCAGCGGATTCCTGTGTCTTGAAATTTTCTTAACCGACAGCAATGTGTGCTTCCACTGCATCGACTGCCCCTGACTCTGGTTCATAATGTTCAAACAAGTGTCTCCATACTAAAGCACCATTCTTCTGTAGATTTCACACCCTCAGGCCACAGAAAACAAGGTGTGGCTCCACTGTATCGACTGTCCCTGACCCTGATTCGTAATGTTCAACCAAGTGTCTTCATACTGAAGCACCATTTTTCTGTAGATTTCTTCACACTCTCTGGTCACAGAAAACAAGGTGTGCTTCCACTGCATCGACTTTCTCTGACCCTGGTTCGTAATGTTCAACCAAGTGTCTTCATACTGAAGCACTATTCTTCTGTAGATTTCACACACTCTGGTCACAGAAAACACACATAATGCCATGTTTTCCTTCCAGTAAGTCGATAGTGGGGCAACCAGTTTTAATCGCAATTGCGCATGCATAAACTCATCAATCCCTGCGACCCCTACATGAGGTATTGTTAATAGCCAGTTTGTATCCAGAAATAAGATTTCATTTTTTTCCATACTATTGCATGCACTTTGTAATAAAATTCCTGTTACTTAATGGCTTTCCCTTATAGAACATGAATTTTATCTAGGGTTGCTAGATGTCCGAGAAAACAAAGAGGACATGTCCTCCTTTTTAGCCTAATATTAATATATATGCTCCGTCCGGCAGGCAAAGCTACAAACCTTTAAAATGTCCGGCTTTTCTTATATTTTACGTTATACTGTCTTTTATATATTGTTTTTACAACTTAAGCTCTACCGTATGTTTACAATAATTAACATTGTTAAAATGTACAAAGTCTATGCATTTCTGCGAACTAGGCGATAATTTATAATTATATATTGGGAGAATTATATATGGAGTTTATACGGAGCTGGGTCTGAATAGACAGAGTAGTTTATACGGAGCTGGAGTCTGAATAAACGAAGCTGTTTAAATATCAAGAATAATTTTCCAGATTGGTATCCCCAATAAAAATAATTGTGTCCCCATGCGAGTTAAAGAATTGTTAACTTGCGTTTCTGTACTCTTACTGTTTACAGGCTTCCATCTTTGTTTACATTACCGACCTACTATTTCCTGCTATTGATGTCCTCATCATAGTTGCCATTCTAGATATTTTATATCCAGATCTAGAGGTTTTTGCCGGCATCTGGATACCGTTTTCTGACGTTTGGATGCTGGATGCAATTCTAGATACTTTTCATTTGGAGTCGGATATTTTGAATACTTTCTAGATTTTACTTTTCTTTCGGTGTCATTTACCCATTTTATGTTCGGTCTGGACGCGCGTAAATTATGGTAACTGCCATTATTTAAACTTTGAACTGACTTGGGTCAACGCTCAACAATCTGGCAACCCCCCCCCCCCCCCCCCCCGGTAATGAGTAAAATGGCGCATAAGGGCACTGAAGAAACTTTTGGTCAGTAAACATTTAAACTTAAAGAATTTGGCTGCAATTGGAACCGATAATGCATCGGTAATGGTCGGTATCAACCATGGCGTGTATGCAAAATTGAAGGAAGATATCCCATCTTTAATCCTCATGAAATGTGTATGTCATTCCTTGCAGCTAGCATTATCACATGCCTCATCAGTCAGAATGTTTACCAAGGAATTTGGAATTCCTTATTGCTGAAACACATAACTGGTTCTCCAAATCATCTGTCAGACAACAGCAATATAATAATTTATATAAAGCATTAAATGATAGTTCCTCACCACTGAAAATTCTGTCATATTGCAAAACTAGATGGTTATCAATTCAACCAGCTGTTGAAGTAATTGTGAACCGATGGTTGGAGTTGAAGACACACTTCGAAATTGATTGATTGATTGATTTAGGAATCGACGTCACAGCATTCGGGGCATTCCCATAAGTGCTCCGTCCCCATCCTCAGCAGCCAGCGAAGAGTTCCAACACTAATAGTACCAGTAGCAATCTGATTATAAGTCCGTCTCGCCTTTCCTCTGAGCGTTGAGCGTCGGCCAGATCCCTTCGTCACTCCTCGTTGTCTCATTCTTGCCAGACCATGGTAATCCATTTGCTCCTCCGAGGTGTGCACGTGCTCCCACAAGGCCGCAACCACGTCTGCCTTGTCATGTATCAATACTCCAACCATCTGTGTAGATAATCACATCACTCGAGTGAGCATTGTCCTGAATTAGTTGCTGGATTTCCACTTCCGTGGCCCCTGCTGGCCACTCCCTGAACTCCCGGCTTAATGTGATTATAACTCTGCACAAGTCTGACTGCTCCGCTGGCACTCTGACCCACTCCTCTCCACGCCTAATGTTCTCCAAGGGGCACACCTGTCTGATCGTATCCTCCGCCTGAGCCATCCATGATTTCCCTCTTATCAGTCGCTGACCCTTAACTGCGTCCAGCGCCTCATGCAGTTGGTGGTCTGTGTCTGCAG
The DNA here is from genome assembly GCA_014155875.1 of Cepaea nemoralis. Lineage (NCBI taxonomy): Eukaryota > Metazoa > Mollusca > Gastropoda > Stylommatophora > Helicidae > Cepaea > Cepaea nemoralis. The sequence goes on from JACEFZ010009891.1 coordinate 143,431, forward strand.
CTACTCTGAGGTATGCCTTCGCCTGCATCACATTGAGCCTACCAGCAACAGTCGGCAGACCAAGGATGTAACGCATACACACTACTGGGGTGTCTCTAGTGCATCCCAGAATGACCCGCATAGCTTCGTTCTGTATGCGCTCTAACTTCACCAGCTGACTCTCTGAGACAGTGAGCAGACCTAATCCATAATCAATTACTGAGAGGATCAAGTGCTGGTATAGTGTGAAAAGCATTCTCTGCTCTATGTCCATTGCAGCCATAGTTTTAAGTGCATTGAGTCCCTTTTGAGATCTTGTCACGACCGTCTCCACATGGTCCTTGAAGGATAGGCTCCTGTCAAATGTGATCCCCAGATACTTCAGTTTGTTCTCTCTGCTGACATTTCTACCATCTATCGCGAGGCTTGGGACATCAGCTCTTACAATCCTGTTGTCCAGAGAGCACCACAAAACAGCCGCCTTTTCCGGGTGGATGACAGCACTCATTTCTGTGCACCAGTCAATCACTTTATCTACTGTCGCCTGTAACTCCTGGGCTGTTTGCTCCCTATCTCTCCCCTGCCTATATGCAAGAATATCATCTGCAAATGTTAGTATTCTTCCAACCCCTGGTGCTTCTAGGTTTGCAATCTTGCTCGTATACACATTAAAGAGCACCGGTGAGACTGCAGATCCCTGTGGCAGTCCCGGGGTTAACATATGTGACTCTGAGGTCCATGCGCCCAGACGGAGAGCAACCCGACGAGAGTGCAGGACGGCTGCTATCCAGTTCACCAACCAGGGATTGACCCCCTTCTCCATCAGTGCGGTCATCAAAATATCATATCGAACTCTATTGTACGCATCCTCGAGATCAAGCGCTACCGCCATCGTTTCCTGTCTACTCTGGAACCCCTCATAAACATCAAAGGCAAAAGTGGCTGCATTTGACCAGGTATCTTTTCCTGGCCTGTAGCTCCCCAGGGGTTTATATAACTGGCGTACCCAGGGCAATGGTATTTGTCTGTATTTAGCTCCTGGAGCATGAGGAATAACAAGACAAAATGAAAAGTGCTACACAGCTGAAATACTATATGGAATGTACAGTGATGAAAAAAATTTGGCATTCCTTCTCTTTTCACAACCCATTTTAAGTGAAGTGCAAAAAGTTAATAAACTATTTGAATCTCAAAATGTTGATAAAGTTAAATTACTTGACGACCTCACTTTGCTATTTCACTCAATTGGTAAAAGACTTATATTGCCAACTTGTAAAGCGGACTTGTTCACTTGCACTATAGAGAGCTATTTGGCTCCCAAGCCGTACCTGGGATACCAAATCGAATCAAAAATTGATGGTTTAAAAACAAAAGGACTGTTAACAGAAAATGAAGAGAACAACTTAAGAAAGCGCTGTCAAGATTTTCTTGTCTCATTATTCGATCAACTGAAGCAGAGACTTCCTGAAAATTTAGATGTATTGAAAAATATTTCACTCTTTTCACTCCTCCTCATGCATTCTCCTCCTCCCTCCTCCTCCCTCTTCCTCCTCCTCCCCCTCCTACTCGCTCCTCCTCCCTCCTCCTCCCTCTCCCTCCTCCTTTCTCTCCCTCCTCCTCCCTCTCCCTCCTCCTCCCTCTCCCTCCTCCTCCTCCTTCGTTCTCCTCCTCCCTCCTCCCTCCTCTCTCTTCTCCTCCTTCATCCTCCCTCTTCCTCCTTCTCCCTCCTCCTCCTCCCTACTCCTTCCCCTCCTCCTATTCCCCCTCCCTCCTATTCCTCCCTACTCCTCGTCCTCCCTCGTCCTCCCTCCTCTTCCCTCCTCCTCCTCTCGGGAACGGGAACGGGAGCTTATATGACTACTTATATGAATTAAATTAGATGCTCCCCACCAGGGTGTGGGCGAAGCCGGGCCGGGTCAGCTAGTCTTATATATAAAAGAGACTGTATGTGGGTGTGTGTGTGTGTCCTTTATGCGTTCGCGAACGGTCCATCCGATTGAGATGAAATTTTCTACACGTCTTCCTCTCATTCCCGTACTGCCAACTGTGATATTTTTTAGTGTGAAATGGGCTGCTTACTTAATATTATGTAATTTTTCATTATAAATTCTATATAGCAAGGGGACTTAACTCTAGAAAAAGTATTTCAAGGGGCATAACTTTTAATAACTTTTCTGTATACGTTATAGTCACATTGTTGCACCGTTTTCAAAGATTTATAAACTCTTTGTCTATAGTTATGTACAGGCATATGAGTTATAATAAATAACGATACAATCTTTAAGGCATTTTCAAACTTTTCATAAAAATAATGCATAATGCATAACATTGTAACTCATCTTTTTATGCTTAAGAAGTTATCTACAGTCATGTAGGTGATTAGAAACAGTTTTCATTAAAAATAATGGATGGTGTGTGGAAGGACATTCTTTTAAGTTACTTTTGTTGTTGTATGAATTTAGTGAGACGCTACTGGCCAAGGGCTGGGCGAAGCCACACCGGGTCAGATAGATAGACAGAACCACCTTTTCGCTGCAGTTATCTACAGGCATATGCGTTATAATCCTCCTCCTCCTCCTCCTCTCCCCTCCTCCTCCTACCCTCTTCCTCTTCCCTTCCCCCTCCTCCCTCTCCCTCCTCCATCCTCCTCCTCCCTCTTTCTCCTCCTCCTCCTACCTCCTCCTACTTCCTCCTCCTCCCTCTTCCTCCTCCTCCCTCTTCCTCCTCCTACCTCCTCCCTCCTCCTAATCACTCCTCTTCCTTCCTCCTCCATTCTCCTCCTCTCTCCTCCTACTCCCTCCTCCTCCTACGTCCTCCCCCTCATCCCTCCTCCTCCCTCTTCCTCCCTCCTCCTCCTACCTCCTCCTCCTCCACTCTTCCTCCCTCTCCTCCTCATACCTCCTCCTCCCTCTACCTCCTCCCTCCTCCTCCTCCCTCCACATCCCTCCTCCTTTCCCTCTTCCTCCTCCTCCTCTCCCTCCTCCTCCTCCCTCCTTCTCCCTCCTCCTCCTCTCTCCTCCTCCATCTCCCTCCTCCTCCTCCCTCTCCCTCCTCCTCCTCCTGCGTTCTTCTCCTCCCTCCTCCCTCTTCCTCCTCCCTCCTGCTCCCCTCCTCCCTCCTCCTCCCTACTCCTCCTCCTCCTCCTCCCTCCTCCTTCTCTCTCTCCTCCTAATCCCTCCTCCTCCCTCCTCCTCCTATCTCTTCCTTCCTCCTCCCCCTCCCTCCTCCTCCCTCCTCCACCTCCCTCTTCCTCCTCCCAGCTCCTACTCCTCCTTTTCCTTCTTCTGCTGCTGCTGCTGCCGCCGCTCCATTTACCCAAGTTAATTGTTGGGAGAAGATGTAAAGATCTTTCAAGTGCTCTTTCTAATTCCTTTTTGTAAGTTGGTCTTCGTTTATTTAAGGTTGTTCTAACTGCAACCAATAAATGATTAGACAGACAGACAGACAGACAGACAGACAGACAGACAGACAGACAGACAGACAGACAGAGAGGGAGGGAGGGACAGACAGACAGACAGAGAGAACGACAGACAGACAGACAGACAGACAGACAGACAGACAGACAGAAAGACAGACAGACAGACAGTCGGGAACGGGAACTTATATGACTACTTATATGAATTAAATTAGATGCTCCCCATCAGGGGCTGGGCGAAGCGGGGCCGGATCAGACAGACAGACAGACAGATAGATAGACAGACAGACAGATAGATAGTCGGGAACGGGAGCTTATATGACTACTTATATGAATTAAATGAGATGCCCCACACCAGGAGCTTGGTGATGCCGGGCCGGGTCAGACAGACAGACAGACAGACAGACAGACAGACAGACTGACAGATAGTCGGGAACGGGAACTTATATGACTACTTATATGAATTAAATGAGATGCTCCCCATCAGGAGTTGGGCGAAGCCGGGCCGGGTCAGACAAACAGACAGATAGATAGACAGACAGACAGACAGACAGACAGACAGACAGACAGACAGATAGATAGATAGATAGATAGTCGGGAACGGGAACGAGAGCTTATATGACTACTTATATGAATTAAATGAGATGCTCCACACCAGGAGCTGGGCGATGCCGGGCCGGGTCAGACAGACAGACAGACAGACATATAGACAGATAGATAGATAGATAGATAGATAGATAGATAGATAGATAGATAGATACATAGATAGATAGATAGTCGGGAACGGGAACGAGAACTTATATGACTACTTATATGAATTAAATGAGATGCTCCCCACCAGGGACTGGGCGAAGCCGGGCCAGGTCAGCTAGTCTTATATATAAAAGGCAATGTCTGTCTGTCTGTATGTCCTTTATGCGTTCACGAACGGTCCATCCGATTGAGATGAAATTTTCTACACGTCTTCTTCTCATTCCCGTGCTGCCAACTGTCATAGTTGTTTTTAGTGTACAAACATATTTTCTTATTATTATTTAATATTTAATTTACATTATAATGTATATATAGCGAGGGGACATAACTTCTAATAGAATTGCTATATATGTAAAATTGTTGCATATTTCTCAAATAGGTTGGACCTTTTCGCTGCAGTTATCTACAGGCATATGCGTTATAATCCTCCTCCCCCTCTCCCCTCCTTCTCCTCCTCCCCCTCTTCCTCCTCCTCCATCTTCCTCCTCCCCCTTCCTCCCTTCTCCTCCCTCATCCTCTCTCCTCTTACCTCCTCCCCCTCCTCGCTCCTCACTCCGCCCTCCTCCTCCTAATCCCTCCTCCTCTCTCCTCCTCCTCCTCAACTCCTCCTCCTCCCCTCTCCCCCTCCTCCAACCTATCCTACTCCCCCTCCTCCTCCTCCCCTCCTCCTTCTCCCTCCGCCTCCTTCTCCCTCCTCCCTCTTCCTCCTTCTCCCTCTTATTCCGCCATCCTCCTCCCTCCCCCTTCTCCCCTCCTCCTCACTCTTCCTCCTTCTCCCTCCTCCTCCTCCCTCCTCCTCCTCACTCCTCCCTCTCCCTCCCTCTCCATCCTCCCTCCTCCTCATCCCTCCCCTCACTCCTCCTCCTCACTCCTCCTAACTCCCTCCTCCTCCTCCCTCTCCCTCCTCCTCCTCCCTCCTACTCCTTCCTCCTCCTCCTCCCTCTCCCTCCTCCCTCCTCCTCCCCCTCCTCCTCACTCTTCCTCCTTCTCCCTCCTCCTCCTCCCTCCTCCTCCTCCCTCCCTCTCCCTCCTCCTCCTTCCTCCTCCCTCCTCCTCCTTCCTCCTCCCTCCTCCTCCTCATCCCTCCCCTCACTCCTCCTCCCTCTCCCTCCTCCTCCTCCCTCCTCCTCCACCCTCCTCCTCCCTCTCCCTCCTCCTCCCTCCTCTTCCTCCTCCTCCCTCCTCCTCTATCCTCCTCCTCCCTCTTCCTTATCATCCCTCCTACTTATCCTCCTCCCTCCTTCTTCTCCTCCTCCCTCCTCCTCCTAATCCCTCCTCCTCCTAATCCTTTCTCCTCTCTCCTCCTCCTCCTCCCTCCTCCACCTCCCTCTTCCTCCTATCTGCTCCTACTCCTCCTTTTTCTTCTTCTGCTGCTGCTGCTGCCGCTGCTCCATTTACCCAAGTTAATTGTTGGGGGAAGATGTAAAGATCTTTCAAGTGCTCTTTCTAATGCTTTTTGTAAGTTGGTCTTTGTTTATCTAAGGTTGTTCTAACTGCAACCAATAAATTATTAGACAGACAGGCAGACAGACAAACAGACAGGGAACGGGAACGGGAGCAGCAGCCGAATATGAATTAAAAGAGGTGGTCCCCGCTTTGGGGACGGGAACGGGAGCAGGGGCCGAATATGAATTAAATGAGATACTCCCCGCCAGGTACTGGGCGAAGCCGGGCAGGGTCGTCTTTGTTGGGAACGGGAACGGGAGCAGGGGCCGAATATGAATTAAATGAGACGCTCCATTTACCCAAGTTAATTGTTGAGGGAAGATGTAAAGATCTTTCAATTGCTCTTTCTAATAATAGACAGACAAACAGACATGTAGATAGTCGGGAACGGGAACGGGAGCTTAAATGACTAATTATATGAATTAAATTAGATGCTCCCCACCAGGAACTGGGCGAAGCCGGGCCGGGTCAGCTAGTAACCAATAATTTCCAATAACTTTTAATCTTATGTTCAGATTACTAACTATGTTTTATTTATTATTACAATATTCATTCAAAAGAAAAATAATATTTATTTTTTCCAATAATAATAATAATATATTTAACTTTTAAGATTTTATTACATAATAATAACAAATTTAATTCTCTAATTTTGTGTAACTAATGATGCCAGAGTGTTACTTGGGGTTATGTTGTGTGCACCCTGACAACTTAAGAACGAACACGTCCAATTGCACAAAGAATAGCAGTTCCAAAAGCCGACCGAACGAATAAATGACTTTATTCATAGCACCATTAACTAATAATTAATTAGAACAGTTCACCAACTTACATTTTCGTAATGCGTCATTACCGGGCCCTCAATCCAGCGAGCGACACGGCTCACCCAGTTTTCTGCACTGCCGTTTGTTTTACAAGCCTGATGTGTACTGGCCATCGCCCTTGCTGTAACCCAGATTCTACAACACTCTAACGCTGTCCATACCGCTTGACTCGTAGGCTTTCCTCTTCACCTTTGAAACACTGTCTACATCTTCATATGATACAGCTGGTCTTGTCAATTTCCACGATGTGAACCTGGCTGTGTTTCCCGGACCAACTGCCTTCTCCACTGTCCGCCAACTGGGTTCAAACCATATCACGTGCCCTCAGTACTGCCGCTCGATTGGCTACTATCTTTAGCCCGTTACCGGTGTCTTTCTCCTTATCGCCCTCCGTGATTATTTATCACTCTTAATGTCTCAACTATCTATGTTGCTGTTACTCAGGTCTTAAGTAATCCGACTCATGGCATATGCCCCCCGCAATTTCAAAAATGTTCTAACATTTTTGGGTTCTTCCTTATCTCTACACTTGACATGAGTCAGCTTGGTCGCACATGCCTGTCCCCTGGTCGCACATATCTGTCTACTGCCTCATGCCTTAGAGCTTGCTTCTCAGTTCTCTTTAACTTCCCTCTGTGTTACATTGATATTCTGCTATACCTTCACACAAATTATAATGTCGGACACGAATATCCGTCTATTCCCAAATAGACCTCGTGTGGCCTCAACCCCCTTTGTGTTCGGCAAGTTGAGGACCAACCTACTATGAGTCCCAATGTCCCACCCCGGACATTCCCATAAGGTTCCTCATTTATACCTCGGTATAAGCAACTGACACCCTCCCCAGCCCTTAAGCCCTGGGTGCAGGAACGTGTGTATTGCAGACATATCAATTGCACACCTATTTTGTTTAAGCTCTTATCTTGCTTCTGAGTAGCCTATCTTACGACTGTGGACCTTCTTGGTGCGAGTACACATGATTTCTGCATTTGTCTTGTCACAGTGTGTGCGTGGTCGGCTGCCATTAGTTACTTTCTGCTTTGGTGTTCGCTTGTGCTCTATGGCTATATATTCCCTTCATTTGCCTTCTATTTATCCCTGGTGTTCTTGCTACTAACTTTCCTTTGTAGTGTTCCTAATACCATGACCCTTATATACATCTACTACCATGCCAGAGTACTTCATGTTAAAATAGTATATGTCCAACGAACTACCACTTGGTACTCTTATCAATGGTACTACTAATGATCCTACTCCACTATCCTTGTATCCTTTCTTTCACTTTCATTTGCACTCTGTTCTCTCTCTCTCTCTCTCTCTCTCTCTCTCTCTCTCTCTCTCTCTCTCTCTCATCCTCTCTCTTCATCCTTTCATCGTTTCTCTCTCTCTCTCTCTTTTTTTTAGTAAATAGTGTTTAATTTTTTATTATGTACTCTTTCTCACAACACGCATACTAGGACCTCAAATGTTCCATCTTTGCCCGTAAGCTTCTTGTATACCGTTGTGTAAGTATCCAGGTTGTGTTCGAATTGATTCTCATTCGCACACATTCCTACTCTCAGTTTTCTCGTACCCTTTCTCTCACTTTACTGTCACTCATATTCTTATGTTCTGTACCTGTTACCACAATCACATAAGTTTCTCCTACCAATTGTACATGACTGTCTCTCCAATATACCATATTGTCATAAAACCTGACTAGTATAAAAAATTGGACTCACATGTAATCTTGCAAGGACTATTCTACCTTTCACTCGCTCCTCATTTTCAACTCTGTAACCTCAATATGTATCACCGGAAGTAGTGTCTCCGTTAACTTCTTCCTTTTTCTTTTATATTGTGGGTGTCATCTGTGATGTATCGTGGTTTTAGACCCACTGTCAACCTCCCTGCTTTCGCAGATGTCGATTCTACCAACATCTCATCTTACACGTCCTGTGTTACAATCATGTACTAGTACAATCAATAATGTTACAATTATTGTTACACTTACATGCATATTGATTACAAATATACATGGCATGATGATCATGATCATAAGAATGTACTGATGTCTATGTATGTACTTATAAACCATTAAAATGATATTATTTATCTCTATATGTATTATGAGTTTTGTTTATTGAATGATAGTGAATGTTATTAACTATTACTCCCTTGGTTGGTTCTGGCTGGTATCTGTCTTCGCTGACTGTATCTTCTACCAATCAGATTCTCAATCTTCACTTGCGTCTGTCTGTCTCAGCCTCTTCAGTCAGCTAGTGAGGTAACATCTTTGAGGTACCTTCGACACTCTCTCTTCTGCTCAGTCATTTATACCCCTTAACTATCTGAAATTAATAACAGCCTTGGGTGTATATACATATATCCATACATCCATATGCATATTTACATATTTACACATTTGCAATTGTATATTATAATACTGCAATCATATATCTAACCTTTATGCAATATATACAGTATCTACAATATACATATCTATACTTACATTCTATCACAGTAATTACATGTCAATTCGTTCATGTATTTCTAATGTCTTTCTATAGTCTACTCAGTACATCTGCAAGGTTGTTATCTTTGCCTGGTATGTGGCAAATATCAAAGTCATAGTCCTGCAGAAGTAAGGACCACCTGTGTATCCGAGAGTTTTTTGGATGGCCCTCTTTGAATACCTTTAATGGTTTATTGTCAGACAATACAATGAACTTTTTCCCCAACAAATATTTGGAGAATTTCTTAACACTTTCAACTAGCGCTAAGGCTTCCAGTTCCGTGATGGAATAGTTCTTTTGGGTGTCTGTAAGTTTCCTACTATAGTAGAGTATGGGGTGTAATCGTCCATGATGGTACTGTAGCAGGATAGCAGAGATTGCGTAAGAGCTCGCATCAGTTTGAAGAATGAAGTCTTTTGAGATATCTGGCAGTTTTAAGATAGGTTGTCTACTGAAGAGTGTCTTAATTTCCTCCAATAGTCTGCTGTGTTTGTCTGTCCAGTTTACCTTTGTCGGTTGACCTTTCTTCAGTAGTTCGGAGAAAGTTGCAGTCATATCGGCGAAGTTCGGTATGAACTTCTGATAATAATTAATAAGCCCTAAAACGCTCCTAACCTCTTTCTTTGTGGTGGGAGCTTTAATTAGCAAAATCTTTGTAACCACAGTCGGGTCGGTTTTCCGAAACCCGTTGGAGATTCTGTGTCCAAGGAACTGCACTTCCAAATACCCTATCTCGACCTTACTGGGCTTAGCTTTCAGCCCATGGTCTTGTATTCTCTGAAACACCTGCTCCATGACCTCGGTGTGTTTATCTATATTCGTAGTATGGATGCATATATCGTCCATATACGTGGCTACATTTCCAATGCCTTGCAGTAGCCTGCGCATCATTCGCATGAATGTGCTTGGTGCGTTCTGTAGACCAAAAGGCATATAGGCCCATTCATAAAGGCCTAACGGCGTAGCGAAAGCCGTGATATGCATGGACTTTTCTTCCATAGGGATTTGCCAGTATCCCTTGGTTAAATCAATTTTGGAGAAAATTTGTGATTTGGCCATGCCGTCCATGAGATCGTCAATGTTTGGCATGGGTTCCGCATCTAAGAGGGTTAATGCGTTGATCTTTCTATAGTCAACGCATATCCTCAGGGTGTTATCTTTTTTCTTTACTATGACCAAAATTGAGCAGTAATTTGAAGTGGATTTCCTAATGATACCACACTGGTCAAGGTCAGATATTTCAGATGTTATTTTCTCAAGGAAGTAGGACCGGAATAGGATACGGTTTCACCCTTACTGGCACATTAGATAGTAGGGTGATTTTATGAGTTATGAGATCAGTGCTTCCAGGTTTGTTGGAAAATATGTGTCTAAATTTTACAATAGACCTTTCCAGTTTGGCTTTGTCTTGTTTTCCTAATTCCAGGTTTAGCTGTATTCCTCTCCAGCTGTCATCGTCTCTAACGTCAGGTGTTGGAATTTCATCCCCCACCGCGTCGTTTTGCTGTTCGTTAATGACCCAGCATCCAGGCAGGTCTAAGACTTTCACCTTCTTCTACTGTTACTGTCTCGTCCGTCTTTCTGTCTACGAACGGTTTCAGCATATTGATGTGGTAGATCTTTTTCTTATTGCCCACCTGCACCTGATAATCTACATCACTAATTCTCTGCAATACTTGGAATGGTCCCTGCCATGATACAATGAGGGAGTCTCTGGGGTCTGGGAGGAGCAACAAGACTTTATCTTCTTCTTTCAAGACTAATGTCTTGGCCTTCCGGTTGTCATACTGTCTATATTTCTGTCCAGCGATCTTCAGTGCCTCTCTTGCTACTTGACATGCCGTGACTACTTTCTGCCTTAGGCTTATCACCATGTCGTATGCCTCCCTTTTCATGGAGTCATGAGTTTTGCCTGTGAGCAACTCATTCCACAGTAGCAATGGACCCCTTGGGTTTGCCCCGTATACTAACTCGAATGGAGAAAATCCTGTGCTCGCTTGTGGTACCTCTCGGTATGCGAACAGCACTGCTGGGAGCATCACATCCCAGTCTTTTGGGCGTTCCGCCGTGACTTTGGCTAGAGTACATTTTAGTACCCCATTAAAGTTCTCATTTACTCCGTTGGTCATCGGATGGTATGGGGAGCTGAATGATTGCTTTATCCCCATTAACTTCATTACGCACTGTGTGGCTTCTGAGATGAACTGGGTACCCCTATCTGATAGGATGCATGGTGGGAATCCTATTCTACTGAATATAAGGAGGAATGCTTCTACGATGGATCTAGATGATATGGATTTCAGGGGAACCGCTTCTGGCCATCGTGTGCATAGGTCAATCATCGTTAGGATGTACCTATTCCCTCGGTCCGTTGTCGTATTGAGGGGTCCCACAATGTCGACAGCTATCTTTTCGAATGGTCTAGAAGCCAAGTCCGTTTCCTGGATTTTAGCCTTTGGATGCCTTCCTTTTTGTGAAGTTCGCTGGCACAGTTCACATGATCGGACATAGCTTCTGACATCCTTACAATAGCCTGGCCAGTAGAACTGAGATAATAATCTCTGTCTCGTCCTGGCCATCCCCATATGGCCTGCAAATGGGGAGTCGTGCGCTAATTTTAGCGCGTTGCTGCGATGATGTACCGGCAGCACGGTTTGTGAGAGAAGCGATTGCCCCTTTGCTATACTCTCTCGTGAGGATGTTCTTATCAATTACGAATGACCACTTACTCTCTTTAGATTGTTTAGGTGGGCGGTTTGCCCGCTGAAAACACGTTCGCAGTGTCTTGTCGTCTCTTTGTTGTTTTGCAAAGTCGTCGGTTTGGATGTCTGGGACCAGTCCATTGTCTGTTTGTTCAGCCCGAGGTATGGCCATGTTATCTTCTTCTTTGTCTTTCTTAGCCTGCTGTCTGGTAATCGCATTGCCATATGCCTTACTATAATCCCATGTCCGGGCTTCCTCTTCCGTACAATCTTTTGCCCCTGGTATGTTACCTATCATAAGTCCTGCACATGGGCTTGGTAATACCGCCACTCGTATTCTCCCTTCATAGTATGGGCAGGATATATGAACCCATGCTATAGCATACTTTTCCTTTGTGCCGCCGAAGGTACGGCATGTCACACTATCTTCTGTGTATTCACTGTTCAGTACCAGACTCCGATCCACACCTACTATCGACGCCCCAGTATCTCTAATGCAGGTTGTCAACTTTCCGTTCACGTGTGCTTTGTAGACTTTCAAAGTCCCGTTATGAATGTTGGTCGCATTCGCCTCTCTTGTAGGCAATGTGTGCTTACCCGAGGGGTTACTGAACTCTTGTCTCTTATTCACGTCTGTCGCTATGTCTCCTACATTTGTCTTTTGGTCATGTTCTTCTTTAGTCAGTCGTCTCAGTCTACACTCTCTGGCTACGTGGCCTAGACTGTTACAGACCCAACATTTTCGACTGTTTATGTAGTCTGCGTACCTCTCGACTCTATTAGAAGGACAGTTTCTGATGTACGAGTCGTACTTAGGGTTTCTATTTCCTATCTCAACAACCCCGTGTTGGCGAACACAATATGTACATTCACTTACTCGCTTTGATCAAGCTACCTTAGCTGGTATCTGTAGGGCCGGTCTATATTGATTAGTTTGGTGATCTCTATTCTTGGGTCTATTCTGCTGGTCTTTACCTTGGTTATCATTGCGTTTCTGAAGATCTGTACTAAGCTCTTTCACTGTCAACCCACATCTCCCACCTAAAGTTATGAAATCTGTTCGGTGATCTCTACTCTTGGGTCTGTTCTGCTGGTCTTTACCTTGGTTATCATTCCGTTTCTGAAGTTCTATCTTAAGCTCTGTCACTTTCAACCCACACCTCACACCTAAATCTATGAAGTCCGACCATGTAGGCATGGTTATATGATGTATCTACTGAATGGTATATCTATTACTATCTGTACACGCCGATCACTCAAGTGTTGCTGCTCGTCTTGTTATGATAACATCGACCAAGTGTTGACCCTGCTGTAACACTGTTCAAACCAATAATACCTTTGCCGGACAACCAACGGCACTTATCAACAGTTTAACTAAATGAATACCTGTGGAGTGAGCAACCCTAATGATGCTGGTACAAATATATATAGTCATGAAATGTGTCCAATGACCCTGGACCACTAAGCAGACTATACACAGTAATCAATAAGAAAATCTTGACCTTGTATCTCTAGCGCCGGTGTCCCTGGTGACTTGGTCCAACTGCTCGGCTTCAGCTCCGCTTGTTTCAGGACTTGGTAAGGATCAGCCTGGCTCCAACTCGGTTCAACTGGCATGGACTTGATCAACTGGGTCATCAGGTGAACTGGTGGCTCCCCAAACGTGATGTAGATACCACCTATGATACTACTGCCAACACATGTGAACCAAATCTGGAAGTAATACTCAATGTTGATAACGCGATTAGTTATTGAAAGCAGTATAGTGTCTGGAGCACATGTAGACAGCCTATTAATGTTATTTACGTGGCTGCGCGCCCTTATTTTAAACTTTTGGAGAACTTGAAATATTGTGCTTTATAAGCACCCTGCTCAATTAGCCACCACCACTGCCGTTGATACTCTACGTGGGTTCCGCTGCTGTGGCTGATAGCCACGATTGTTTGCTTTGCTGATACTTATTTTGAAAAGTGTTCACTTTCCATACCAATGTTTCTTTTCACTGTCAGCATTGTTCTTAAAGAGACCAGATAACGTCTGTAATATTCACAAATGTTCTCACACCTGTCGTTAGCCAGCCCCTTATGGACTACTTTAATATCGGTGTCTTAGTATTGTTGTTCAACTTTACATCCAATACTGTTCAATGCTGGTATATACTTTGCCATCGTTCATAACATCACGTGAATCACAGCGACACATCTATTTCACCTGTTTCAACATTCACTGTTATTTGACCCCAATCACCGGTCTAATTACCCATAACTCTTTGTACGGCCTTGTTGAGTATCGCTCATTGTTGCACCCATTCATTATTCCACACCGATCTTTGCTATCACACATCATATTATAGTTCACAATTACTACAATGGTATCTTTGTAGCTTCATACTGTTGCCGGCTTTCCACTAGTCGTGTTCTAATGTTTGTTCTTAACTTCGATCTGTCACTAGAACTTTCCAAGCTGATTACTTTTTCCGTGAGAATCGCTCACTTTTGTATCGTCCTCTATTCCCTAGATTCAGTCTCCGTGAGGTCCCCCATAATTGCCAGAATATTACTAGGGGTTATGTTGTAGGCACACTGACAACTTGAGAATGAACACGTCCAATAGCACAAAGAATAGCAGTTCCAAAAGCCGACCGAACGAATACATGACTTTATTCATAGCACCATTAATTAATTATTACTAGAACAATTCACCAACTTACAGTTCGTAATGCGTCATTACCGGGCCCTCAATCCAGCGAGTGACAAGGTTCACCCAGTTTTCTGCACTGCCGTTTGTTTTCAAGCCTGATGTGTACTGGCCATCGCCCTTGCTGTAACCCAGATTCTACAACACTCTAACGCTGTCCATACCGCTTGACTCGTAGGCTTTCCTCTTCACCTTTGAAACACTGTCTACATCTTCATATGCTACAGCTGGTCCTGTCAATTCCCACGATGTCAACCTGGCTGTGTTTCCCGGACCAACTGCCTTCTCCACTGTCCGCCAACTGTGTTCGAACTACATCACGTGCCCTCCGTCCTGCCGCTCGATTGGCTACTATCTTTAGCTTGTTACCGGTGTCTTTCTCCTTATCGCCCTCCGTGATTATTTATCACTCTTAATGTCTCAAAATCCCGAAACAACCACATAATCAATTGATTATTGCTCACTGGATTTAGGAGGCCTGGTGTTCCTTGCCAGTGAGAAGTCCTGATCGTTCGGGTCCCATCGATTGACGGACGTCGGTCGCGGCGATTGGGCAATCTTGAGCATAGCCTACGATGGGTAGCGTTGTGATATTCTGTTGTGATAATTTGGTGTGTCCAGTGTGTGCCGCGTGGTTACACACCCGCTTCACACGCGTGATCCGGGACTCTTTCCGGATCCGGTCAGGGATATGCACTACTGACGAGCTCAAATGAGGGCGAAACTCGAGTATAGTGCTTCCATATTGACGTGGATAGGCCTTAGGTTCATATCAGAATGCAATCGCCGTTGCCAGTAGTGGGTTGTGCTCAATATTTAAATTTCAAATCCCGAAACAACCACATAATCAACTATCTATGTTGCTGTTACTCAGGTCTTAAGTAATCCGACTCATGGCAATGATTATAAAGATTGTATGTTTACTATTAGTTCATTGTCGGTTATATTATGTAACTATTCCACTAATTAAGCTTTATGTTTACATTAATTCGGCCGCCTTAACAACCAAAAATTTATAAATAAACTACATAATCTTCTTCTTCTACTACTTCTTCTTCAGCATTCCGAGCCATTGAGGTTCTTTGCTGCAGATACAATCCGTCTCCATTCGTCTCTCAGGTTGACCTTCTCTTGCCAGTCGTTGATTCCAAGTGCTTGTAGGTCTGTATATATATTATCTCTCCACCGTCTTCTTGGTCTACCTCGGGGTCTACGGTCATTTATTTCCTGAGTGTAAGCGAGGTTTGTTTCCCTATTATCCTCCATTCTTTCTATTAGCTCCAGCCATTGTAGTCTATTAGCCTTCATGATACCAGTGATTAGCGGGGACTTAAACAGATCATAAATGTCTTTGTTACTTCTTCTTTTCCACTCTCCACTTTGTGTATCCCTAATGGGTCCAAAGATGCGTCTTAAAACTTTGTTCTCAAAGGTTTGTAATAAGGCTTCGTCTTCTTTTGTTGTACTCCAGGTTTCAGAGCCATACAGCACAACTGGTCTGATCAGTGTTTTGTATATTGTGATTTTGGTGTTACGAGATAACGCATTTGATTTTAGTAGATGTTGTAGTGCATAGTATATCTTATTTCCAGAATTGATTCTAGTTTGTACTTCTTCCCTTATGATGTTGGAGCAGTTGAAGATTGTACCCAGGTATTTGTATGTTTCCGTTCTTTTAATGGTCATATTATCTATTTGTATGTGGCCAGAGTTTTTAGCCATTCCTTCTCTTGAAATTACCATATATTCTGTCTTATCTTGGTTGATAACCAGCCCCATCTGTTGGGCTTTTTCCTTTAAGTGAGTCAATATTTCCAATGTCTTTTGTTCACTTTGCCCCTATAATATCTATATCATCTGCATAACCAAGCAGCTTGGATGTTCCTCCAATATCACAGTCCTCCTTTACCTTCCTTACAACTTTCTCTAGAGCCAGATTGAAGAGTAGCGGCGATAGTGCATCACCCTGTTTCAAGCCAGATGTTATTTGGAAAGGGTCTGATTTCCTGCCTTTATATGTTACTATATTATAAGTATCTTCCATGCATAGTCTGGTCATGTTGATTAACTTCCTTGGTATTCCAAATTCCTGCATAGCATTCCATAGACTATTCCTATGGACACTATCATAAGCCTTTTTAAAATCCACAAAAATGTTATGGAAATCTCTTTTATATTCCCAATTTTTCTCGGCTATTTGTCGTAAGATAAATATCTGATCTATTGTTGATCTGTTTTGTCTAAAACCCGCCTGGTAGTCACCTAATATGTCTTCTGAATATGGTTTTAGTCTATTTAGTAATACTGCGGATAGTATCTTATAGCTTGTGGACAGTAGTGATATTCCTCTATAATTTTCACATTGGAACTTGTCTCCTTTCTTAAAGACAGGTATCAATAATGACTCTTTCCAGTCATGGGGTAATTCTTCTGTCCTCCAGATTTTTATTATTAGTTCGTATAGCTTTAGATGTAATGCATGGCCGCTTGTCTTTATAAATTCAGCAGCAATTCCATCAGTCCCAGTTGCCTTATTATTTTTAAGTCGTGTGATTACATATAGGATTTATTCAAATGTAGGTTCTTCAATTTGTGGTTCACATGTTAGAACCTCTTACTGTGGGAAAGTGTTACTTGGAGCTTCACAATTTAGTAATACAACAAAATATTCTTTCCATGTGTTGCACATTTCCTCATTGGTATTTATCATATTCCCATTTTTGTCTTTTAAACCGTATGTGTTTTGTTGCTGCCCTCGTTTCATTGACTTCAGTTCTTTATAAAACTTTCTGGATTCATTTTTTCTGCTGATTAGTTTCCATATCTTTGATTATATTACTCATATATTCTCGCTTCTGCTGTCGGACTATTTTTGTAGCCTCTTTACATTCATTTCTATAATGCCCTTCCTTTTGGATGTTGTTGATGTCATTTAACCATAAATGTCTGGCATTCTTTTTCCTAATGACTGCTTCTTCACATTTTTGATTGAACCATCTGTTCTTTCTATGCGTGGTTAACACACCGAGACATTTTTCTGCGGTAGATTGAATTGTATTCTTGATGTTCAACCAAGTTTGGTCAATGCTTTCCTCCGAAGTTAGTTAGTTAGTTAGTCGACAGATCATCCTCATTGCACATAGAACCATTCATTCCATAAGTGCTCGGATCCCCTCCTCTGCAAATCCCGCAGCGTGTAGCGGCTAACGACGCCAGTTCTGTGTTGAATGGGATATTAAAAACACGCCAACAAATGCTGTCACAAGAGCACAAGTGCATCATCAAGAAGAAGGAGATAAGGACAATTCTTCATCTTCTCAGACTGATAGTGACAATGTTCAGAATACTATAACACTGACTGCGGACTTAGCTACGGAACAACAACAAGATTCTTCTCTTAAAATCTGTTTTAATAACATGAACAATCCTTCGAAACAAGCTAAAAATGGTGATTGGAAATTTGTGTTAGACAATAATATTTTGTATAGACAATACAACAGAGGTTCAACAATGTGTTTACAAACAGTTCTACCAACCAAATATCGTAGCGAAGCACTGAAGTTGGCACATGATTCGCCATTTGCGGGGCATATGGGCATTGCTAAGACTACTCATAGGTTGTTAGCACAATTTTATTGGCCTGGTTACGCCAAAGATATCACAAATCATGTTCGTTCGTGTTCATTGTGCCAAAGAACCACACAAAAAGGCAAACACCCTACAGCTCATGTTCAGAAAACTGATTTGGCATCACGCCCATTTCAAAAGATTGCTGTTGATATTGTGGGTTCACTTAACACTACTACTGATCGTGGTAATCGATTTATCTTAACCATGATTGATTTATGTACTCGTTGGCCGGAGGCTATCCCGCTCAAACACATCACTAGTAGATCCATCCTAGATTCATTTTTATTGATTTTCAGTAGGATAGGATTTCCATTATACATTTTATCAGACAGAGGTAGTCAGTTTATATCTGCGGCTACCCAAGCAGCGATGAAAGTGCTGGGTATTCCACAGGTGTTTAGTTCACCGTGGCACCCAATGACGAATGGGGGAAATGAAAATTACAACGGGGTCCTTAAACGAACCCTAGCAAAATTTGCGGCTGAACGTCCGAAAGACTGGGACATTCTATTGCCTGCAGTATTATTTGCGTACCGGGAGGTACCACAAGCTAGTACTGGTTTTTCTCCATTTGAGCTCGTGTACGGAGCCAACCCTCGTGGTCTATTGATGCTATACAATGACATGCTGACTAACAAAACATATGACCACCCTAAAAGAGAAGCATATGAAATGGTTACGCAGTTGCGACATAAAATCATGACAGCTTGTCAAATTGCTAAATCAGCATTTGAGAAGGCAGGGGAGAAATATAGGCAATACGACAATAGAAAGGCCAAGACAATAGTCTTGAAAGAAGAAGACAACGTGTTACTGTTACTTCCCGACCCTCGGGATTGTCTTGTTACTTCGTGGCAGGGTCCATTTAGAGTCATCAGAAAGGTTAGCGACGTCGATTATGTCATTGAGGTAAAAGGGAAAAATAAAATTTTCCACATTAATATGCTAAAACCTTATGTTACACGTGACACTGACACTCCGTATGATAACCAACAAATACCACATAGAGTTGCAGCAGCTTGCTGGGTTATCAACGAACACCAAGAAGACGCTATTACACAACAAATACCAACACCAACAGTTAACAGTGATAAGGATTAGCAAGCAATACAAATTAATAACAAATTATCACCACAAGATAAAGATAAGCTTATTTCAGCTATACAAGAGTTTAGCACAATCTTTTCTGATAAACCTGGACAAACATCACTTATTAAACACAAAATTACTTTACTATCTGATATTCCAGTAAAGGTGAAACCATATCCTATCCCTCTACATTATCTGGATAAGATTACAGCAGAAATATCTGAACTTGATCAAAGTGGTATAATTAGGAAGTCCATTTCAAATTATTGTTCTCCGGTAGTCATTGTGAAGAAAAAAGATGGTTCACTACGTTTGTGTGTCGATTACAGAAAAGTGAACTCGTTAACACTCCTCGATGCTGAACCAATGCCAAATATCGATGAACTAATTGAAGGCATGGTCAAACTCTAAGCTATTTTCCAAGGTTGATCTTACTAAAGGGTATTGGCAAATCCCCATGGATGAAGATTCCATACATATTACAGCATTTAGTACTCCTTTATGTTTGTACGAATGGGCATATCTTCCATTCGGGTTTTGTGCAAAATGCATTAAGCACATTCATGCGTATGATGAGAAAATTACTACACGGTATTTCTAATGTTGCTACATATATGGATGATATCTGTATCCATACTTCTGACATTGACACACATGTTAAAATATTAAAACAAGTATTTCAGAGAATACAACAACATGGTCTGAAAGCAAAACCTAGCAAAATAGAAATAGGTTTCACTGAAATACAATTCCTTGGTCATAGAATTTCTGACGGATTCCGTAAAACTGATCCACAAGTAGTTACCAAGATCTTAAATATTAAACCACCTACCACTAAGAAAGAACTTCGAAGTATGTTGGGTCTCATTAATTACTATCAGAAATTTATTCCTAACTTTGCTTATATGACGGCAACATTTTCTGAACTTCTAAAAAAAGGTCAACCAACGAAAATTATCTGGACAGGTGATCATGATAAATTATTACAACAGATCAAAACTCTGTTCAGCACATATCCTATTCTTAAATTGCCTGATATCTCTAAAGATTTCGTTTTACAAACAGACGCTAGTTTTCATGCAATTTCAGCTGTTTTACTTCAAATACATGATGGTAAATTGCATCCTATTCTGTACTTCAGTAAGAAACTATCAGATACTCAGAGAAATTATGGAATTACCGAACTGGAAGCTTTAGCGTTAATTGAGAGCATTGATAAGTTTTCTAGATACCTTCTTGGAAGAAAATTCCTAGTTCTTTCTGACAATAAACTATTGCAGATCTTTAAATCTGGTCGTCCAAAGAACTCTAGAATTCATAGATGGTCACTTCTGTTACAGGACTATGAATTTGATATCTGTCACATTCCAGGCAAAGACAATAATTTGGCAAATCTTCTTAGTCGTCTCTAAAAAATTACGTATGTTATATTTTCTTATTTATTGTCTGCGTTCGTATTTGGATTTTCGTTAGGCTGATAAACATATGTTGCATACAATCACCCAGGTAGATTACTGTTGAAAACAACAAATTGCGAATTATGTGAAATTTATTAGTGTTGTTCGGATATGTACATAGTTTGTTTAATTCGTTCTTTGGCAGGGACATTGTTCACCATGACAAGTGACACTGCACAGTCGAGTGTGATTGACCATGTGCGCTGTAATTGACGAACTATACCTGAACACTTCTAGATTATCAGAAATCGTTTGTATTTCTAAAATAATGTTATGTCACATTATTACGGCATATTCGTATTAAACAGTGATAGTATAGTTATATTTCGAGGATCGAAACCTGACTCTTGATGAGAGTATATGTGTTGAACAATGATACAGTCGATGATAATGGACACGGTTGTCGCGAAATGACATATGTACCAACATTGTACCCTTGTGCCATGATAATTCATCGCTATAATGAAGTTCGGGACTGTATAATTAGTCATTGGTTACTACTTGAGTAACATTATTCAACATATGTTGTACAATTAATTAACTAATTATTAATTTATTGCTAATGCGTAGCATAGAATTATATATATATTTTCTTTCACATAATTTCAGTTCATAAAGTTAAGTAATTACATATTCTTATTATTATTGTTCATATTTGGTACTTAATGATGATGAGTCATAGGTTTTCAATTTTACTGTGATCGCTATTGCCAAGTATAGCCACCACTACGTATATCATTATGAAATACGCCATTGAACGATATTGTCACTCGGTCATTATTCCCACACTTACACAAAGAGTTATGATGACGTCTTTAAGTAGCATTTACCTTGTTACGCTTAAGATTATGACGTCATAATACTAATACCTCACCTACCCGTTTAATGAAATTGAGATTCTTGACATAGCACAGATGATTACAAGACACTAGTAAATGCAACTGGTACCTGTTTATTTACTCACGTCCCCTTACTCCAGGTTTTGACCTAGAGAAAGACGCTTGTCCTTATGGACAAATGAGGGACTGATCGTTATGGTTAGTTAGTACAGCCTCCCCATGGGCTGTACAGACGACATCTACCGTCGGGGTGTAGATTGGAGGGCGTGCCCGTTATATATTACTTTTTTTTATTTTGTGGGTAATCGATAGGTGTCCATAGCATCTTGCTAGTCCCATAAAAGTCATTGTGTCTGCACTGCTATGTGTCAGGTTAATTCTCTTGATGAAAAAAAAATGATTACATCATTTTAAAAGGGAGGGGGGCATATTGCCACATGGCGTTTAGACAGAATGACGTCATCGGAAAAGGCGGTAGAAAGTCATATAGGGAAAACCCCACAAGAAACTAAGCGAACTGTTGATAAAGAACACACAGGACAGTGACGTCAGATATCAAGAGGAAGGACATCGATTGGGAAGGTAATAGAAGGCCGTAAAATGCAAATGTTGGCGATGGAATAGTGTTGGCACGTAAAGCAGCGGCTGCGACGAAGATATACGGGGATTGCTACAATGTGTCGCTACAGAACTTACGGGGTACCTAGACCTACATCGCGCAGATCGGCAAAGGAGAACTGCAGGCAGAACGACAGAAGGGCAATGGAAGATACGAAGGTACAATATCTATGTAAGCAGGTTAGTGTTGAATATCAATGAGTTCCTGTAAATAGAACTAGGTCCCGCTTGGCAACAACAAGCACCTAGGTACGGATAGAATTGATAGAAAATCTCAAACTGACTGTGAGATCTTATTAAATGTTATTACGTATCAACATCTTCAGCATGGCCGTTATCTTCAATGTCATTTACCTTGCTGTTCCAGCGTTGAACATTTGTTCATTTTGCTTTTACGATTGTGGTGTCGAGCCAGACATTTAATTGACACACTATTTGCTCAGTTGCGTTCAACAGTTTATGAACACGCTGGACGTATAGTGTGGCCACCCCTCTTTTAATTTGCTGTTCTCGCAGTCTGGCCATGGTTGTAGATTCACATTCATCACGTGGTTCACGCAAAAGTCTTACTTCTCGTAGAGCATTCAGAATGTCAGCCTGGTCCATGGCGCGTCCGCCCTCCACAGTAGCCTCACCTGCGAGCTTGTCAGCCCGCTCATTTCCTTGTACTCCCGCATGCCATGTGTCAGCGTCTCACAGCTAGGGTTAGATAGACTCGGATTCAGACAGGCAGTGGAGTGCGATCACAGATCTAACATAACTCCATGTGCAGACATTGTCAATCTACTTTAATACAATATCAATCTGGCGAACAGTCGTCTCGCACTTCTTACATAACATATTACATACACATTAGACAAAGCATCATACAAGTTATACATCACAGCATCTGTCTATCATAAACAACTTATGGATTCGAAACTAAATCTCTATATGTGTGTCCCCCTTAGAAGCTAGACCCTCCTTCCTGTCCAATGTCCAGCAGCAGTCTTACCTCTCGACTTTAGTCGGGTGGACACGGAGTGCTGGCTATCTCGTGCACCTCATGGGTGTCACTCTTTCACGCTTCAGGCGGGTTCCGCCTGGACCTACTGCGTAGTTGGAGATTCGACCCCTCTGTTCTCGAATGTTCGAGATCTCGTATGTTCGGGTCGCTGTTTTTGTCTCCCTTCTTTGTGCGTTGTTTCTTTCCCTGTGTTGTGTCCCTTGTCTTATAATGTGAGACCTTGACACCCTGGCACGAAGATGAAACTAATCTTTGCCAGCCGAGACCGCTCCTGAGGCAGCAACCATTCTCTTCGGATCGACCCCGCCTCTATCCTCTTGATCATGTTCATTGAGTCGCTAAGGAATCATGCCCTAGTGAATGTCTGTGTCTCGAGCCATGTTAGTAGTATATAATGATGCCTATCCCCCCCCCCCCCCCCCCATGGAGAAGGAGCTAAAGGAGCGCTCCTGAAGGAGCGCAAAGGAGCCTGAAGGAGCGGGTCGTGAAGGAGCGCGAAGGCGTCTGAAGGAGCGGGTCATGTCCGCTCCTTCTGTGGTGTGATATTGACTCCTTCTAACACCTCCCTAGTTGTGTCTTTGGCTTGTTAAGCTCGGTGTTTTTGGCGGGTAAAATTTTAAAAAATGTACTAAGGATTGGGAGGAGCGGGTTCTTCCTATGTCAGGGTGGAGCGGAAGGAGTCGGTGTAAATAGTAAGCGCAAAGAAGGTGGTGCCCGGTGGTGCGACGTGTATAGTGACGTCATCGGTCCCTCGTAGTTGTATGTTTGGTCTGTTAGGGTCGAATTTTTGGTGGCAAAGTATGGTCTAAGGGGTAGCGGAGGTATTAGGGGTGATGTCTCCGCACCTCCTTGTCGCATCTTTACCATGTTAAGATCGCCGTTTTGAAAGGTAAGTATTTATTTTTAAATTAAAAATAATTTAATTTTTTTCTTTAAATTTAAATTTAAAAAAAAAAAAAAAATTTCAATGGAAAATAACAGATATTGGTTAATAGTGGTCTTTAGTGGGCGGGGCTTAAAATCTATTATCAAACGGTGTTAGCTCATTAAATGAAAATCTTAAAAAGAGTAAAGATGGCCGCTAGTACGTGTTGTAGTGGTATGGCTTAGTGTTATTTGATGTTAAGGGGTGGGTGAGTGAAAGCGTATCTCGATGGGTGCTTCCAAACAATATCAGCATACAGTGTCAGATCGTTAAAGAGAAACCTTAAAGAAACATGTCAAGATGGCCGGCGGTGTCCTCCGTAGGTGCCGGGTTCGAATCCCAGTGGGGAGGTCGAGCGGGGTAGAAGAAATATTGATAATGTCGTTGTTACTTAGTTGTGATGGCGATATCTGGTGGTAGTAATAGGCTATGTGCAGCAAAGGAGAGGTGGTGTGTTGGTTGAAGCTTAGGTGGTGCCCCAGACGAGGTGACAGGGTCGAATCTCGGTGCTGTGCCACTGGTAAGGGTAATAGGCGCCAGCGTGTGGGGTGTCTAGCTGGTCATACGGGTTAGGATTAGGGACAGTCTGTCTCTCCGTATCGCTGTGTCCACAAGTCCAAGGGGAAAACAGGCAGCCGATTTCACCTTTGTACCTACGAGTCACAAAATATAACCTAACTTAACAATCAGAATATGATTCATAACCTCAACAGGTGTTGCCAAAAATCAATACTCATTTTCATAACGGCTAATCCAGGGGCTTATCGTCGTCGTAATGAAGTAGGTGGTTTATTAATGTTATTGATGTATCTGTCATGGCAAATAGTTCGCAAGATTAATAAAAGTTCATATAAATGTCGATAGAGGATTAAGGGATTAACACCTATTGTCGGGCCATCCACAGAAAATCAATACCACCACGCTAGATTCTTCTCATAATTGCGAACAGTGGCTTATAGATGTAACCGTTATTGCAGATGCAGTTGTGTGCAGACTAATCTACCAGGTCACGTGGTCTAGGCCATATCGACAAAAACGGGGTATAAATGCTAAGGAATATTCACTGTACAAAACAGTTTCTACCAGCCGATCAGAGCGAGGAAACCAGACAGGACAACCTCTTGATACGAGTCCACAACAGCAGATATCGTGTATAAAAGACGACCAGCCTATATCATATACACCAAAAACAGAGCTCACCATGTGGCAAGGCATTAATGGTAAGGTGGAATTTGATAAATCTTTCACAGTTTTGTTATGTTTCTTCACATCGACACGTCGTTAACCTAACAATACTAGTATAATACAGGGGAATATATAGGCCTAGGCGTATATAACAGCTGAGGAAACAACACAATAGGTTCGTAACAGTTCATATTAGGCTGTGTCAAAATGATGTGAACATAGCGTTACGGTGGTACCTTAATATACACTAGTAGTATTGGGTAGTCGTATGGGGAGTCAGAATTGTTTCTGGTGAGGTCTACATGGCCATGTTCGCTATGACTTTACGGTCTTATAAAAAGGAGGGTGTCATATCCGATCCAGAGCTAATAATGATATTAGGTGTTCCCTGTACAGATGGTATAGTACCTTATTTTTATCTATGTTTTACAGATACGGATGACCAGGAAGTCCTAATTCGGAAACTGTGGGGTCTATTAAGAGCGGAACCACACAGCGATTGCCTGGACTGCGCTATTCGCAATATGCAGCAAGCCCAGCCACTCATGGATTCGCTTATGGAGTCTTGGGTTAAAAGTGATAGTTTTTATGATCTAGTAAAGTGTCGACTGCAGTCTGTACTACAAGAACACTTTACCAAGGAGGACATAATCACGCTAAGTCTCAGTAGACTTGAGGCATGTCTCCACGAATATAACTGACGAACACGCAACTCCCGAGCCCTCGCCAACCAACAACGAACGTCCATCGCCACCAACATCACCGTCCTCCTTAACGTTCAGTCAATCCACACTGGTGGATGGGTGGTAAGCGGCTACATTTAGGTCGTCAATAACGGAACAAATGCTCAATATAAATATACGTCGTTGTAGTGTTCTGTCTTCTCACGGTGTGTTCCATAGGGGTGGCTACAGAGTGGTATATCACTCGAATGATCGTTTACTGACACAAACACCCCACATTCATCAGGGCTCTCACTAGTGGTAAATCGATGTCTCCTAGTGTGAAAAGAGTGAATATCAGCGCACAAGCTATCACAGTGTTGTGACCAAGTGCAACTGTTATTATTCGTGAAGAACACAGACTAAGCCCGCGTTATAAGTTCGGTGACATTGGTCTCAATTCCTAAGTCGGTCAACAAGAAAAAAGATGTCTACGCCACCAACAGACCCTCATCAGGCTGCCCTAAGACCGGTTGTCACTAAAAATTATACACTGAACCAAGAAAGAGTAGTTAGGAACAAAATCAACAGAGATGCAACCCGGCTGGTTTACTCGTTAAACGTACAAACTCCGGTCAATGTGGTACTATAACATTTGACAGTACAAGTCACTATGAGTCGTTTTGAACCCGTATGTTTAGCTATTACAAGAGGCAACGCATTGAAACCAAACAAGGCCTGAATGGGGTGCCAGTGGAAGACCTGTTTTCAACACCGTTGGCTAAATTCCCTATATAGCACAGGACATATGAAACTTTTTCGCTCAAGGAAAGATTGACAATATTAATTCTTGGTTAGAAATAGACGTTATCGGTCTTGAAGGACGCGATACAGACGAGTAGACACACAAACAACCTACCCAAGTCAAAGATATGATCGGTCAGTAGATCAGTAAACAACTTGAACATTAAAATAATCTTGGATACTGAAAATTCTTCTGCTTGCTGTTTTCACAGGTGTGGTAAACTGATCAACTAGGTGAAATATAAAGACTCTGCCTTCTCGAGGTCAAACAGCTACTAAGTCACTGAAATATACAGACCGTGTACCAAGCTACTGCTATCAACCAACTAGTATCAAGATATAGTATTGGCACCCAGAAGCATTATGCCCACTCCTAAGAAAGAAGACCACCGGTGTATCACCTGTGGGAAAGTATTTACTGAAAGATACAATCTCACACGCCACACTAATACAGTTCACAATTCCACAACCCACAAATGCCACAGCTGTGGGCGTTTGTATCAACGAAAAGACAATTTACAACGTCATATAAGAACACAACATCAGACACCCTTAGACACCTCTCAAGCAGGGAAAAACACTACTGCTCACATAGTAACAGAGGAAACGGATATCCAACAAAAAGATAGAGCCAAATTGACAGCCCTTAGGAATTACTGCAAGGCGCTGTCGATCATGTTACCCAACCAGGTATTCGTATTAGAAAAAAGAGAAGACCAACAACAATGGGTGCTCATGGACACGTATGATATTAGCGACTGACTACTCAGACAAGTGTATACCACTGGGTGATTGAAAATTAAAAGAGAAAACAAATGAAAATCTCTGTCTTTGTTATTTGATTTGTATCATTTTTGTAAACGTTTGTCCTTTTGTACTTGTGACATTCTTCTGGTGTACTTGGCTCGTTTGCAGATATTTGTGTATTTGTACTTTTGTGGTATTGTACTTGTGTATGTGATTCTGTCTCGCTATACCAATGTGTATTTATTCCTGTCTCTCTGTTCCAATGTGTACTGGTGGTCCACTGTGTGCATGTCTCGTTTATTATTGTTTGTGTGCATCAATTGTTCCACAACCAACATTTCACATCCACACAAAAGTACAGGTTCTATGTACCACTCCAACAGTCAAATAAGAAAAACTGTTAGCCAAACTGACAAAACAGTTGGCCAAAATAAGAAACGCCTCGACCAACTTTATAAAAGGTAGGAAAATTGTTAGCCAAACTGACAAAACAGTTGGCCAAAATAAGAAACACCTCGACCAATATTATAAAAAGTAGGAAAAATTGTAACCAAATTAATTAAAAATGTTGACAAAAATAGGAAATAGCTCGACAAAACTTATGAAAAGTAGGAAAATTGTTCGTCAAATGTGAAAAATATTGGGCAAGTAGGAAATCATGTTAACCAAAGGTGAAAACTATTGACCAAGTAAAGAAACTTCTCGTCCAAACTCATAAAAAGTAGGAAAATTTGTTAGCCAAATGGGAAAAATGGTGGCCAAATACAGAAATATCTCGACCAAACTAATAAACATTAGGAAAATGTGCTAGCCAAAGGTGAAAAATATTGGTCAAGTAAAGAAATATCTCAGCCGATTTATAACAAGTAAGAAAACATGCTAGTAAAATCAAGAAATATGTCGACCGAAGTAATACAATAGGCAAAACGATGGACAAACTTATAAAGATGTCGACCGTTATAAAAATATGTGTTACCCAAATTAGGAAAAATATTGCCCAAGTTTTGAAATATCTCGACCAAACTTACAAACAGTAGGAAAATATGTCGACTACAATAGGAATATTTGTTAGCCAAAGATGAAAAATAGTGGCCAAGTAAAGAAATATCGCATCCAAACTTTTTAAAATGTATGAAAATGTGTTAGCCAAAGGTGAAAACTGTTGACAAGTAAAGAAACTTCTCGGCCAAACTCATAAAAAGGTAGGAAACTTTGTTAACCAAATGTGAAAAAATATTGTTCCAAGTAAAGACATGTTTCAACTAATCTTATAAATATATCGCCCAAACTTATAAACATTAGGAAAATGTGTTAACCAAATGGGAAAAATATTGACCAAGTGAAGAAATATCTCAACCATACTTATGAAAAGGAGGAAAATGTGTTAACCTAATGAGAAAAATATTGGCGAAGTGAAGAAATATCTCATCCATTCTTATAAAAATTAGGAAAATGTGTTAATCTAAGGAGAAAAATATTGACCAAGTAAAGACAAATTTACACCAAACTTATGAAAAGTAGGAAAATTTGTTAACCAAAGGGGAATAAATATGGGCTAAACTATGAAATATGTTGACCCAAGTAAGAAAATATGTTAGCCAAATGGGGGAAAATGTTGGCCAAAACATGAAACATCTTAACCAAACTTATAAATATCTCGTGTAAACTTTTAAATAAGTAGGGAAAAAAATATTGCTTCTGTAGTTATGTCAAAAGTATCTTGAACTTTTATCTGAACAGACATTTCACAAGACATAATCATCAACGTCAACACTTTCCCTCTTTTACATTACCGAAAGTTTCAACTTACCATTCCAACGTATCTGCTAAAGACGCACTTATACATACTAATCACCCATCTCTTCACACTCTTTGTTCTTTCTTTCTAACACAATGTGTCTCTGTCTTTCATAGATAACTTCACAACTTTTCCATGTCACATCACCAAGATACTCCAAACCTTCGTTGCACATGAGTTCTAATGAAACAGTCATAACAACATTTATGGTAATGCAATCTGTGGCTCCACCTGGGATAGTTTCAATATCATCTGAGTATTCATCAGCAAAGAGCTATTACCCATGGCTGACATCTTCAACTTTCTATACCACAATGACTTCTACACTAACCTTCCATTGTTCCATCTTTCAACAATACAAAGGGTGGTCTCGAAGTTTAGCTAACATAACATTTCGTACTTTGTCCACCGCTTTCACACTTTGTAATTTCACAGCTGCAATAACGACAAGTCTGCAACCAACACTGTCTGTTATGAAGTCGACCTTTCTTAAAACCACGTCTGTCTTAATGAGCCCTTGAATACCCTCTACCAGATCTTATAACCGACTTTCAACGTTTCATACCAAATAACATTAACACTCTCTTTGATTACAGAACAACCGATTTTCTGCTGACTAGGCAGGTTTCCCAATCTAATGGAGATACATCACCTGTCCCCCTAACATACTAGGCGGTATTCTAGACAATGAATATGGTCATCAACCATCACCCCTAAGAAGAACTTGAAAACAGCAACAGAGATTGGGTTCCTGAGACGAATTCCTTGGACTACCAGAGTAACTAACGCTGATCGCCTAAAAGAGCCTACAAAACATAGAGCCTTATATACATCAAACACAACAAACTCTTTCTTACTAACCCTAACCCTAACTATACATCATCTAACCCTAACACTAACCCTAACCCCTAACCCTAACTTTAACCCCTAACCCTAACTATACAGCAAACACAACAAACTCTGACATAGAGACAAACCAGTGTCAGAAATGTGAAAAGTTAAAATTTAATTAAAATTTAAAACTAATAAATCGCAATTTTATTGCGTGCTTCACTTAATATACAGATATAGCGTAAGTATAGGTGTAAGTTAGGTATAGGAAGTATATCGAGCTTACATCTTGCGCAATAAAATTGCGATTTATTAGTTTTAAATTTTAACTATTGG
This sequence comes from Cepaea nemoralis, assembly GCA_014155875.1. Lineage (NCBI taxonomy): Eukaryota > Metazoa > Mollusca > Gastropoda > Stylommatophora > Helicidae > Cepaea > Cepaea nemoralis. The sequence goes on from JACEFZ010009891.1 coordinate 173,669, forward strand.
TCAATAGTTTTCACCTTTGGTTAACATGATTTCCTACTTGCCCAATATTTTTCACATTTGACGAACAATTTTCCTACTTTTCATAAGTTTTGTCGAGCTATTTCCTATTTTTGTCAACATTTTAAATTAATTTGGTTATAATTTTTCCTACTTTTTATAATATTGGTCGAGGTGTTTCTTATTTTGGCCAACTGTTTTGTCAGTTTGGCTAACAATTTTCCTACCTTTTATAAAGTTGGTCGAGGCCGTTTCTTATTTTGGCCAACTGTTTTGTCTGTTTGGCTAACAGTTTTTCTTATTTGACTGTTGGAGTGGTACATAGAACCTGTACTTTTGTCTGGATGTGAAATGTTGGTTGTGGAACAATTGATGCACACAAACAATAATAAACGAGACATGCACACAGTGGACCACCAGTACACATTGGAACAGAGAGACAGGAATAAATACACATTGGTATAGCGAGACAGAATCACATACACAAATACAATACCACAAAAGTACAAATACACAAATATCTGCAAACGAGCCAAGTACACCAGAAGAATGTCACAAGTACAAAAGGACAAGTGTTTACAAAAATGATACAAATCAAATAACAAAGACAGAGATTTTCATTTGTTTTCTCTTTTAATTTTCAATCACCCAGTGGTATACACTTGTCTGAGTAGTCAGTCGCTAATATCATACGTGTCCATGAGCACCCATTGTTGTTGGTCTTCTCTTTTTTCTAATACGAATACCTGGTTGGGTAACATGATCGACAGCGCCTTGCAGTAATTCCTAAGGGCTGTCAATTTGGCTCTATCTTTTTGTTGGATATCCGTTTCCTCTGTTACTATGTGAGCAGTAGTGTTTTTCCCTGCTTGAGCGGTGTCTAAGGGTGTCTGATGTTGTGTTCTTATATGACGTTGTAAATTGTCTTTTCGTTGATACAAACGCCCACAGCTGTGACATTTGTGGGTTGTGGAATTGTGAACTGTATTAATGTGGCGTGTGAGATTGTATTTTTCAGTAAATATTTTCCCACAGGTGATACACAGGTGGCCTTCTTTCTTAGGAGTGGGCATAATGCTTCTGTGTGCCAATACTATATCTTGATACTAGTTGGTTGATAGCAGTAGCTTGGTACACGGTCTGTATATTTCAGTGACTTAGTAGCTGTTTGACCTCGAGAATGCAGCGTCTTTATATTTCACCTAGTTGATCAGTTTACCACACCTGTGAAAACAGCAAGCAGAAGAATTTTCAGTATCCAAGATTATTTTAATGTTCAAGTTGTTTACTGATCTACTGACCGATCATATCTTTGACTTGGGTAGGTTGTTTGTGTGTCTACTCGTCTGTATCGCGTCCTTCAAGACCGATAACGTCTATTTCTAACCAAGAATTAATATTGTCAATCTTTCCTTGAGCGAAAAAGTTTCATATGTCCTGTGCTATATAGGGAATTTAGCCAACGGTGTTGAAAACAGGTCTTCCACTGGCACCCCATTCAGGCCTTGTTTGGTTTCAATGCGTTGCCTCTTGTAATAGCTAAACATACGGGTTCAAAACGACTCATAGTGACTTGTACTGTCAAATGTTATAGTACCACATTGACCGGAGTTTGTACGTTTAACGAGTAAACCAGCCGGGTTGCATCTCTGTTGATTTTGTTCCTAACTACTCTTTCTTGGCTTCAGTGTATAATTTTTAGTGACAACCGGTCTTAGGGCAAGCCTGATGAGGGTCTGTTGGTGGCGTAGACATCTTTTTTCTTGTTGACCGACTTAGGAATTGAGACCAATGTCACCGAACTTATAACGCGGGCTTAGTCTGTGTTCTTCACGAATAATAACAGTTGCACTTGGTCACAACACTGTGATAGCTTGTGCGCTGATATTCACTCTTTTCACACTAGGAGACATCGATTTACCACTAGTGAGAGCCCTGATGAATGTGGGGTGTTTGTGTCAGTAAACGATCATTCGAGTGATATACCACTCTGTAGCCACCCCTATGGAACACACCGTGAGAAGACAGAACACTACAACGACGTATATTTATATTGAGCATTTGTTCCGTTATTGACGACCTAAATGTAGCCGCTTACCACCCATCCACCAGTGTGGATTGACTGAACGTTAAGGAGGACGGTGATGTTGGTGGCGATGGACGTTCGTTGTTGGTTGGCGAGGGCTCGGGAGTTGCGTGTTCGTCATTATATTCGTGGAGACATGCCTCAAGTCTACTGAGACTTAGCGTGATTATGTCCTCCTTGGTAAAGTGTTCTTGTAGTACAGACTGCAGTCGACACTTTACTAGATCATAAAAACTATCACTTTTAACCCAAGACTCCATAAGCGAATCCATGAGTGGCTGGGCTTGCTGCATATTGCGAATAGCGCAGTCCAGGCAATCGCTGTGTGGTTCCGCTCTTAATAGACCCCACAGTTTCCGAATTAGGACTTCCTGGTCATCCGTATCTGTAAAACATAGATAAAAATAAGGTACTATACCATCTGTACAGGGAACACCTAATATCATTATTAGCTCTGGATCGGATATGACGCCCTCCTTTTTATAAGACCGTAAAGTCATAGCGAACATGGCCATGTAGACCTCACCAGAAACAATTCTGACTCCCCATACGACTACCCAATACTACTAGTGTATATTAAGGTACCACCGTAACGCTATGTTCACATCATTTTGACACAGCCTAATATGAACTGTTACGAACCTATTGTGTTGTTTCCTCAGCTGTTATATACGCCTAGGCCTATATATCCCCCTGTATTATACTAGTATTGTTAGGTTAACGACGTGTCGATGTGAAGAAACATAACAAAACTGTGAAAGATTTATCAAAGTCCACCTTACCATTAATGCCTTGCCACATGGTGAGCTCTGTTTTTGGTGTATATGATATAGGCTGGTCGTCTTTTATACACGATATCTGCTGTTGTGGACTCGTATCAAGAGGTTGTCCTGTCTGGTTTCCTCGCTCTGATCGGCTGGTAGAAACTGTTTTGTACAGTGAATATTCCTTAGCATTTATACCCCGTTTTTGTCGATATGGCCTAGACCACGTGACCTGGTAGATTAGTCTGCACACAACTGCATCTGCAATAACGGTTACATCTATAAGCCACTGTTCGCAATTATGAGAAGAATCTAGCGTGGTGGTATTGATTTTCTGTGGATGGCCCGACAATAGGTGTTAATCCCTTAATCCTCTATCGACATTTATATGAACTTTTATTAATCTTGCGACCTATTTGCCATGGCGGATACATCAATAACATTAATAAACCACCTACTTCATTACGACGACGATAAGCCCCTGGATTAGCCGTTATGAAAATGAGTATTGAGGTTATGAATCATATTCTGATTGTTAAGTTAGGTTATATTTTGTGACTCGTAGGTACAAAGGTGAAATCGGCTGCCTGTTTTCCCCTTGGACTTGTGGACACAGCGATACGGAGAGACAGACTGTCCCTAATCCTAACCCGTATGACCAGCTAGACACCCCACACGCTGGCGCCTATTACCCTTACCAGTGGCACAGCACCGAGATTCGACCCTGTCACCTCGTCTGGGGCACCACCTAAGCTTCAACCAACACACCACCTCTCCTTTGCTGCACATAGCCTATTACTACCACCAGATATCGCCATCACAACTAAGTAACAACGACATTATCAATATTTCTTCTACCCCGCTCGACCTCCCCACTGGGATTCGAACCCGGCACCTACGGAGGACACCGCCGGCCATCTTGACATGTTTCTTTAAGGTTTCTCTTTAACGATCTGACACTGTATGCTGATATTGTTTGGAAGCACCCATCGAGATACGCTTTCACTCACCCACCCCTTAACATCAAATAACACTAAGCCATACCACTACAACACGTACTAGCGGCCATCTTTACTCTTTTTAAGATTTTCATTTAATGAGCTAACACCGTTTGATAATAGATTTTAAGCCCCGCTCACTAAAGACCACTATTAACCAATATCTGTTATTTTCCATTGAAATATTTTTTATTTTTTTTTTAAAATTTAAATTTGAAAGAAAAAAATTAAATTATTTTTAATTTAAAAAAAAATACTTACCCTGTCAAAACGGCGATCTTAACATGGTAAAGATGCGACAAGGAGGTGCGGAGACATCACCCCTAATACCTCCACTACCCCTTAGACCATACTTTGCCACCAAAAATTCGACCCTAACAGACCAAACATACAACTACGAGGGACCGATGACGTCACTATACACGTCGTACCACCGGGCACCACCTTCTTTGCGCTTACTATTTACACCGACTCCTTCCGCTCCACCCTGACCGAAGACATAGGAAGAACCCGCTCCTCCCAATCCTTAGTACATTTTTTTAAATTTTACCCGCCAAAAACACCGAGCTTAACAACCCAAAGACACAACTAGGGAGGTGTTAGAAAGAGTCAATATCACACCACAGAAGGAGCGGACATGACCCGCTCCTTCAGACGCCTTCGCGCTCCTTCACGACCCGCTCCTTCAGGCTCCTTTGCGCTCCTTCAGGAGCGCTCCTTTAGCTCCTTCTCCTTGGGGGGGGGGGGGGGGGGATAGGCATCATTATATACTACTCATGTTATTGCTTTACTTACTGCCATGACTTCCATAGTCAGGCTACTTGTGGTTTCAGTGAAAGCACCAGAGTCCTCCTTCACAATTCTCCCTCCGGCCCGAGCTGTAAAGGCCCTTGAGCTTCTCACATGTCGGACGACCGACCCATCTGTGTAGATGACCGCATCACCGTCTAGCGAATTCTCGAAAATCAACGCTTGTACTTTAGCCTCCACAGCAGCCGGATTTTCTTGTCTGCATTTTCTATCTAGTTGGATGCAAACTGAAAAGGATGTGCAGAAATCTGTTGGCACTTGCACCCACTCCTCGCCAGGTTCTAAGTCCTCAAGTGAACACACCTGTTGAAGAATGTCTTCGGCTTGACCCATCCACGACCGTCCTCTTTTTAACCTGCTGCCCTTCACCTTCATAATTTCACTATGCAGTGGATGTTGTGTGTTTGCGTTAACTCTGAGGTAGGCTCGTGCCCTGCAAACTTATATTCTGTCTTCAATGGTTGGAAAATCAAGAAGGTAGCGCATCGCCCTGCATGCTGTATCTCTTGTGCATCCAAGAATAATGCGCATAGCTTCATTCTGTATCCTTTCCATCCTTTCTATCTGCTTACGGCTGAGAGTCAGGATTGCCATTGCATACTCCAAAACAGACATGACCAGTCCCTCGTACAGAAGACATAGATGGCGCTGCTCACAGTTTGCTGCCGCCATCACCCGCATCGCAGCCAAACCCCGCTTGGCCTTTGTTATCACCTGGTCTATGTGCTCATTATAAGCAAGACTTCGATCAAACCGTATCCCCAGGTAATTCATTGCCTGCGTTCTTTCCACCGTCTCTGAACACAGCATTACAGTTGGTGTTGGAGTGTTGACAATATGATTATTCAACGAGAACCAAGTCACTGTTGCCTTTGTTGGGTTGACCATTGCCCCAGCTTCATCACACCAAGTACTTATGCGATTGAGTTCGGTTTGTAGTGGGTTTTGCAGAGTTTCAAGTTTACATTTTATTTCATCTGTAAATTTCTCTTTGACTGTAATTTCTTGTAGTTTTTATCCGTTATATGTTGGGTGTAATCTTTGTAATTTAGTATAGAAAGCTCTCTTAAGTTTTATTTTAAATTTTGCTCCAACGAGGAAATGGTCACTGTGGCACTCAGCTCCTCTATAACTTCTAATTTGCTGTATGTTTGATGCATTTCTGTTGTTAACTAAAATGTGATCTATTTGATTATAGGTTCTCTTGTCACATGATTTCCAAGTTACTACATAATCTGCTTTAAAAAAAAAATCAATAACTAAATATCTTCACATAAAAAAATGACACTCTTCCGACAGACGGGTCTAAATCGGGAGATAACTATTAGGTGAAAACAGTCTCCCTTACAGGGCCTCATTGGGTGATTATTTCCGATTCCGGGGCGATATGCTAATTCAGGAGTTATTTCCCCATTTCCCGCGGATATACACATTTGATATGATATAAATAAATACGGATAAATACACGAATTTTTATTATGGCAGGCAGACCATCAGCTCCGACACAGATCAGCAATAATGTTCTAGCAATTGATCAACTGGCAGCTGTAGATGTCAGACCTGGTGACTTATATACATTAATTAACAATAAACTACAGTGGCTGCAATGGCTTGCTACACACAGATTAATACGAAACACAGCAGAATGTTCACGTTGTCAACGTCCGATGTCATTAGTTTCGCGGTTGGAATGTTCTGACAGATTCTCGTGGCGGTGTCGTCAATGTAATAGTCGTTGCAGTGTACGAACAGGTTCGTTCTTTGCCTCTTGTTTACTCCCAACTGAAAAAGTTGTGATGATAATGTTTTACTGGTTGTTCGATGTGAAGTTGAAACATGTGATGTTTATCGAACGCTTGACAAGCTGTGACACTATTGTCAACTACAATAACTATTTTCGGGTAGAATGTTACAACTGAGTTGCTGCTTAGCAATCCACTAGTTGGGAGGATTTGATGCTAACGGACAGTCAGTGGTCATTGAAGTTGAGAGCTACTTTTTCCACCGTAAGTACCATCGTGGTCACTTTCGTCGTGGTCAATGGGTAGTTGGGCTGGTTGAACGCGGTAGTGGTCGTTGCTGGTTGGAAGTTGTGGAAAGGCGAGATGCGACAACACTGGAACGCATTATAAGTGATCACGTCTTACCAGGAACGAATATTGTCACCGATGCCTGGCGAGGCTACAACAACGTCGGTCAATTAAACCATGGCATCTACGATCATACAGTTGTTGTTCATGCCAATAACTTTGTTGACCCTGTACACAGTGACATTCACACACAAACAATTGAAGGGTTGTGGATGCAAGTAGAAAGGAAACAAAGATACCAAGGCGGTACTAGTCGTGCAGTGTTTAATACATATTTAGCAGAGTTTCAGTGGCGCCACAGTCACAAAGAACATGTTTTCGGACAGTATTTACAACTTTTGTGCCTTAATTTCCAGATATAACTTTCAAATATTGTTGGTATATATGTTTGTTTTATAGACTACAAGTAAGCTTTTGATAGAGTACAACATGAACGACTAATTACGTGCCTTCAAGATATAGGAGTAGACGGAAAGGACATCAGACTTATTAGTAACTTGTACTGGGAACAAGTGGCGTCTATTAGATGCGGAAATAACTATTCGTCGCCTATAGAGATAAAAAGAGGAGTACGGCAGGGATGTGTACTGTCCCCAAGCCTCTTCAACCTATACACAGAAAGAATTTTTAAACAAGTTGAAATGCCTGGACTTAACATCAATGGAAGAATCATAAACAATCTTAGATATGCTGACGATATCGTGTTACTAGCAGAAAGTGAGCAAGAGTTACAAGACCTAGTGTCCAGCTCAACATGGAGTTCCTGCGACACTTGTTCACGGAGGACTTCAGCCATTACCTCATCTACTGTGTCATATTCCTATACTCCTACCCGGTCACAATGTGTCTGATTCCAGTGTTCCTGTTTGCTGTGTTGCATGCGTGTTCTTTTACAAAAACCATCCTCAATTTGATGGGCCCAACGTCTCTGATGTTTGTATGTAACTTGATCAACAAGTTGGAGACTCAAGTCAACATCATCCGCTTCATCGCCAGCACCGAGATATTTCTGATGCCAGCCATCATCATCCTCATCTTCAGTGGCAAATGTTAGCGTTTTCCTGCTTACCGCTTCCTGACCCTGAGGTATGCCTCACGCAGACATCCTTATTGCTGGACTCTGTTCTACGAGTTCCGGCTGGCTGCTGAACACCTGTGCTCTCGACCTCAGTGTCCGCAGTTTGTGAGGATGTCTGTGTTTCAGCGCAATCAGCTTGATCTGTCGGCTGGCTCCACCTGTGCAGACATGAACATGCCGGTAGATCAGAAAACATCACCATCACCACCATACATGAGGACGAACGAACGAACGAACTTTATTTTCAAAGGGTAACAAATTGGGCACGCAGGCCCGTCTTACATTCAGCCCTTCCAATCACTCATCTTTCGTTCATCAGTGCATTGTGCATTTACATAGGAAAAGATCATTGTCAAAGGAATGTTGTAAACATAAACAATGCATGTTACCATGTTGTGAGACAAATCCCCCACCCACCCACCCACTCATCCCCTATACACCCGCTTGTCCCCCACACACACATCCACCACCCAAACACACACATACCCACAGGCACATATATTCACCCATCCATCCAATCATCCCCCAACCCATACACACAACCACATACACCATCTCCCCACCCACACACACATCGCCCAACCATCACACATCCCTCCACACACATCCCCCACCCACCCACACACAAATCCAGGCACACATGCATGCATCCACCCATCCATCACCCACCCACACATCCCCCACCTTCACCCATCTCCCCACCCACACGTACATATCCTCCACCCATCCCATAACCTACCAACACTCACCCACCCACACACCCCCAACCACTCAGCTAAAACACACATCCCCCAACCACATATCCAACACCCACACACTCATTCCCGCCAACTCGCATATCCCGCCCTACCCACACACGAGGACATGGCCTCAAGCACATTATATTCAGTTACATTATTTATCATTTGCTTGTTATATGTTCTGATTTGTTAGCCATTAGTGTTCATGTTTGTTCTTTTGTTGCATTCTGATATGTCTGCAACCATCTAAGCTGACTGTTGTAAAGATTGTTGCATTCTGATATGTCTGCAACCATCTGAGCTGCCTGTTGTGAAGATTGTTCTTGTTAGCATGCTGCAACTATTCTGTAATCACATGACTGTATATCCAGTGTCTGAGATGATTCATTGATTGACCAACATCCACCTCACAGCACTCAGGTAAACTGTATATCTTCTCAGTGTCTCTCAGCAGACAAAGGAGTTCTGATTGAGAACGCAGGTGCAGGTGTCTGCTTCACACAGCAAGCCAAGAGTCAGTTAATGTAGCCTGTTTGTCTCTCTCTCTCTCTTTCTCTCTCTGTGGGTGGGGGTGGAGAGAGAAAGAGAGAGAGAGAGAGAGAGAGAGAGAGAGAGAGAGAGAGAGAGAGAGAGAGAGAGCAGGGGTTTCACCTTCTTGTCTCTATGCTTGATTGTATTGTTAATCAGAGTCAGGTGTGTTGTGGGTTGGTTGTATATCTGCAGCAAGACATTCAGACAGCAGTTAGTTGTGTTATGTGTTGGTTGTATATCTGCAGCAAGACATCATTCAGAAGTGTCAGGAGAAGGGGTGGTTGTATTTCTGCAACAAGACAGCATTCAGGCAGCTGTGAGGTGTGTTGTGGGTTTGTTGTATATTTGATGTGTTGGGAAAGGTTGCGGCAGAGTTGTGTTGTAGATGAGGTTATGTACAGGTATATATATAATAAACGACAAAATTTCGTGTATGTATAGTGGGGAATATTAATGTGAATGTAAAAATACTATTCTCATATTATATAATCAACATCGTATTAAAATATCTTTGAAAAATAACATCTATTATAATAACCCTTATTATTTCCCCGTAATAAAGAATTGTCTCCCTTTTATTCTTTCCTAAATAATGTCCCCCTGAACGCTAGCCTTTAACTGCGCGCACAGGTAAAGGTCACGCGCTGACCCCATCATGGCCCGCACTGGCTGGTCGCTAATCAGAAAATCTCCCATTGCCGTCGTCGGCCAGTATTCTAAGTATCTCGCTGAATGCTGAGTGTTGGCTAATCTGATGGCTCGCATCGTGGGGTATTTAACCGTGCCCATGCTTAGGTCGCCTTACAATAAGTTAAACTATATTCTAGGTAAAATTTTTAAAAAATCGGCCGTAAAATAGACATCGTCACTATGACTAGGCTATTCTGGTTATTTTAATTGTAACATTAAAACTGGTAAAGCTATTCATAACTCTACTGAAATCACAATACGACACCTCACAATTAGACTATAAACATGAAGCGTAGCGGGATATTAAGCAGCGTGTGCCATGCCGATCACACGGCTTTCATTCAATGTTTTGCAGTGCAAGGAATGTACAACGAGCGGTCTACCCGGGTCTTCACGGGAATATCTTGAGAGCGCTCTATGTGAAGAGGGTGTATCACCAGCTAGTTGTCTATCTATTACAGGACGTCGCAGTCAGCCCCAACATTGTTTGGTTGTTCGTGTGCCATCATGATTTGACATGTCATATCATGACCACATCTAAGCCTCGTACTATAGTTATGTGTCTATCTATTACATATTCCAGTCAAGCTGTAATGCATTGCATTACAAGACGTCGCATTCAGTCCCAACATTGTTTGATTGTTCGTGTGCCATATGTCGTGTCAGCTCACGACCAAATGTATCCCTCATACTATAGCTATGTATCTATTTATTACATATCGCAGTCAAGGTGTAATGCATTACATTTACACGACTTCGCACTCAGCCCCAACATTGTTTGGTTGTTTGTGTGCCACCATGATTTGCCGTGTTATTTCACGACCAAAGCTATGCCTCGTACTATAGCTGTGTGTCTATCTTTTACATATCACAGTCAAGCTTTAATGCATTGCATTTACAGGACATCACAGTCAGCCCCAGCATTCGTGCTTCCTGGGCAAGATTGCCGTTGTCATACTGAATGATAGACACATATGATCTTCTGTAGTGTCTGTCATCAGGATTACTATCAGCATCATCACCCAGCACCACCAACAAAAATCATCATCATCATCATCATCATCATCATCATCATCATCATCAACGGCTTTCATTCAATGTTTTGCAGTGCAAGGAATATATAACAACCGGTCTACCTGGGCCTTCCCGGGAATATCTTGAGAGCACTCTATGTGAAGAGCTAGTTGTCTATCTATTACAGGACGTCGCAGTCAGCCCCAACATTGTTTGGTTGTTCGTGTGCCATCATGATTTGCCGGTTCATTACATGACCAAAGGTATGCCTCGTACTATAACTATGTGTCCATCTATTACATATAACAGTCAAGCTTTAATGCAATTCATTTACAGGACATCACAGTCAGCCCCAGGATTCATGCTTCCTGGGTATGACACGGCAAATCATGATGGCACACGAACAAAACAATGTTGGGGCTGACTGCGAGGTCCTGTAATAGATAGACAACTAGCTGGTGATACATCCTCTTCACATAGAGCGCTCTCAAGATATTCCCAGGAAGGCCCGGGTAGACAGGTTGTTATATATTCCTTGCACTGCAAAACATTGAATTAAAGCCGTTGATGATGATGATGATGATGACGATTTTTGATGGTGGTGCTGAGTGATGATGCTGATAGTAATCATGATGACAGACACTATAGAAGATCATATGTGCCGGTCTTTCAGAAAGACAATGGCAATCTTGCCCAGGAAGCACGAATGCTGGGGCTGGCTGCAATGTCCTGTAAATGCAATGCATTAAAGCTTGACTGTGATATGTAAAAGATAGACACACAGCTATAGTACGAGGCATAGCTTTGGTCGTGAAATAACACGGCAAATCATGGTGGCACACAAACAACCAAACAATGTTGGGGCTGAGTGCGAAGTCGTGTAAATGTAATGCATTACACCTTGACTGCGATATGTAATAGATAGATACATAGCTATAGTATGAGGGATACATTTGGTCATGAGTTCACACGGCAAATCTTGATGACACATGAACAATGAAACAATGTTGGGGCTGACTGTGGCGTCCTGTAATGCAATGCATTACAGCTTGACTGGAACATGTAATAGATAGACACATAACTATAGTATGAGGCATAGATTTGGTCATGTATGGCATGGCAAATCATGATGGCACACGAACAACCAAACAATGTTGGGGCTGACTGTGACTGTAATAGATAGACAACTAGCTGGTGATACACCCTCTTCAATAGAGCGCTTTCAAGATATTCCCGGGAAGGCCCAGGCAGACCGGTTGTTGTACATGCCTTGCACTGCAAAACATTGAATGAAAGCCGTTGATGATGATGATGATGATTTTTGTTGGTGGTGCTGGGTGATGATGCTGATAGTAATCCTGATGACAGACACTACAGAAGATCATATCTACTGGTAGTTCAGAAAGACAACGGCAATCTTGCCCAGGAAGCATGAATGCTGGGGCTGACTGCGATGTCCTGTAAATGCAATACATTAAAGCTTGACTGTGATATGTAAAAGATAGACACACAGCTATAGTACGAGGCATAGCTTTGGTCATGAGTTGACACGGCAAATCATGGTAGCACATGAACAACCAAACAATGTTGGGACTGAGTGCGACATCCTGTAAATGTAATGGATTACACCTTGACTGCGATATGTAATAGATAGATACATAGCTATAGTATGAGGGATACATTTGGTTGTGACCTAACATGTCAAATCATGATGGCACACGAACAACCAAACAATATTGGGGCTGACTGCGACGTCCTGTAATAGATAGACAACTAGCTGGTGATACACCCTCTTCACATAGAGCGCTCTCAAGATATTCCCGTGAAGGCCCGGGTAGACTGCTCGTTGTACATTCCTTGCACTGCAAAACATTGAATGAAAGCCGTGTGATCGGCATGGCACACGCTGCTTAATATCCTGCTACGCTTCATGTTTATAGTCTAATCGTGAGGTGTCGTATTGTGATTTCAGTAGAGTTATGAATAGCTTTACCAGTTTTAATGTTACAATTAAAATAACCAGAATAGCCTAGTCATAGTGACGATGTCTATTTTACGGCCGATTTTTTTTTAAATTTTACCTAGAATATAGTTTAACTTATTTTAAGGCGACCTAAGCATGGGCACGATTAACTACCCCACGATGCGAGCCATCAGATTAGCCAATACTCAGCATTCAGCGAGATACTTAGAATACTGGCCGACGACGGCAATGGGAGATTTTCTGATTAGCGACCAGCCAGTGCGGGCCGTGATGGGGTCAGCGTGTGACCTTTACCTGTGCGCGCAGTTAAAGGCTAGCGTTCAGGGGGACATTATTTAGGAAAGAATAAAAGGGAGACAATTCTTTATTACGTGGAAATAATAAGGGTTATTATAATAGATGTTATTTTTCAAAGATATTTTAATACGATGTTGATTATATAATATGAGAATAGTATTTTTACATTCACATTAATATTCCCCACTATACATACAAGAAATGTTGTCGTTTATTATGTTTTTTAGGTTTAATTTTTAATAATAATGTATGCCCGTCTAGTATATTTTTAAACCAGATTTTTGCCACGCGCTTAAAGTTGATACATGGGTCTGGACTTCTGCCGAATTAGCTATCAGCGTGCAAAAGTTTACTGACGAGGCCATTACTTGGCCTACTCGGGGTAACTCGAGTGATGGAATAAGTCATTTTTCCAGTCTGTCATATTGATTTCACTCTCCTCATCGAAGAGTTCAATATCTGCATGACTGGGGCTCGATCACACGACACACCGCACCACACATTCGCGCACACACACATACACACACACTGGGACTCGAACTCAGGTGCCCGGCGACTAGTTGGTCTACTTATCTATATAAGTATTCCACATACCCGGGGCTTGCATCGCTGTCTTTGAATGGTCTCAGGAGCGGTCGGGGGAAGCCGAGGCGGCCGGCAAGGGCACCTGTGGGTGGGGTGGTTGGTAGGGGGTATCCTGGGACCGGAAGTAGTCAACCGGAAGTGACACCGGGAGTAGCCAAAAGTAAATTCCCGCTAATTTTTTGAAAATGTGGTCGGAAATGGATCCGCTTTTTGCCATCATCGCGATGGATCATGAGTTTTTATATAGTAAAAAACTACGTCATCAGATGGATCTGGATCCATATTTAGGGTGCCATTACCACATCCCTTACTACTTGTGTGTGTGTGTTTTTGATATGTCACAGCCAGGTGATATGTGACTCTTTCATAGTGTCTCCTGTGGTATGTGACTGCCATAGTGTCCTGTGGTGTGTGACTCTGCCATAATGTCTTGTCATATGTAACTCTTGCACAGAGTGTCCTGTATAGCATATTGACACTGAAAGCCATGTGGTGCATTAAACTAACATAGAGTGACATACTGTATGCGACACTGGCACAGGGTGACATATTTTATGTGACACTGGCATTGCTGACATTGAAAGCCATGTGGTGTATCCCTCAGTGTGACATTGAAAGCCATGTGGTGTATCCCTCAGTGTGACATTGAAAGCCATGTGGTGTATCCCTCAGTGTGACATATATTAGGGTGTCATGTGGTATTTGACACTGGCATTGTGACTGCTCTGTTGAACTGATGATGCTGATGTTTGGATCAACACATTCACCGGTTGACATTGTGCATGTTTTTATTTTTCCTTTCTTTTTCATTATAAATGTTAATGCAGTAGTCGCTTATACTTCTATATTTTAATACATGGAAATTTTTATCTAGACTCTGTTATGTCATTATGTTCACAGCTTAGGTGTGTGGTCTGTCATAAGTTAAGTAGCTTATCCTTGTGTGTGAGTGCACCTCTCGTGTGCTTTGTGATCTTCTCAATGTTCTTGTTTTGTCTGTGTGCCATTTGTGAAACATATCATACAGCCTGAGCTGAGAAAGGATGAGTGATTCTCTCTGGGCAAGAGAAGTCAATGCATGTGCTGCGAGAGACCAAGAGACTCACTAGATGAGAGAGGTCCACACATCCTGATCTGAGAGAGAACAGGGGACTCACTAGGTGAGAGAGAACAAGATTCTCACTAGATGAGAGAGGTCCACACATCCTGAGCTGAGAGAGAACAGGGGACTCACTAGGTGAGAGAGGTCCACACATCCTGATCTGAGAGAGAACAGGGGACTCACTAGGTGAGAGAGGTCCACACATCCTGATCTGAGAGAGAACAGGGGACTCACTAGGTGAGAGAGGTCCACACATCCTGATCTGAGAGAGAACAGGGGACTCACTAGATGAGAGAGGTCCACACATCCTGATCTGAGAGAGAACAGGGGACTCACTAGGTGAGAGAGGTCCACACATCCTGATCTGAGAGAGAACAGGGGACTCACTAGGTGAGAGAGGTCCACACATCCTGATCTGAGAGAGAACAGGGGACTCACTAGATGAGAGAGGTCCACACATCCTGATCTGAGAGAGAACAGGGGACTCACTAGATGAGAGAGGTCCACACATCCTGATCTGAGAGAGAACAGGGGACTCACTAGGTGAGAGAGGTCCACACATCCTGATCTGAGAGAGAACAGGAGACTCACTAGATGAGAGAGGTCCACACATCCTGATCTGAGAGAGAACAGGAGACTCACTAGATGAGAGAGGTCCACACATCCTGATCTGAGAGAGAACAGGAGACTCACTAGATGAGAGAGGTCCACACATCCTGATCTGAGAGAGAACAGGAGACTCACTAGGTGAGAGAGGTCCACACATCCTGATCTGAGAGAGAACAGGGGACTCACTAGGTGAGAGAGAACAAGATTCTCACTAGATGAGAGAGGTCCACACATCCTGATCTGAGAGAGAACAGGAGACTCACTAGGTGAGAGAGGTCCACACATCCTGATCTGAGAGAGAACAGGGGACTCACTAGGTGAGAGAGGTCCACACATCCTGATCTGAGAGAGAACAGGGGACTCACTAGGTGAGAGAGAACAAGATTCTCACTAGATGAGAGAGGTCCACACATCCTGATCTGAGAGAGAACAGGGGACTCACTAGGTGAGAGAGAACAAGATTCTCACTAGATGAGAGAGGTCCACACATCCTGATCTGAGAGAGAACAGGAGACTCACTAGGTGAGAGAGAACAAGATTCTCACTAGATGAGAGAGGTCCACACATCCTGATCTGAGAGAGAACAGGGGACTCACTAGGTGAGAGAGAACAAGATTCTCACTAGATGAGAGAGGTCCACACATCCTGATCTGAGAGAGAACAGGGGACTCACTAGGTGAGAGAGAACAAGATACTCACTAGATGAGAGAGGTCCACACATCCTGATCTGAGAGAGAACAGGGGACTCACTAGGTGAGAGAGAACAAGATACTCACTAGATGAGAGAGGTCCACACATCCTGATCTGAGAGAGAACAGGGGACTCACTAGGTGAGAGAGAACAAGATTCTCACTAGATGAGAGAGGTCCATTCTGTGACAGGAGAATGGATTCTGACTGGATCTGACAGGTGTAGACATACAGGCAAGTGTGTGTTCAACCTTGACCTTCATCATGCAACCCAAGTCAAATCAGTCTCGTCTCACAGACAGTAACCAGTACCAGATACAGACTTCTCACCTGACAGATGATGGCTGCTAGAGAAGAAAGGCTTTTTCCCCTCTGCTGTGTGTCCACCGTGACGAGGTAGAGGGGCTTGAGTGTTCCAATGATCCCAAGAGCTATGCCGACGGTAGCACAGCTACTGGTAGGGTCACCCATGTCGGACAGGTCAAGGAAGAGGAACCAGACCAAGAGACACACAAACCTGCTGCCTTGTAGGTAGACTGGGGACTCAGAATGAAACAGAAAGAAGAAAAATCGCTCTAAACTACATAAAAGAGCATTACCCAAGTAGTAATTGGACCCATGCATATACAGACGGATCGGCCAAAAATTCAATAGAAAATGGAGGGGGAATTCTCATAAATTAAAAAAATGAGTGAAAAAGACAGTCAGTGGCAACTGGAACATTTTCAAGTAACTTCAAAGCAGAGGTAGAAGCTTTGAAAACTGCAGCAGAAATGCTCTTGAAGGAGGAAAATGAAGAGAAGCAAATAGCTATCTTCACAGATGCAAAGTCAGCTGTCTCAATACTGAAGAGCAAAAACAGACTAGCAGAACTAAGAGCAGCACTCCATGGACTATGTCAGAAATCCCATAAAGTTGTAATACAGTGGATTCCATCACATTGCAGTATACCTGGAAATGAAGAGGCTGACAGACCGACAAAAGAGGGCGGAAGACTACCTCAGCCTGACATAGACATTACCTACAATGAGGCAACGAGGTTTATAAAAAGCACTTATAGAACCAAATGGGAATCAGAGCATCCAGGCCACCAGAAAGATGATGCATATTACAAACTCGACCGAAGAGAACAAGTAGCAATCTTCAGACTCCGCACAGGACATAACAGGCTGAAATACCACTTGTTCAATAAACTAAAGATAGGAGATACCGATGAATGTAATTGTGGAACTAGGTAAAATGACAGCTAAATATTTGCTGCAGGAGTGCCCAATATATGCAGAACAGAGAAAGATATTTTGGCCCACACCTGCTTCATTTGAGAACAAGCTCTATGGAGATATCAACAAGCTCAAGTTGACCGCAGCTTACTTTAACTACATTCAGGTTGACATCTAAAGGTGCATGAAGAAGTACTTAGACTGCCACACTTCATACCACAGGTATGTCGGTAACAATAGCGTCCCAGAGGCATGAAATGGAATATTGCTTTGGATAGCAATTCCATTACGTGGAAAGTCCGAATCGAAAGCTCACTGTGTGGATGTCATCTGCAGACTGCATTCTTCTGGTTTCCTGGAGGAACAGCCTATGGTGAACGGAAGGCCCAATATACGGAAGTGAGGCTAATCAGCCATGTGCAGAACTTGATGATTCCTTGGGTGAGCCCAGTACCAGAGTGCCATGTGTTGGCTCTGCAATTAGGGAAGCCTCCTTGGATGGCGGGGAATGTCCATGGTCTGCCACTGCCTTCCCTTGAAGCGACCAGGATGTCTTTGATTGTTCTAAATGGGCCAGCTGGATGGGGGATAACACCACAACAGGAAGAGTCACACGTCATAAGAAACCCCCGGGAAGGTTATCCGGTCAACAAATGCCCGCAGAAGTCGGATGTGTCGGCCTAACGGCGCAAGAAAGCACAACCAATCACGCCCGAACAAAAAAGAAATAACCCTGGGATGAACGAAGAAGAAGAAAAAAGTAAGAAGAAGAAAGGCTTTGACTGCCACGGGATATAACTATATAAAATGAAACAAAAAGGGATTACTAGTTCAAAGAAACAACAAGACAGGTTTGAAGTCGCAGTCAGTCTCCCCAGATGTTTGTGTCTGTGGCGTGACCTAACCGTACCTCTGTGTTCCATTCTTCTTTTACTCCCCATCGGAGAGCCGAGTGATTAGCGAGTGTCGTCGTCATCGCACTCCGGACAGGTCTGCTATTAAACTCATCTGTTCGTCAGTCGCTGATGGCGTTTATGATGTCTGGCCCTTCTATTGCTCTTCCCACTTCGATATTCGCCAAACGGTCGGTTCGCTCGTTGCCTTTCACACCTGAGTGCCAGGTAGATAGATAAAAGTTAGCTGGACTAACTGGGACGCAGAGGTGTTTCCAAGGCACCAGGGCCGGGATCTATACTGGCCAAGAAATACTAACACGTCCTAGTCGTGCATCCTGGGCAACAGGTCCCTTCGGGGTCCTGGCTAACGTAGTAGGATCGCTGATTCTTCCGAAGTCGGAGAGTATCTGCCTGCACGGCGAGGAACCACCAGTCTGCACACCAATAAGCCAGACATGGGACAGCGGATACTCACGCGAACCTCAGGTCCTGTATGACATCACACTGATGTTGGACAACAGGATGTCTTCATCCGACATACAGGACTTCATGCTGGAGTTCACAGCCAGCGAAAGCAAGCAAGCAAGCAAGGTTGAGGACAAGCGAGCAAATGGTAGACAACGATACCAGATGGAAGATAACATCAAGAGATGGACGAACATAGCCTGACAGAATGTACAGTCAAGGCGAGAGACAGTGTTGGAGATCCATTGCAGCCAACCTTCATTGTGGAGAAGGCTCCTGATTGATGATGATGATTTGTCCGTATTTCGATTCTCGCAGTTCTATATTTTAGTTCGCAGCTATATTTTAGTTCGGAGCATAGAGACAGTGTTGGAGATCCACTGCAGCCAACCTTCATTGTGGAGAGAGACGGCTCCTGATTGATGATGATGATGATGATGATGATTTGTCCGTATTTCGATTCTCGTAGTTCTATATTTTAGTGCGCAGCTATATTTTTAGTTCGTAGCATAGAGACAGACAGTGTTGGAGATCCATTGCAGCCAACCTTCATTGTGGAGACAGCTCCTGATTGATAATGATGATGATGATTATTATTGGTACATATTTCGATTCTCTCAGTTCTATATTTTAGTTTTTTAATATCACACATTGAGGCCCTGTAAGGGAGACTGTTTACACCTAAGAGTTATCTCCCGATTTAGACCCGTCTGTCGGAACAGTGCCAAAACCTACTCTCTTCAATGCTCGCTCATCAACTTATGTAAGGGTGAACTTCAGAAATCTGCCATCAGATCACAATGGAAAGAATATGTGCTAGCATAGTGTAAACATACGCACTATAGTCTATAGACTGGTCACACACATCTGATATTTCTACTACTCTAAGTAAGAAGGAGTATATATTTATTTGTCTTGAACGTTGACTTGTGATCAGAACAAAGAAACAATAGGAAAACAATTTGAACACAATGATTAGGTTGTTTATGTGTATTACTTTTATTAAATAAATTATTTGAAACACAAGAAATTTGAAAAACATCCTTCAAGGCATTAGAGAAGAAGGAAAGCCATAAGACTGAAGTAACACTGAATGCTAGAGGCAAGCAGCAATCTGAACATGTCAGCTTCAAATGACAGCATCTCTCTGAAACATGTCTTCAACCATGGATGTACTTACCCATATGTTTGTGGTACGTTTCCTCAAATTAATTATTCTCTTTATTCTTTCATGAGTGCCTGCCATGTGGCGTCGGAGGCAAGAGTCAATGATTTATAATCGGATGAAAAAATTGTGGCAGACAAATAAAGAGAGTCACTGAGATACGCATGAATACAAAGGTTACTACATGATGTCACAGGGACTACGGTTACCATAGGCAGTGAAGTTTGACAACATCTTGAAGATTGGCGGTCTTGATTGTAACACCGAAGTTTCAATAACAATAGCTAATTGAAAAGGTTATGGACACGCTATTTGAGACTCACGCAACGTCAGGGAATAAGGGCAAAATCTGAATGGCATGGAACAATTGGGAATGAACGCAGGGTGCAGAAGAAATTAGAAGAATTGAGCGCATCATAACTGGCCGAGCGATCAGCAATTAAACGTCATGGCGTCACACCAGATGATCAACGTAACTCAGATAAACGTAATATAGGTATAGAACGATGGCCCACAGGCAAGTTAATTGTCATTTATTTACGAAATAGGATAGCATCGGATTCGGCAGTGGAAATAGTATATTTCCCAATAATTATTTATTATAATCTTGGCCAATCCTCCCATCAACATGGGAACGGTCATATAATCATTTTTTGATATCCTGTCTGGCCGAGCAACACTATTAAAGTTTATTTGGATGTGGATTGCCAGCGTTTCTACCATCATTGTCATTGACGTTTAAGTTCTGGCTCCCGTTGAGCTGTTACAATGTTTTGTGTACACAACGAGCGCGATTTGAAGAGAGAAGCATTCTTGTAGAAATTATAAGACACAGGCATTATAGCAGTGCCAATCAACATCTCTGAGCCTAACTTTCTTGATACTTCAAGGCAATCAACAACACATGAAGAGCTAACTGGAGAAACTAAAGCCAGCACATCAATACATGAGGACCCATGATATGAGAAGCAGCCATTCACACCCACAGAGCTTCTAGGTGTTGACTGGACTGTCTCTTGTAGAAAGATGTACATACATAACAGACAATCAGTCATGATCAGGACTCAGTTTAAACAAATATAGACCTGACTATTGTTCCTAGAAAATTATATTCACGGAAAATACAAAATAAGTGCTAACTATAATACATGTATATATGTTACAATGTCCGGATACTAGGAATAATCCAGGTATCTGCTATTATAAGTTTGCGGATTACTGTGAAAGTGGTAAATATGTGATAACTGTCATTAGCAGAGGATGGAAATATAATTAGATAAAATTGTGCCGGATTTCTGTTATTTCTTGAAGTGTTCAGCAGTGTTCATACATTGTGTTGTTATCATTAAGGAATGTTTGGGAATTCTATGTAGAGAGAATGTTTGTCAACAAACATAAAGAACTTCACATAATTCATAAAAAAGGTGCTGTAACAGTAAGGGAGTTCTAAACTCAGCTGTTAGAGACAGAGTTGAACCTGTAAATAAAATACAGACTAATCCTAAAATGGTTGCGAATGTGACCAGTGGACAGGAAAAGAAGACGACGTTATTAGTAAAGAAAAGAAACCGAGAGACACAGACGCAAGCAGGTAATACGATAGAAAGTAGTACACAGACTCAGGTACAACCAGTCAGCAAGATAACAAAGGGAAGTCAAACTGACTTAATAGAAACTCAGTCAAAACCAACTCATTTGACTAAGGGAGACAAAGTTGAAGGTAAGAAAGTTGGACATGCGAAAACCAAGGACGAAAGAAAGCCAACGAAGAAAAGTATTAAGGAAAGAAATAGTATGGTTGTAAATAGAGGTAGTACCATGTCAAGTTCTTCAGCTATAGACAGAAAACTAATTCCCAAATGGTGTAGGAATATTAGCTGTCAGAGTTCAAGTTACGGAGAAGATATTCCTACAGCCGAATATTATAGTGATGCTGAAACAGATATTATTACTGATGGTTCGGAGAATGAGAGTGTTACACTACGAGCAGATCCTGAATCGAGGCGTGATGTTCTCTCATACGGAGTAGTTGCTGGTAGACAGACGGACAGAGTTTTGGGTAGTGACTCTTTGGAACAAGATACTGGTTTGTATGACAAGAAAGTAGGGAAGGCTAAGGGACGAAAACCGAGAAAGAGACAGAAAGTCAGACGTTTTAAAGATGACTATGGGAATAGGGCCGACGTGTTTGCAGTAAACTATAATGAGTCTGATGAAGGAACTATTGTCAGTGTGTCATCTGAAGACGAAATGGGGAGGTACAAACGTTACATAACGTATACAGAGAACAGTGAGCAGACCGACGCAAATAAAGGAAATAAGAAGAAAACATTTAAGAAGAAGAATAGTGATAGACAGATAGCAGGAATTTACGCTTCGACAACAGAAGATAACATAAGAAAACTCAGAGAATTAAGACCTGAGTACTTTAACAGGTGGACAACAGATAGTGATGATGACATAATAAGAAAAAGACAGGTTAATGTATTGAAAGACAGTGAAGTGTTTAATTTGGACACACTATATAACGGTTAAAATTCCTTGGATAAAGAAGGAAAATGAAATAGTTTTGGCTTATGAGAAGAACTCCGGTGGATTACGTAATACAGGATATCTTCTGTTTGGTTAAGATGTAGGGAGAGTAAATTAAGTAAAATAGGGTGGATTCAGCACTTAGTAGAGAGAATTAGTAGAGGGTGAGAGATAAATTAAGTATGAATGTTCGTGTTAGAAATAGTTTGACTCAGAGCTATGACGTGATGTCCGAGATAGTTTTGTTTGTTGGTTTGGGAAGAAAGAATAGTATTGTTGACAGGTGAACCGAGAATGTCTGGTGAGGAGATATAGATTGAGGAGATACTGAGATCCTGTGTGTAAAATAACCAGTTGAACGTGAGAATAAAAGTAATAGACTGTAGAAGTGGATGCTTGAAAAAATACGAGTTACGTCGTGCTTGCGGAGAAAGAAGAAAGTTGTTGTGTGTGGAGAAGTATAGAATGATAGTTACGAGATTAGTGATCTGTTGGAATGAAGTTTGTTTTGAAGAGATAGTAGATAGTGCTGTGAAAACAATATAAGTTGCGAGATTGTCATGTATAGGCTCTGACCTTCGTATAGAAGTAGAGATATAAGAAAGCAGTGAATTGAGAGGATCCTCTGGAATAATTCGTCTGGTTGTGCGGTGTTCATACGTGAGTATAACTGTAGTCAGACAGGTGTTCGTCGTGATGAAGGAAGTAAGAGAGAGGTGTGATGACGTCGCCTAAGTGAAATACATAGATAAAATATAAGAGTGGCGTTAACATGTCTTGTGTCAATGTGTTTTGAGGAGATCAATACGTGTTGATATGTGGTGAATGATTGCTGGAATGTTGAGGTGGCGTCTAAAGTGCTTTTTGTAGTAATAGAAGGGACATGTTAGATTGTCGTGATGCAAAAGTAGTCGTGAGATGAGAGCGAGGTTGTGTATCATTGTCCGTGTGAATATGAGAAGAGTGGTTGATAAGTCCAGAGAATTGAATAGCCTTGTTACACTTGTTATCAATTGTTTCGTTTCGTTTAGCTGAATTGTTGATGGTTGTTCTTCTTTAGTTATAGTCGTCGCCTCTGTTTTGTTTGTGCTAAAGTGTGATGTCTTTTGTTTGGAATGTGTGATCTTGGAAGGAAATTATGGAAGTCGTATGACAGGTTGACGGAAAGAGACTTAATATTCTGACTAACGTTTCATAAAACATCTTTAGTATTCTTGACAGGAACATGTCGAAGCAGGAGTGCCTAATACGGAGAAATGAGAAAAATGAGGTCCGTTGTCAGTTATAACTGACATGAGTTGCTGTTCTGAAAGAATCCCGATAAATAGGAGTGAAAGATACGAAGGTAAACAAGATGAGGTAAATGAATGTTAGAAAAGGTGTTCCGATAAGAGTGACTGGTTTGATTATCGTCACGATGTGAAAAGGATAGGAGAGACTTTGAGGTAGTGGTGGTGAGATACAGAAAGTACTGATGCAAGAGAATGAAATATTAATTGCTTCGGATAGACGAGAAATTTAAAGTTGAATTAGTTATCAGGACAGGAAGTAGATGTATTGGTGATAGGTCTATAGTAAATAGACAAAGTTTTGTTGGACGTAGGAGGATGGAGATACCGTAGATAACGGTAATAATGATTAAGAAGTGGTAGGGATGTGTGGTACAAAGCCAAGGGAGACAATTGGTGTGCCGAGCCACAGGCTCTATTGATAGATGACGGCTGGTACATTGAGATGACATTGGAATAATCGCCACATTAGTATAAATGAGTCGACCTGTAGATTACAGTGCTGTCTTATAAGGACATTTTAGATGGGATGATGTATTAGGAGTTAGGCTGGAACAAGATAGAAAATTGTGAGGGGAGATAATCAATGTTTGACTTCCAGAAAAAGGAACGGTCAGTTGTTGAGTAGTGATTTTGGTTGAGGGGAACAAGTATGGTTCCGCATTATGATGATCTGTAGATAACAGATAGATATTTGTATATATGTATATACGTATTTTATGCATTAGTGCTTGGTATTGAGTTGTTTTGATTTGGCTAAATAGATAGGTGTTACATTGGTTAGCATAGGAGGCCAATGTTGATGGGTCACTTTACGTGGTTAATTCTAAGTGAATTATAGTTTTTTTTGAAAAACCTTCTCTTTAGCGAGAAGACAATTGTTTTGTTGCCTCATGTATAATGTTTTTTTTGCTTGATTTGGTCCCGAAAAATGATTCTTGTTATTTTAGAATAGCGTTATTGTGTCCTTAGACTTTCATGTGTAAACTACTGGTCCGTAAAAGAGACCAGTAGTATTAGGTAACAATAGAATAGGATGCATGTTATATCATCATCACCATCATCATCACCATCATCATCATACCTTTAGTTGAGTTGAGGGGAAACATAAATGATTGTTAAAAAAATTTGGGGGGGTTTGATATCCTGTTGTGATTTGATGTCGCTGTTTTGTATGTTAAATAGTAGTTAATTAAGTTATGTTTAGTTTACATAGTTTTGACAATACAGGGGGCTTTAATTAGGACCCTTCGTTCAGAAAGTTGTAATATGGTTAGTTTACATAGTTTTGGCTAGAATACAGACAATACAGGGGGCTTTAATTAGGACCCTTCGTTCAGAAAGTAGTAATAAACTACTGTGAGCTAATAGAGAGACACATTCTCTTTGTGAAGAATAAGTTCATGGGTAATTGGGTGCTGTGATAATCAGCATAGAGAGGTTGATATGGCTATGAAGTGTAGACGGGGTAAAATGGTTATGGGAAAGTAAGCATTAATTAGAAAAGTATGGGATTGGAAGCCACATGGGAGGAGAAAAGATTAATGAATATAGCAGTAGCGTAAATGAAGGGAAAGTTTTGAACATAGTTTCCATGAGGTCAGAAGAGCCATGATATACACGAGATTGCTGGGTTGTAGGGGAATGGGAAAATTGCCCCAGATGAAGAGTAAACATGAATTGGATCCATGTTTGACTAGACACTGTGGATAACAGTACAATAGTAAAGAGCTGTAAGTGTGTCGATGAGAAATGATCATAGTGGAGATAAAGTTGGTTGCAAGCAGTCACAGATATGAGTGGTTATTTTTGCTGCTGTGGGTTACGGCATGAATTGAGAGGTGGAAGATTTCAGAGAGGCATTGGGTTACATGGCCTGGGCAGGATGTAAATGTTTATCCCTTTGGGTGTATTAAGCTTCTGAGATAGAATAATAAGTGGGTTGCTAGAGTAGTGTATATAGTGGTCAGATTATGGTGTTGTGTTTGTTGGTTGACATTCCGAAGTTACTGGTGTCTGTAATAAATAGACATTTAAGGGGAGGTTTCAAAGTTACTAGGTTGCTGTTGATAACGGCATAAGTGGAGGTTTTAGTAGATATGCCCATAAGAAATGGTCATTATAACTGAGGTATAGGAGAAGGTTAGTTATGCGGTTATGTGAGGTGGTATGTTGGAGAAGGTCTTAAGGGATAACAGACATTTTTAATTGTTAATTGTATCCTCGACATGTGTTCTGTGGTTAACAGTAAAATGTGAGGTTGAGGTAAGGTAGTGTCTGTAATATATAGACACTTAGAAGTGAAGAATAATTTTTGGTGATTGGTATTTGATGCTGTAGATAGCAGCGTAAACTGTTACCATAATGAGTGGTACTGTGGGAGATATAGGTGTTTTAGACTTTATTACATAAAGTCTCAAATAACATAGGGGGGTAAAGGAGTGTGTGATTTAGGTGAGTGTAGTTTTGTGTGGAAGAGTTCTACTGCTTCTTTTTAAATTCCGGTGGCCACCGATTCTTTGTCTTCCTATCGTGTGAAAGTAGTTTCAGGTTAGTTGAAAGTGGGGGATTAGTAGCGTTGGTGATAAAAATAAGGAGTTGGTGTTAGCGTTTGAAATTTTAAGCAGGTTACTTATGAAGAGTATTTAAGAAGACGTGTTATGATGTTATGATGTTGATATTGAATTGTTATTAAAGATATGTAAATAGGTTATGGTTGGTTGAAGGGCCAGAAACGAAGAAGAAGGGGGTTGACTATATAGCAAGAGTTAAAAGATATATTATTTACTCAAACATGAGTTGGTTTGGGAAGGTTAGAGGAACAATAAAAAGTCAGGAAAAAGAGGGAATAGAGTAAGGGGATTAGGAGTAAAGAGTTTTCCTTTATAAGGAAAATTCTTTATTAAACATGGGGAGGTGTAACAGTAAGGGAGTTCTAGGGTATTATTAGAATCTAGTGGGAAATAGATACAGCACGATTGAGCATCGAGAGTGAAAGGGTGAGAGATGCTCAATCGTGACGTATTGGGTTGGCAAGGGCAGTTAAGATCCGGCCTTTAACTTGAGTGGAGGAGTACATCGAAGCTTTGTCATCTTACACAAATAAACGTTATATCAACAAGAAAACAACATGCCTTCGTGTTCTTATACACTGGTATAGTGCCTATAAAATCACACAACTGTTACATAGAGTATTTATTAGAGGAAGCACCTCATCCTATTCTGGCAGACTATTCTACACATATACTCTCAGTATAAGCATGGCTAAACAACAACAGAATGCCTGCATAGCGTATTATTTTTTCATGATATACACTTGTGCATGTGCAAATGAGTCAAAAGCATAACGATGTTAGGTGAGTAGGTGAATATATCACATGCAAACCGGAACCACCCCATGCCAATGACAACAATTATAGAATAACAAACACTATAGTACATAAGGAAAGATACATTATAAGAAGTGCTTTAGTTAACAATAACAACTGAGTAAATGAAACAATGATTTCAGAATTGACAGCAAACTATCCTCAGGATATAGTTAGAAATGTGTGCCATCTTACATGACTGGTTTATGAAATGTAAGCAAACTCAGATTGTAATTATTGTCTATGTTATATATGCAAGGAATTGAACATATCAATTTGTATGTGGGCTCAATACATTATACTTGGCATTTCAATAAGAGTTTTGTAATGTACAGATCTTTTTTAAATAATTCAAACTTCATTTTATGAGACTAGTACCTGTATGCTGCTTTCTGTGTTGCTTCAGTTGAATACAGTATGTGAATCTTACACTACAAATATCACACTTGCAAGGCTTCTCTCCTGTTATGTATTCTTTTGTGTGTCTTTAAATGACTAATTTGAGTAAAACCATTATTAAAAACATCACACTTGTAAGGCTACTCTCCTGTATGTATTCTTTTGTGTGTCTTTAAATGGCTACTGTCAGGAAAACCAACATTACAAACATCACACTTGTAAGGCTTCTCTCCTGTATGTATTATTTTGTGTGCCTTTAAAGCTCCACTTGTAGTAAAACCATTATTACAAACATCACACTTGTAAGGCTTCTCTCCTGTATGTATTCTTTTGTGTGTCTTTAAATGACTACTGTCAGGAAAACCAGCATTACAAACATCACACTTGTAAGGCTTCTCTCCTGTATGTATTCTTTTGTGTGTCTTTAAATTACCACTTTCAGTAAAACAAACATTACAAACATCACACTTGTAAGGCTTCTCTCCTGTATGTTTTCTTTTGTGTGTCTTTAAAGCTCCACTTGTAGTAAAACCATTATTACAAACATCACACTTGTAAGGCTTCTCTCCTGTATGTATTCTTTTGTGTGTATTTAAACTATTAATTTGAGTAAAACCAACATTACAAACATCACACTTGTAAGGCTTCTCTCCTGTATGTATTCTTTTGTGTGTCTTTAAATTACAAATTTGAGTAAAACCAACATTACAAACATCACACTTGTAAGGCTTCTCTCCTGTATGTATTCTGTTGTGTCTCTTTAAAGCTCCACTTGTAGTAAATCTAATATTACAAACATCACACCTGTAAGGCTTCTCTCCAGTATGTATTCTTTTGTGTCTCTTTAAATGACTACTGTCAGAAAAACCAACATTACAAACATCACACTTGTAAGGCTTCTCTCTTGTATGTATTCTTTTGTGTTTCTTTAAATTACAAATCTGAGTAAAACCAACATTACAAACATCACACTTGTAAGGCTTCTCTCCTGTATGTATTCTTTTGTGTGTCTTTAAATTACAACTTTCAGTAAAACTAACATTACAAACATCACACTTGTAAGGCTTCTCTCCTGTATGTATTCTGTTGTGTGTCTTTAAAGCTCCACTTGTAGTAAAACCATTATTACAAACATCACACTTGTAAGGCTTCTCTCCTGTATGTATTCTTTTGTGTCTCTTTAAACTATTAATTTGAATAAAACCAACATTACAAACATCACACTTGTAAGGCTTCTCTCCTGTATGTATTCTTTTGTGTGTATTTAAACTATTAATTTGAGTAAAACCAACATTACAAACATCACACTTGTAAGGCTTCTCTCCTGTATGTATTCTTTTGTGTGTCTTTAAATTACCACTTTCAGTAAAACTAACATTACAAACATCACACTTGTAAGGCTTCTCTCCTGTATGTATTCTTTTGTGTTTCTTTAAACTACCACTTTCAGTAAAACTGACATTACAAACATCACACTTGTAAGGCTTCTCTCCTGTATGTATTCTTTTGTGTGTCTTTAAATTACCACTTTCAGTAAAACTAACATTACAAGCATCACACTTGTAAGGCTTCTCTCCTGTATGTATTCCTGTGCCTATCTGTACACTACAAATGTTAGCAAAGTCCACCGTAAAAGTATCACCAGCATTATAAGTGTTTCCTTCTGTCGATATTTCTCTGTCTTTCTGTAGATACATTTTTTGACAATCTTCACTGTTGACATCACACATTTTATACTTCTTACCAGGATCTTCATTTATGCTGGACTTTATAATTTTACATTCTATGTCACATTCATCATCTCTGGTAAGGTTAGTACATTTGTTAGAAACACAGGGATTATTATTTTCCTCATCAGTATAATCATTTTGTGAGCTAAAATTATCAGAAATCTCAGCTTCACTCACATTAACTGAGTTCACCCGATTCTGAATACTTTCTGACAGTGTTGTCACAGTCAGTTTTGTATTATCAATGTCATTTAATGTCATATTTACATCACACATTTCATGTTGATTTTCAACATTTGTTAAACTGTTT
Organism: Cepaea nemoralis; assembly: GCA_014155875.1. Taxonomy (NCBI): domain Eukaryota; kingdom Metazoa; phylum Mollusca; class Gastropoda; order Stylommatophora; family Helicidae; genus Cepaea; species Cepaea nemoralis. The sequence goes on from JACEFZ010009891.1 coordinate 203,107, forward strand.
ACTACCAGTGATAGGTCAGCATGCAGTTTGTTGCAATTCAGCTCCAAGTATTCATTATGATGCCTGTATTTGATGTGTCTGTATAAATACCAAGACTGACTGAAAGACAAATGGCAATCAGCACAAGAGAATATTCCTGAAATAGGAAATGAAACAGAAAATGTATTCTTCAAATGGTCGTGAAAATAAATTATTTGGTGAATTAGTGAATTTGCTGTAAGATACTGATGATGAGCAAAGTGTCTAATTATTTACATGATGAATTTAATGTTTGTAGACAATGATTTAATTTCACATTTAATATGTCAACATTATAAACATCTTATGTTCTCATTTAAATGGATTTAAAGACGTAAGATTGACTTCATTGCACCAGGTTTTACTCTATATGGCTCAGTCTCCTTCCGCAGGTCGACCAGCCAAAAGTGTCACAGAAAGCATGACTGTGTAACTCCGGTAAAGATCCCCAGGGGTCTCAGAAAAATTGCATTCATGAACCAAACGACAGTCTGCAATTGAGCCCTAAACCTTCAAAGAATGAGGCATGCAACTTAACCACTTCACCATGGAGACACCCCCCCCCCCCTCCCCCACATGTTCTCATTTATAACTAACAATTTCATATTTTTAAGAAGAAACAGCAAATATTGTATATTTGAAAAGATCATGCACTGAATCATGTGCTATATTAACTCAAATATACTATATGCCATATAGCAGATACAATAGCAAAGTTGATAGTGAAATGTGCTGATGTCAGTTGAATGTCATTATTGCAAAACAGCCACCTATTCCTCCGTGCAGTAAGGCCAGCAAAATGTGATTTAAAAATTTGAATTGTGATACCGGGACCAATTTTTAAAAAATATACCATATATTCAGAGTAACTTCAGAAAGATTGATTATGATGTACATGATTGTAACTATCATTGATTGTGACCTGCTGAGGAAAACTAGCTCTGATCATAGATATAAGCATGTGGTGGCAAATGTTTGCTCTGACAGCTTTCTTCAGTCTTTTGTTTTACAACATGCTTCTCCTCTTTGTTTCTATATGCAAACTCCTTTTAAGTCATGTAGTTGTAAAACAATGAACTGATACTACTACAAAAACATACATACAACCTACCATCACTTTCTGTATGTACATCAGATTCTTGCAAATTATTCTTTCTAAGCAAATTTCTTCCAAATTTGGGACTATTTATGCCCAGATCCCGAGCATAACTGTCGCCATAGTATACCTGAAATGATGTGTTTGTATAACAAACTATACTGTAAGTGACATATAATAATAACAAACTATACTGTTCAGTGACAGGATGATAACAGGAAGCACTGTCAGTACAACAATATATCCAGCAAATGGAATCTGAATGCCGAAAAACAGTTATAAAAATATATATTATTATTATTATCAACAGTGAAACTAAAATAAAACTGACAATGCTGACAAGCAAAAGAAATACACAACTATACCAATATCTGAACCAAACAATGCTAAGACACACATTTCTGAAATAGAAAGTAATACCTGTAATAACTGGTTCTTAGCTAATACAGTATATCCACTCTTCCTAACATCATTTATAGCAGTCACAGAGAAACATTACTGTCTGCTGAATACTTATTACATATTTCGGTTTAGTACACATGTCTTGCCGGTTTTCCTAACATCATTTATAGCAGTCACAAAGAAACATTACTGTCTGCTGAATACTTATTTATTACACATTTTGGTTTAGTACATGTATCTTGCCGGTCTTCCTAACATCATTTATAGCAGTAACAGTGAAACATTACTGTCTGCTGAATACTTATTTATTACATATTTCGGTTTAATACACATGTCTTGCCGGTATCCGTGGCAAATGGGTTACGGATGCAGTTCGTAATCCTGCTTACACAGCTGCGTGCGATTTGCTGCAGACCATGTTGCACTGTTTTTTACGAAATGGTGTAAGTGCCGGTCGTTCAGAAAGCAAAGGCAAATTACTGAACGTAAACTTGCCAAGACATCAACAAAAGCAAAACATGCTGGTTTTGACTGCAAACGTCCTGTAAAGGATATGGAACTAACTTTTTTAACAGGTCTTGCTTTCTGCAAAATGAAAATGTTGACAAGCAACACAGAGTTACTAAGATCATGTTCTCTTCCCTGCTCTTCCAGCTATAGTATTTTACAAAACAATAAACTCATTAAAAACTCACTTCTATGGTATATCTGTAACAATCAATAACTGTAGTTTGATCATTTTATTTTTTTCACATTATGACTTCTGCAGATTTTGTTTACTATTCTGATATCTGTAATTTGTCTTCTCTTCTGGTGTCCAAAGTTGTAGAATTTTGTAATGGATGTTTCAATCAATCATGTGCCATGCCGGAAAGCGTGGGCGGTCATGACTCGCCGTTTCACTCGATCACCAGAGTCATGGATCAGCTCAGTAATTACATGGATGTTTACACTAGTTTATATTAGCTGTCATCGAATGATACACCTATACATATATTTTACAACATTAGTCAAAAACCTCATGAGAATAAATAATGCTTGTTTAGATGCACAATATTTTGTCAATACACAGCAGATGATTTACACAAACATGACTAATTGTTTGCATATCCTTTACAGGACATCACTGTCAACATCAGCATCTTTCAGCTGATTGCTGATTTCTTGGCAAGATTACGCTCAATAGTTTCTGAGCGACCAGCTCACATACCCCGTAAGTTACAGACGCGGGTAGAACCGCTACCGATTCTCGCCTGCCGTCACGCTACTTACGAGAGTATACAAGATTACGGAGAAAGTCGTGTAACCTCTAGACCAGGGAGGCTGGCACAAACATGACTAGATAAGATTTTTGTACAATCAATCTTATCATACAGCAGTTATGAATAGTTAAAACAATTAGTAAGGCAAGGATGTGTGTTGTAGCCAGATCTCTTCTCTCTCTGTAGTGAAATAATAATCAGAGAGATTCAAAGAAAGGTGGGGAATGGAGATTATAATATAAACAATATATTCTATGCAGGTGATACAGTACTGATGGCTGATGTGGTGAAAGCCTGGCTGCACCCTCCCATCTTGCTTAGTATTCACTGTATGATAAAGATTCTTTAGAAATGTTTATATTAATGTTACGATCACATTATATTTACGGTTAATAGGGTAATTTAGTTTGGCTTACTTATCTCTACCAACTACAAACCAACAGACAACGGGGCCCGGAAACGACCACTTGCTAATCATAGTTCCACATCCGGTCTCACTTTTCTGCTAGAAATCGCAGACAACGGTCGGGGCAAATTTAGTAGTTCGAAAGGTAGACATTTTAAAAGTATTACTAACATCAGTAAGTCTACCGAACTGTTGTTAAATTGAATAAGCGCCCCGACCGGTAGTGAGAATCTGATTCTGGAACTAGGTAAGGCCAAACGATTATTATTCCCATATATTTTTATGTTCATAACATGGTTGCAATTAATGTGAGTTTACGACATGATGGTTTCGGCCAATTCCACAAACGGCATGGTTGCCCATAGAATATATATATATTAATAGAATATTTAATTTACAACTGAGTACAGACAAACAAACTCGTTCGTAATAGAACGAAACACATTCTACAATATTTGTATAAATTTGGCGTCGGAGAATATGATCGCTAGCAGACAAAGGAACACTGCAACGTGGTACAAAACCACGCTAGTTTAAAAGTATACTCTGGTTGAGATACTTTGTTAATATATTACAATAAGGTTATTATTACTGTGCTGCTAATACTAGAAGATATAGTTACTGAATGTAATGGTTTAAATCAAATAGTATGTATTCCATCAAAATGGCCTCACTATATCTAAAACCAGCCCCACGCCATGGCATGACCTAGTTATCATGCCCATGCCCATACTGTTCTTTTCTAGATTAGCCCAGTTCTTAAGTAGGGATAGGATCTCTTCACTAGTTAATACATTCTCAAGAGGAAGACTCTTCTTTATATATATATGGATACGTGGGTGACTATCACCAACCAAGGCAGTATTCATTGGAGACTATTCTCTGGCCTCTAGGAATGAATATCAGTGGAGAGCATATTCAGTCACCTTCGTATCTGGAACAATTTCCTTACTTTACAATACACCATTGTGTCTCTTGTACACTTAGGAGCATCAGTTGTGATTGTTAGGTTTGTGATCCATGTCCTTTCCTATCACATCAACAGCACAGTCACATTAAAGGATTGTTCGATAGCTAGATCCAGAATGAAGATGTGGAGTAGTCACTGCTATTTACAGAATCAGTACTTGTCTTTTTGCTGAAGGGAATTGGAGCAGTTCACTCATAGATATATTAATTCAGGACCAGACCGTACTCTCCTCATAAATAGAGATAGGCACTGTCATGTACGAGTGTAAATCAATCCTTTCCTTTCAACCTTGTCGGTATGTCCAGTCAGAATAACAGCTAGGAATATGTCCTAATAATTAGAGCGACCGCTTACTGTATGAGAGGTTTGGCAATAGCACAATGGTTGAATAAAGATGGAAGAGTGATTCCAGACCACCGCTTACCAGATATTCTGTTTGACTTTATTTGCAAAGTGTTGTGGTTCACCCTCAAGCGGCACCCTAATCATCAATCAGCATCAGCAACAAGTTCACACATGATAGCTATTGTATTGCCTGAGTCACCAAGGCCTTGTTGAAGTAGGTGGCCATACCATAGAAAATTTGATTATCACGGCTACACAGACTTCCAGTTAAAGCTTACCAAAAGCTACATCAATTGATTGTGTGACACATACATTAGACCTGAACATTGCATAGTTTGCATACACCAAAAGAAGGAAAGTAGTATAGTTCCCTTTGCCGTCATCATCAAGTGAGAACTGATGGACTGGAGAGGAAAGCTGCAGACAACCATCGTGGGAGCTACGGATATGAGCTAAGTTGCAAACCATCAATCTGACTTCAACCCACCGCCGAATGCTTTGCTGTGCTTCTATGATTGAAGATCACATGAAACAGCTTTGCTTGCTGTAACAGCCAGAAACAAATATTTATAGGACAATCCATTATTTTTTCTCTCGAGAGGAGCCACTCTTTACTTTCATTTATAATTAAACAGTGCGGTCTGATTTATAGACCATCACACAAAAACTTAACCTACTGTCTTTTTCACCTCATAATAATTAATAGTAGTGTAGTGTGTAAGGATAGAAGTTGAGTAGACTAGTTGTGTCTCTCCTGTATGTTATACTTGAGGGCACTGGGGGATTTTCTTCATCACAGGATAGCGTGTTGCTGCTAACTAAGTCAGCTATCATCTATCGGTGTATAGTGTCCAACTTTACTTGCAGTTCCCTGTGCTACTGATAGGAAGGTAGACTTATCTGGGACCAGGATTCATACTACCTAGCCCCACTACGAGCCTTTTTGGCTTCTTCTCCTACAGTGGACTGACCTCACCAAGGGTCAGCTTTTTCTATCTACATCCTTACCCGTAGGTATTCCTTATACGGCTGTAGATCACGAGACAGCTGACAACAGAATAGATCTACAACTTTTGGACATTGTAGTAATTGGGAGTGCTAAAAAAGGATGTTCTCTGTATATTAAGAAAACAGAAACGATGGTTATATCAAAGAAAAAGATGACAGAAAAATGTGATTTAACAAGGGAGGGGGGAAATGTTTAACCAAGTTGATAAATTTAAATAACAATGGGCAATAACAACATCAGATGGAAGATGCACAACAGAGATTAGTCAAGCAAGAGCTCAAGATCTGCATTTCTATACAATAAGTCACCATCATTGAATGTTAGAAAGAGAGTACTGAAATAGTGAATCATGAATGAGCACATTAGGAAGAACTTGGAAGCAAAGAAGATGTCGTTCCTAAGACGAATGTTGCAAATAGCTTGGTCTGCCAGAGTAACTAACAGTTGAGTTGAGATGAGCTAAGAACCGACTTCACTGCACTCAGGACATTCCCATACGTGCTCCGTCCCCTCATTCAACAGCCAGCGAAGAGTCACACTACAACCGCTATCTGATTGAAAGTTCTCCTGGTCTTCCCTCTCAGTTTTGAGATTCTACAAGAACCCCTGCCAATCCCCAGCAATCTCATCCTTTCCACATACAGGTTCTCAATTTGGTCCCCCTTTTTTTCCACCTGGTCCCACAGATGCACAATCACCTCTCCCTTGTCCATATGTAATCGACCACCAAGAGATGCATTCCCTCCCAGCCTATCAGCCTATTCATTCCCGCACTCCCGCATGGCCAGGGCAAAAAATCCATATAATTCTTACAATCTGTGAGCCATTCCACACAAAACATTCCTTTCTCCACCTTACTAAGCATACTCCTTGAATCCGTCATGAAGACATTGTGTGTTGCAGTGGTCTCCTCTAACCAATGAATGAATCACTGAAAAACGAGAAGTAGATTGAGAGCTTTACCAAAGCATGACTACAAAAAAACAATGGACGTTGCAGCCAAAGCCTTCATCAGCATAGAACAAAAATTCAACTTATCTGTGTCCTAGCTTGAAACGGGTATCCATGGGCTATCCACGACCCATGGATAGCTGTTTCAAGCTAGGACACAGATAAGTTGAAATTTGTACTTTCATGTAGTGTCGATCGTGTATTGGTTAATATATTTTTGTTTGTTTGTTCTGTGCTGACGAAGGCTTTGGCCGCAACGTCCATTGTTTTTTGTAGTCATGCTTTGGTAAAGCTCTCAATCTACTTCTCGTTTTTCAGTGATTCATTCATTGCTTTTTAAGTTTTACCGCAGTACCCCTTATTCTTGTTCTCCTCTAACCAATGGAATGCCGCTGTGATTGCTTCCACATCCATTCTCATGCTGGAGGTCATAGCCTCATATGCCAGAGTACTAACAATGACAATGAAGAGACTATTCAAATTAGAACATTATTTACAACTGTAAAAAAGCAACAAACACCATTCTTTGGTTATGTCATGAGAAGAGAGGCAGTAGAAAGCATCATGACAACTGAAAAGATCAGTGCGAGAAGGTGCAGACCAAGAGAAATGCTGGATGGACTGTGGAGTTGGCATGGAGGAATATCATCAGCAGAGTTGATCCAGAAAACCAAGGACCAAAATCTGTGGAGAGACATGAACGCCAACTCAGTTGGCAAAGCACAGGTGCAAATCAGCTGTTTTGTTTGTTGCCATAATGTTAGGACGTTAAACGATGACAACAAATTAGAGAACATAAAACAAGAAATGGAAAGAGAAAATAATTAATATTTTATGGATGGGAGAAATGAGATGGATAGGAGAGGCATCAAGATAGATGAAGATTTTAAGATTATTTATTCTGGAGGTGAAGATCGACAAAGGGGAGTGGCAATTATTTGGACCGGAAAACATAAAATCTGTTCAAGGATATTGGGCCATGTCGGACAGAGTTCTACTAGTTAAATTAAGTGGCAGACCTTTTAGCATAAATGTTATTCAAGTATATGCCCCAACAGGGGAATCCAGTGAAGATAGTGTAGAGGAATTTTATAATGACATAGAATCTGCCTTAAAGAAATGTAAAAATTCAGAAATAAACATCAAAATAGGGGACTTCAATGCAAAAGTAGGAAATCAAGGTGATAGATACACAGTAGGAAACTATGGTTTAGGAGAGAGAAATGAAAGAGGATACAGACTCGTAGAGTGGGCAAAAGAACAGGAAATGATTGTAGGAAACACCTGGTTTAAGCAACACCCTAGAAGATTATGGACATGGAGGAGTCCTGATAGCAGGATCAGAAACCAGATTGACTACATTCTGATTAGCAGAAGATTTAGAAATGCGCTAACAATAGCAAAAACAGTTCCCAGTGCTGATTGTTATAGTGACCACAGATTACTTACAGGAACATTGAGGATAAAGTTGAAGAAAGTCAAGTATATAACAGGAAACACTAAATATGATTTGTGTACATTGAGTAATGACAAGGAAATACAAAACAAATTCAACATAGAAGCACAGAACAGATTTGATGTATTGTCTGATCTAGAGATACTATTCCAGGATGTGGATGATCAATGGGAAACATTGAAGAATTCAATCAGTTTGGCTGCCGAAACAACTATTCCAAAATTAAAGAATGTGGATCGTAAGAAATGGATGACTGAAGAAATTTTACACCTCATGGAAGAAGACTCAACAAAAATAATTCTGCCAAATATGAAGAAATTCACAGACAAGTCAGAATATTATGTAAGGAGGCAAAAGAAGCATGGCTGGAGGAAAAGTGCTTAGAAATTGAAAAACAACACAACAGTCAAAATACCAAATTAGTGCACAAAAGAATTCAGGAACTTACTAATAAAAGAACAAGTACATCAACAGGCTGTCTAAAAACTAAAGATGGCAAAATCATAATAGAAAAAGATCAGATTCTACATGTATGGACAGATTATGTGAAAAACCTTTATAATGATAACAGAGAGGAACAGTATATTTAATAATGAAGGACCGCCAACTTTGAAGATGGAGGTTCGATATGTTCTTAAGCATATGAAAGCTGGCAAATCCCCCGGTGCAGATAACATCACAACAGAAATGATTAAAGCTTTAGAAGAATTTGGACTAGAGCAAGTCACCAGACAGCTGAACACATTATATCATTGGCACCTTTCCGTCTTGACAGACGATAATTTGGTACATTGTGCTTTAAAAAGGCTTAATAACTACGATCCATGGCGGTGGCGAGTGTGGCTGGTAAGGCCAATTCTTGCTGCAAATGTTTGCCCACAGTAGGTGCATGTGAAAACATGGTCATTTCCACCATTTTGCACCATCTTACGTCTCTCACGCTCTGTGTGTGCTTTATCAGCAATCATTTTCTCCTTTGTCTTTATTCCGTTTCTGATAGTTGCCCTCCATGCAACACGTTCAGCGGCGACGTGCTCCCAATGTGCATTATCAATGCCTGTATCAATCATGTCCCGCTTACACACATCTTTGTATCGCAGTAGAGGCCGACCCTGAGATCTCCTACCCGTCTGTAATTCACCAAAAAAGATATCCTTTGGTATTCTACCATCATCCATCCTCCTAACGTGTCCTATCCATCTAAGTCTACGAAGACTGAGCATGGAATACACCGTCACACAACCTGATCTTTCCAATACTTCAGTATTTGTGATTTTGTCTTGCCACTTAATACCAAGTATTCTTCGCAGACACCGCATATGAAAGCTGTTTAAACGTTTCTCTTGGCGTGAGTAAGTTGTCCAGGTTTCACTGCCATAAAGAAGAGTACTAAGGACACAGGCTTGGTAGACGAGGACTTTTGTTTTGGCAGTAAGCTTCCTGTTCTCCCAGACTCTTTTTGCTAACATGTTCATTGTTGTTGCTGCCTTGCCAATCCTGATGGTGATTTCCTGATCGAGGGATAATTTGCTATTTACCTCTGATCCTAGATATGTAAAATGGTCTACTATCTCCAGTTCGGCGTCGTCAATAAAGATTGATGGTACACCATGTGCACCTTGTGACATAATCTGTGTCTTCTTTTGTTAATTGTTAAACCGAATTCAGAACAAGCATTGGAGAATGCAGATAGTAGATGTTGTAATTCTTCCTCAGAGTGGGTCGTAATCGCAGCATCATCCGCAAAAAGCAACTCTCTGATTAGTACCCTGCTAATTTTGGTCTTGGCCTTCAATCTCTGAGCATTATAGAGGCCACCATCTGAGCGTGAGTGAATGTATATACCATCATCCTGATCACGAAAGGCATATTTCAGTAGAAGTGAAAAGTATATCCCAAAGAGGGTGGGGGCTAGCACACAGCCTTACTTAACTCCACTCTTGATTTCAAACTCTTCTGAAGTTGAGCCATCAAACTTGATTATACCCTTCATGCCTGTGTGGAACGATTCCACAATGGACAGGACAGTTGGTGGGCAGCCAATCTTCTTTAGTGCTTTGAACAGACCCTCACGACTGACCAAATCGAATGCCTTTGTGAGGTCGCTGAAGGCAATAAACAGTGGCTGATTTTGTTCCCGGCATTTTTCTTGCATCTGTCGCAATGAGAATATCATATCAATGGTAGACCGGTTCTGACGGAAGCCACACTGTGATTCGGGGTAGACTTGATCTCCCAGGACTTGAAGTCTGTGCAGGACAATTCTAGCAAATACTTTCCCAACAATACACAGAAGTGAGATACCCCTATAGTTGTTACAGTCGCTCCGATCTCCCTTGTTCTTGTACAGCGTTATGATGTTTGAATCTTTGAAATCCTGTTGGACTTGTCCTTCTCGCCAGCATAGCTCTATTAGCTGGTGGATCTGTAGAGCGAGTGTGTCTTGCCCACTTCTGATCACCTCTATTGGAATCCCATCCTTACCTGGAGCCTTGCCAGATGCAAGCTCATTTATAGCACACTTAACTTCTGTTATAGTGGGAAGTGTGTCCAGGTGGTCAAGAGTTGGCAGGGCCTCTATGGCGTTGAGGGCATCATCCGCTAGCTTGGTCTCACTTGAGTAAAGCTCTAAATAGTGCTCGACCCATCTATCCATCTGCTGTTTTTTATCAGTGATGATTTCTCCAGTCAAGGTTTTCAGCGGTGCACTTCTTTTGATCATTGGACCACAGGCTTTCTTTATCCCTTCATACATGCTTCTGATGTTTCCCTTATCACTTGCGATTTGAATGAACTCACATAACTTGATCCAATAGTCATTCGCACACTGCCTGGCAGCCTTTTGTACATCCTTCCTTGCTTGCTTCAGCTCACTCAGAGTGTTACGCGTTGGTCTTTCCTTGTTTCTTAAGAGAGCTATCTTCTTTTTATCAATCAAGGGCTGCAGTATCTGGCTGTTTGCCGCAAACCAGTCCTGCCTCTTATGATCCACAGTGCCGTAAACCCCTACCGCTGTTTTATAAATAGTTTCCTTAAATTTACTCCATTTATCATTTACTATACAATTTTCTGATGTATCATTGAAAGCGTCTTCAAGTTGCTGTTGAAATTCAAAGCACTTTCCAGGATCGTGAGTGTTAGTAATATTAATCCTGGGGCTAGACTTGTGTTTGGCTGTGTAGATTCTCTTTGGTCTCAGTCTAACCCTTGCAACAACCAAAGAATGATCTGTATCACAGTCAGCACTGTGGTAACTTCGAGTTAATGATGTATGGTTCAGATGTTGTCTCCGTGTGATAATGAAGTCCAGCTGATGCCAATGGCCGGATCTTGGATGTTTCCATGTGACCTTATGCATCTCATCTCTTTTGTTTTAAAAAAGGAGTTTGTAATACATAGGTCATTTCTAGTGCAATGTTCCAGCAGCCTTTGCCCATTATCATTCATGTGACCGATGTTGTATTTTCCAAGGCACACTGGCCATGAACTCGAGTCCTTGCCCACACGAGCATTGAAATCACCGAGCATATAAATGTAGTCGGATTTTGGAACTGCCTTGATCGCAGAGTCTAGCTGCTCATAGAACATATCCTTCACATCATCAGAGGAAGCGGGTGTTGGTGCATATGCAGTGAGAATGGTGGCAAATCCCCCGGTGCAGATAACATCACAACAGAAATGATTAAAGCTTTAGAAGAATTTGGACTAGAGCAAGTCACCAGACAGCTGAACACATTATATGATACTGGAGATATACCTTCTGAATTATGTAACTCTGTATTTATTGCAATCCCAAAGAAATCAGGAGCCTTGGAATGTGATCAACATAGAACAATTAGTATAATGAGTCACATCACAAAGATTTTGCTAAGAATTATCATGCTAAGAGTGAGGAAGAAATTACAACCTGAAATAGGGGAAGAACAGTGTGGGTTTGTAGAAGGAAATGGTACAGTAAATGCTGTGTATATGCTGCGAACAGTTATAGAAGTAAACAAAGATATACATCTTTGCTTTATTGACAACTAGCTGACCCGGCCCGGCTTCGCCCAGTCCCCCGGTGCAGATAACATCACAACAGAAATGATTAAAGCTGGTGCAGATAACATCACAACAGAAATGATTAAAGCTTTAGAAGAATTTGGACTAGAGCAAGTCACCAGACAGCTGAACACATTATATGATACTGGAGATATACCTTCTGAATTATGTAACTCTGTATTTATTGCAATCCCAAAGAAATCAGGCGCCTTGGAATGTGATCAACATAGAACAATTAGTATAATGAGTCACATCACAAAGATTTTGCTAAGAATTATCGTGCTAAGAGTTAGGAAGAAATTACAACCTGAAATAGGGGAAGAACAATGTGGGTTTGTAGAAGGAAAGGGTACAGTAAATGCTGTGTATATGCTGCGAACAGTTATAGAAGTAAACAAAGATATACATCTTTGCTTTATTGACAACTAGCTGACCCGGCCCGGCTTCGCCCAGTCCCTGGTGGAGAGCATCTCATTTAATTCATATAAGTAGTCATATAAGTTCTCGTTCCCGTTACCGACTATCTGTCTGTCTGTCTGACCCGGCATCGCCCAGCTCCTGGTGTGGAGCATCTCATTTAATTCATATAAGTAGTCATATAAGTTCCAGTTCCCGACTGTCTATCTGTCTGTCTGTCTGTCTATCTATCTGTCTGCCTGACCCTGCCCGGCTTCGCCCAGCCCCTGATGGGGAGCATCTCATTTAATTCATATAAGTAGTCATATAAGTTCCCGTCTGTCTGTCTGTCTGTCTGTCTAATCATTTATTGGTTGCAGTTAGAACAACCTAGATAAACGAAGACCAACTTACAAAAAGCATTAGAAAGAGCACTTGAAAGGTCTTTACATCTTCCCCAACAATTAACTTGGGTAAATGGAGTGGCGGAAGCAGCAGCAGAAGAAGAAAAAGGAGGAGTAGGAGCTGGGAGGAGGAAGAGGGAGGTGGAGGAGGGAGGTGGAGGAGGGAGGAGGAGGGAGGAAGAGATAGGTGGAGAGAGGAGGAGGAGGGAGGAGTAGGAGTAGGGAGGAATAGGAGGGAGGAGGGATTAAGAGGAGGAGGGAGGAGTGCCACATGGCGTTTAGACATAATGACGTCATCGGAATGGGCGGTGGAAAATCATATACGGAGTTTCCCATTCAGACACTAAAGTGGATGTCAACAGAGGAATCCAAGGAGAATGGGGAGAACGTCAGAACACGGCAACGGGGACGCTTCGAGAGAGGACATCAGGACCTCGGTGTTTTCTATGGGCTCCGTGTTGGAGAGGATAGGATCTGGTTTGGTGCAATCTTCTTAGTGAGCAAGGAAATCGTCTGTTGTCTCACATTCATACAGTGATGGGACCGGGACAGGAATAACCCTTAGACGAGTTTAGAAAAACCTACTACACGGATTTGAACGAAGGACATCGCTGACACAATAGTGGAATTGAGAGCTGATTCGTAGATAGTTAAATAACCACCCGTCCCTGTCTTAAGGGCAGGTTATATTCTAGAACAGTCTCTTGTGTATAATTCTGCAGTGCATTAATAAATGCCTTTTAATTGCCGTCGGCTAGTTCGTGTCGGTTCATCAAGGTGAGTTGGTTTACAGTTGATTTATTTAACAAGCTTCATTAAAGCCTTTGATTCCCGTTTGGAGTTCATTTGGGAGTTATGCTTCAAGACAATGTGGGGTCTCTGATCCAGAAAGCATCGTGTGGATGTAAACAACGAAGATTCCCCGCCATATCGCTAAGTAAACGAAGAAGAATGCACACCAGGATCAATTCCTGAAGCACGATGCAGCACCAAGATCGCTTGTTACGCGCCAACATGGCAGTTGCCGAAAGATCGTGAGAAACGCCAACATACTTATTGTTTGACGATTATCTGCAGGTAAAGTGACTAAATAATTTAATTAAACTAGTCCTTCATAAGTGCCACAGTTTGAGAAGTTTAACAGTGGAAAGAACGGAACATCAAGATACTACTGGACACTACACTGCACCTGAAACGCATCGAGACGTTACATGTTCCTCAAGACTCTGACGCCAGGACATACGTACACTATAACACGGATTGACAATTACTATTTTTCATCGTGACACCAGACACAGTCAGCTTGTTCACGCATTGGACTTTATGTACCAGAACTGGATGCAAGCAGATCTACTGATTTCACTGTGGGCATCATTTATTCGGATACCTACAACAGCCTAAACTTATCACAATAAGGCTGCAGAAAAATTCAAACCAACTACGTGTTATGGGTTGGTTACGGACTTCCTGAGTCCAGAGTGAAAGTACAAGTTCATTGTACTATCGTTCAAGCCAGGAGCAACAGTCTATTGTGGACACAGCTTCTCTGTTATAAACATACCAATACTCGAGTGGTGACCACGGATCAATTTTTTATTGAACTGATCGACACAATTCTATGTCAAATTTTTTGAACGACAGGAACTCTACTCAGTTATATTTACGGACACGAGAACCTGAAAAAGGCCAGTATATGTTACTGTTGGTTAATGTGTTATTGTTGATAAATGAAGTGCCTATTATTTAATATTAAGTAAATTAGTTAAAAAAATGGACAGGTGGGCGGTTGGAAGAGCGTTTCTACATTAAGCAAGAACACTTGAATATTGTGGGGTCAACACATAATTGTTGTCTTGGGTTAAGTATAGTAGTAATTTCTATAAAAGTACTATTGTCTTTTATGAAAGAAAATATCTAATTACGGCACTCGTCAGTCGTCTTCTGTCATTGTTGTCTAGTATTATATATTCTTTATACTGAATATATTTCTTATATTATTTTCTGTTATTTACAAATAATAACACTTCAGATATATAGATAGCAAGAAGTTACTGAATTTCTTTATTGTTCAAGTTTACAGTGCTGTTGAGTTACAGTTCACATGTTGTTCAACAGTTGTTATATTGATTATCTTATCTGAATCGAACATATTTACATTTTTGCATGGTGCTATCATATTTCAGCTAGATAAATTATTATACAGATAGGTCAAGATGGCTACACTTCTAGATTGCGTTATCTTGGGAGAAAAAAATGGTCTAACTGGTGCTGAGCTTCGAAACTGGGCTCTGCAAGAATTCAGAGCTAAAACTGCACGTGAGAAGGAGGAACGATTGCAAAATCTAGCAACTGAAAAGAAGGAACTACAAAAGAAATGGGTTCTTGAAAACGAACTAAAGGAACGTGAGATGGCTATCAAACGAAGTGAACTAGTTCTGGAACATGAAAAGAGGGTAGCCTTGCAACGCGAACGAATAGAGTCTAGAGAAAAAGAATTAACTTTGCAACGTGAAAAGATATCTGCAATGAGGAGAGAGATGGAAGAAAGGCGGAGAACTGTAGAGGCAGAAATTAATCAAAAACGACTCGCACTTCAAAATGAGAATCTTGCAAAGGAAGCAGTGTGGAAAGAGCGTATAAGACAAATGTATGAAATAAAAGAAAGTAATCACACAAGTAAAGTATGTGCTACAGTAGTGAAAGAACCAATCGCCAGAGATTTCGTTCAGAAAGGAACTATAGAACACAAGTCTAACGAAACACTTACAAGTACAAATGCCCAAATTGAAACAACACAAGAAGAAGAAGAAGAAGAAGAAGAAGAAGAAGAAGAAGAAGAAGAAGAAGAAGAAGAAGAAGAAGAAGAAGAAGAAGAAGAAGAAGAAGAAAAGACGCAAATAGAACAGGGTACATCAACGGTAGACATGCATGATTCAACGCTACTGAGTGATAGCATAACTCCCAAATGAACTCCAAACGGGAATCAAAGGCTTTAATGAAGCTCGTTAAATAAATCAACTGTAAACCAACTCACCTTGATGAACCGACACGAACTAGCCGACGGCAATTAAAAGGCATTTATTAATGCACTGCAGAATTATACACAAGAGACTGTTCTAGAATATAACCTGCCCTTAAGACAGGGACGGGTGGTTATTTAACTATCTACGAATCAGCTCTCAATTCCACTATTGTGTCAGCAATGTCCTTCGTTCAAATCCGTGTAGTAGGTTTTTCTAAACTCGTCTAAGGGTTATTCCTGTCCCGGTCCCATCACTGTATGAATGTGAGACAACAGACGATTTCCTTGCTCACTAAGAAGATTGCACCAAACCAGATCCTATCCTCTCCAACACGGAGCCCATAGAAAACACCGCTGTCCTGATGTCCTCTCTCGAAGCGTCCCCGTTGCCGTGTTCTGACGTTCTCCCCATTCTCCTTGGATTCCTCTGTTGACATCCACTTTAGTGTCTGAATGGGAAACTCCGTATATGATTTTCCACCGCCCATTCCGATGACGTCATTATGTCTAAACGCCATGTGGCAAGGAGAAGGAGGAGGAAGGAGGAGGGAGGAGGTAGAGGGAGGAGGAGAGAGGAGGAGGATAAGGGAGGAGGAGGAGGGAGGATGAAGGGGGGAAGGATGGAGGAGGGAGGAGGAGGAAGAAGAGAGGAGGAGTAGGGAGGAGGAAGGAGGAGGGAGGAGGTGGAGGGAGATGGAGGAGGAGGGAGGAGGCGGAGGTAGAGGGAGGAGAAGGAGGGGGAGGAGGAGGAGGGATGTGGAGGGAGGAGGAGGAGGGATGTGGAGGGAGGAGGAGGAGGGATGTGGAGGTAGAGGGAGGGGGAGGAGGAGAGAGGGGGAGGAGGAGAGAGGATGAGGAGGGAGGAGGACGTAGGAGGAGGAGGGAGGAGGAGGGATGAGGGGGAGGACTAGGAGGAGAGAGGAGGAGGAGGGAGGAGGCGGAGGGAGGAGGAGGGAGGAGGTAGAGGGAGGAGGAGGAGGGAGGAGAAGGAGGGAGGAGAAGGATGAGGAGGGAGGAGGAGGAAGAGGGAGGAGGGAGGTGGAGAGAGGATGAGGATGGAGGAAGAGGGATGAGGAGGGATGAGAGGGAGGAGGAGGGAGGAGTAAGGGGAGGAGGTAGGAAGAGGAGGGAGAAAAAGGGAGATGGAGGAGGGAGGAGGAGGGATGAGGGAGTAGGAGGAGAAGGGAGGAGGAAGGAAGAGGAGTGATTAGGAGGAGGAGGAGGAAGAGGGAGGAGGAGGAGGAAGGTGGAGGAAGAGGGAGGAGAAAAGAGGGAGGAGGAGGATGGAGAGGGGGGAGGAGGATGGAGAGGGGGAGGGGGAAGAGGAAGAGGGTAGGAGGAGGAGGAGGGGAGAGGAGGAGGATTGTAACGCATATGCCTGTAGATAACTGCAGCGAAAAGGTGGGTCTGTCTATCTATCTGACCCGGCGTGGCTTCGCCCAGCTCCTGGCGTGTAGCGTCTCATTAAATTCATACAACAGAATAAAGTAACTTAAAAGAATGTCCTTCCACACACCATCCATTATTTCTAATGAAAACCGTTTCTAATCACCTGCATGACTGCAGATAACTTCGTAAGCATAAAAAGATGAGTTACAATGTTATGCATTATTTTTATGAAAACTTTGAAAATGCCTTAAAGATTGTATCATTATTTATTATAACTCATATGCCGGTGCATAACTATAGACAAAGAGATTATAAATCTTTGAAAACAATGCAACAATATGACTATAAGTTATACAGCAATGTTATTAAAAGTTATGCCCCTTGAAATAACTTTTCTAGAGTTAAGTCCCCTCGCTGTATATAAATTATAATGTAAAATGAAAAATTAAATAATATTAACCCTTTACAAGGCGTAGTGACCGTTACCGGCCGGTCTCTAAATACGAGCGTAACGGCCGATACTATTATGCATTGTAAAAACGCGATCTCTCGGCTTTCCGACACTTCCGTCGGCTACTTTCACTTTCGCCCATAGCTTGACAACGTGGCCGCCATTTGTAAACACGCTACAATGACTTTGAACAGACTTTTACGGACTTGTTTTGATAGTTTTTGGGAGTTTTACGCTGTTTTTCAAAATGGATTTCGGCGATTCTTCAAGTGATAGCTGAGATTTCGCTCTGTTCAATTTAAATGACATTAAAGGGCACGAAGTTGATTATTAATCGGAGCTAGATATCAGTGCAAAGCGTTACTTTGCATTAGCAGTCGTGAGTCGGACTTTAAAGAAAGTGATTATGATTCTGAAAATGTGTTTGTAAATTGCTGTATAGATGACGGAAAATCACAAACAACATGCCGTATTTCGTAAATATTTGTGTTCATATATGGATTACCGGCAACAATCACGTGAGTAACATATTCTGCATGCTTTTCCCTTCATTGTGTTGTTTATTTAACTAAAATTGGTTGACTAACACCTTGTTTGTGATGTTTTTACTAACGCGACCCGAAATTTTTACAGAACCTGAAAAAATCTTGCCCGTTCAGGGCTACAAAATGGACAAGCGTCTGCCCTGTAAAGGGTTAAGTAAGCAGCCGATTTCACACTAAAAAAATATCACAGTTGGCTGCGCTGGAATGAAAGGAAGACGTGTAGAAAATTTCATCTCAATCGGATGGACCGTTCGCGAACGCATAAAGGACATACAGACATACAGACGGAGATTGCCTTTTATATATAAGATACAAAGGCTTTTGATAGAGTTAGACATGTTAACATGGTGGATATGCTTGCAGATCTACAAATTGATGGGAAAGACATTTTTAAAAAAATGTTTTCCATATCCTTTACAGGACATCGCTGTCAACATCAGCATCTTTCAGCTGATTGTTGATTTATTGGCAAGATCACGCTAAGTAGTTTGCCATTGCTTTCTGAGCGGCCGGCTCACATACCTCGTAAGTTACAAACGTGATTCCAACCACTGCTGATTCTCACCGTCGTCACGTTACTTACAGAGTATACGAGATTACGGAGAAAAGTCGTTAACCTCTAGGCCAGGAAGCGGCGGAAAGACATTAGACTTATAAAAGACATATATTGGAAACAACAAGCTGCCATAAGGATTGATAATGAAGTGGGACAATATCAACCTATTAAGAGAGGTGTTAGGCAGGGATGTGTAATGTCTCCAGATCTTTTTTCCTATACAGTGAAATATTTTCAGGAATGTAGAAGATATAAATGGAATCAGCATTGGAGGATGAAACATCAATAACATTAGATATGCAGATGATACAGTATTGATTGCAGACAATGCACAGAATCTGCAACAATTAGTAGACGCGGTTGTTGTACACAGTGAGCAGCTGGGGTTGGAATTAAATTGTAAGAAGACACAGGTTATGGTCGTCACTAGGAAGAACGAAGTACCACAATGTAATATACAAGTAAATGGGAATATTCTTCAACAAGTGAATCGGTACAATTATCTCGGAACAGTCATAACATCTGATGGGAGATGCCTTGATGAGATTAGAACAAGAATCGCCATGGCGAAAGTAGCCTTTAGCAAGATGAAAAACATTCTGACCAATAAAAAGATGTCAATTGAAACGAGAAAAAGAGTGTTGAGGGGATACATAGAGCCTGTTCTTTTGTATGGATGTGAAACTTGGACAATGTGCAGTCAAGCTGAAAAACATCTGATGGCTGCAGAAATGTGGTTTCTGAGGAAAATGCAAAGAATACCATGGACAGACAGAAAAACCAATGACCAAGAACTACAGGAGACAAATGAAACTCATAAATTGATTAGAGAAATTAGACGTAGACAGCCAAAATATTTTGGACATGTTATGAGAAGAAATGGTTTGGAGAACTTAGTGACAACTGGCAAGATCGAAGGGAACAGACCAAGAGGAAGACCGAGAGGAAAATACCTGGATGGCTTGGCCACATGGCATGGACGAGACAGGAACACTGAGCTGATCCACGACACTGGTGATCGAGTGAAATGGCGAGTCATGACCGCCCACGCTTTCCGGCATGGCACATGATTGATAATGTAGACTGTTCAATGTTAGAAATATGTGCTATCATCATGTTCAGCTATTTCTGGATGTTCTAATAACAATCTCCATCAAACATGACCACACCCACACCAGAAAAGAAAGTTGCACTCACTAATATTTCTGTCCCAGCACAGATTGGTTTGTGAGACCTGTAGTAGATTTCTCCCTGATACTGGTAGGCTGTCACACACTGCTCATCTTCATGTCTGGGACAGTTGACATACCTCATCCAGTTTGACTTGCTCGGATCTTCACCATCCACAAAGTGAGAAGTCTGTCCATCTTTCATAATCTGTTCACAGAACATTATGTGCAGATTATATGTCCAGATTATATATATATAAACACCATCAATCTGTGATCTGAAACTCCAAAACACTCACCAAACACATAGATACACAAAGACAAAATGCTGAACATGTGAACAGTAAGAGATTACAACAATGAACAAAGATCATTTACCAACTTAACCTGTTACATGTCTGTTAGCTGTCACTTGTGAGGAGGTCGGAGTGATGTCTCTCATAGCCACTTGTAAGGATTTGAATCAGAACTTTTGAACTTAAGTGGTAATATCAGTTCTTTTTCCAGCATCCTTATAATTATTAAAATTATTGTCAGATCATTCACCCTCCCTCCCTGCCTGCCTGTCCAGGTGTCTTTGACCATAACTGGCACAACTCTTTGCAGCAGATGGCTAAGTCAAGGTCATGTTTTCTATTGTCTGTTCTTTAGGTTTTATCAGACAACCCTGATATGAGGAGGTCTCTCTTTCTGTCTCTTTTATCTGTTTATCTGTGTATGCTTTCAGGTCCACAGTATCTCACCTTCTCTTCTCATCATATTACAATCATGATCATTTTTAGACTCTACAGACTTAAGAAATATACAGAAGTCACTCACAACTCAATGCAACCTCTAGATCTCTGCTAATACAGATAACTGCATCTCAACCATGTCCATCTGTACATGTAAAATGGAATACAACAGAGTTGTGTGCAATAGTTCAGTGATTTTTCCATTGCATATGTACAGTACAAGGCTGGCATCAACAGCAACAATGACACAAGTAAATAAAATCTTGCCAGACAAAAATGTTGATTCTTATTTCAAAATGAGTATTTGTATGTTTCCAAGCCTGGAAGTTGCAGATTTGGAAGAATGACCTGTGCTTCTAAACCATTATTGTCAATGGCTAAAATAGAGTCAACACTATGGTATTCCAAGCAAATCCAGATTCTCCATCCCTTTAGGTAATGTTGATGTTTGTTTTTAATATTGTACAAATATATACATACTAAAATGGGCAGTCACTGGGATTTTGAAGTTGATAACATATTTTTAAATAAAATGTATTACAGAGTCAACTCAGATTGTTTCAGTACAAAGAAACATTTGCATTGTTATAAAAAGCTTGAGACAACAGTTACAACCAGCAGTATGAAAATAAAGCAGAACAACTCACCATGCCAACTATAACCAGACTCATGAGCGATTGTTTCATTCACTTCCTTCTTTCCTCTGTAAGGTCCAAATCTAGTACGAACAGGGAAGTCTTTTATGGCAAACACACCCAGACCTGCATTTGGAATCTTGGATTTCTTGATGACCAGACCCTCTGGTAGAGTTCTCTTGCTGTACTCATCAGATTCACTTAGACATGTTGGTTGTACCTTTAATAGGTGTACAAAAATCAAAGATGAGAATTCATATTTTAATATCTTGAAAAGGAGCAAGTTACAGGCCAACTAAATATTTTTAAAATGTAAAACAAGTCTCAAGAGTTCAAATATCCAAGCAGTTGCAAGTAATTTCCAGGATATTGCAATCACACCCAGCATTTATTTGCTTTTTGTGATTTACTGGGCAATTTAGTTCAGTAGTCTGCCAGTACTTTCAGAATGGCTTACACTAATATCGTTGAAAACAATGCAGAGGGGTTTGTCACATTCACAGGGTCTATTAAACTTCCTGCATTCCTTTGAGTGAAAATATTTGCAAGTCAGTCTTCGTTTGCGCTGCATGTTTCAATTGACTTCTCATTTCTTCCCCACACCCCCTCCCCCTTACACTTTAACTCATCTGCAAGCCCAAATGAATGTTTATACTTGCTATTAAGGCTATACTAATATTTAGCATATCAGGCCAGCATACTTGCCACTGAGCTACTGTGTCCTCCAGGCTGCTGAGTGTACAAGTAAAGAGCCCTTTCCTCAAGCTGTGAGATATAATAGACAGACATATGGTGCTATCCCCATATCTTTAGACCAATACTGAGGCTGATGTGGTCAACATCACACCAGCTGCCTTTACTCTCCCAGCCATTTTCTGGTACAATTTTAGGCTGGGTCAACATGGGAGCCTAGGCCAATTTTTAAAACCATTGCAAAGTTGAACCCATGTCAACCGGGCTGTCAGGCAAGCATGTTAATCAATGGGCATCTGTGGCTTGCAGGCTGAGTGGCATGTAGTTGACTGAATATGTGGGTCTGAGTGAACTATCATTAGCCAAGGTCAGATATGTCACATTAATTTCACTACAGATAAGCTATATGTGCAAATCTGTTGTGTCTATATCTTAAGGCAGAGAAAATAGGGACTTATGTGAAAAAGAGACAATGATGTTTGCTGCCATTGTACACTGGATGGACATAATCACACTGTCAAATTGAGATGGTAAAGTAGGCACCACATCTGTGTATCAACTTAATGGCTGACATTGAAGTCAACAGTGTGTCTAATGTCCCAGACAATGTGAGAAGAAAGAACAAGTAACACTGTAACACTATTGTTATAATTCAATGATTATGTGTATATAAAGTCAGCAGAGTCTTCAGGCTGATAAAACAGCAAAAAACAGCTTACCTTGACATCATCAACAACCAGCAGTGGTCCATGCACAGGACAGTCCCCGTCATATTCTTGCCTGCAGTCCTCACAGTCTGCCATGTGATTCCAGAAAACGTAAATTATATGACCAGTTGCCGCACATTCTGATAGCGTGTTCTCTAATACTTATGTTCATACTATGAAAATTATAATTTGAGTGGCATATAATCTTTCAAATGAGCAAATATAATGATCATCTCGAGATATGTTCCAACCCCACAAATAAACAATATAGATTGAAATACGGTTAATATATTTAGGGTATTTAGAATAGGATTGGAGACAGAAGTTCAAGCCTTGATTTCTGAGAATTCTGCTGAGGGTGAGGTGGTCATCTCACAGATGGGTCAGTTATTGGACACATGAGGAATTCATGGGCTTTTGTGGCTCAGGTGTGAGGGAGAACCGTGACAAGTAACCTGACTTTGGAGATCATGGCATAAGTGAAGCTATAGTCTGACTGGAGACTCAGACTTTCACCCAGACATGCTTTCTCAGCGACTCAATGAGTATACTCACTAAGTTTGAGATGGGCTGAAGTCTCTGAGGAGGTTAAGCCTGATACAAACCAGATCTACTTATGTTCAAGGACATGTGGGTGTAAGAGGAAATGAGCAAGTTGACAGGCTTGTGGTCCGAGATACTGTGTAAAGCAGACATGCAATGGGCCGGGCTGATAAACTGAATGATGTCAGAGAGGTAGGGCAATTAACAGAATCAATAGACAACTGTGAATCTGTAACCATGACCAGACTGCAAGAACATCAAGTGAAAAGTGGTGAAGCCAGACTGCAGCACTATGTTGGGAGCCAAAGCAGAATAGTCAACCAACATTGAACTGGTGTCATCGACCACTACACGCTGAGGGAGATACTGAGGAGGGGATCTGAGCACTTATGGACTGAATGGTTTGATGTGCAGTGAGGACTATCTGACAACTAACTGACTGCTGATTGTCAGGTAGAACAAATACACTAACACTCACAAGTGAACAGTTGTTGTAAACTGTTGACTCTGTTAATTGGTCAGATGAAGAAAGTTAGCAAGATGAAGAAAATGGCACAATGGAATACAGGAGGGGCAAGACATGAGTCCACGTTACAGAGGCCAAAAGAGAAAGACTAGATATAGATTAGATAGCAAACACCAAAGATACAATGACAAGCCATGATACAGAAGAGATCGGTGGAGCACCAAACATTAATGGATCCCGCTGAGTTTTTCTCAGAACTACCAACCTGAACTAAAGGCACTAACAAAGTAACAACCAAAAGAAGTGGCGGTGGAAGTGTGCAGAATTAAACAGATATGACATCAAGGCAACAAAGTAAAAAGCAGCATCAAAATAAGCTGCAGATAACACAGCAAGTGAAACCAGCAGAAAAACCCCACAAGGAAAAGTAGAAAGATAACACCATTCAGGCCCTAAATATAACATGCCAATAGAACAGGTGAATGAGGCTTGAACATCGTTCTTCAAACTTAAGACTCATGGAAACTCACGCATTTAGTTTTGCTCAAGTTGAATCACAATCCTTTATTTTTGCTCTTCTTCATTACCAGGTCTAGACTGGCTTGTACAGACTACATTCAGACTGCTATAAAAATTGTGCAATCAGAATATCTCATAATGTTTATATTTTGTTGTTGAGATGCTCGAATATTTCTGAGTATTGCCTCAGTGTGTATGTTGAAAGGAATCAGGATAACTACAGCTATAACAGCAATAATACAACAATGAATAGATTACCAATTGTAAAGATACAACAACACACAAGTAAATACAAACAGCAACAACTGTGGGATAAAGAGCACAACTGTAACTAATCACAAAGTTCAACATGTTCACAAACTTACAGAGAAAATCATCATCATCAAGGGTGGCAAGTGACATGTAACTTGACTTTCTGATCTTTCTAAACGGGTACACATGGACTTCCTTTTCCTCACTGTCAGAGCCTGTCTGTTTCTTTCTCTAAAATAGTTGTGTATTATATAATACAAGGGGAAGTCAATAAGTAAGTCACAAATGGCTGTAGAAAAATAACTAAATATGATAACTTGAAACCAGTTTATTTTTATACATACATTGTCCCTTTATTTCTCAACATAATTTGCACCAACATTGATGCACTTATCCCATCATTTTATCAGTCATCCCAAACCGGCTGCATAGAACTGCATGCTCTGTTTTCTAAACCACATTTTCACTTCACATTCACCTTCGGTGTCATTCGCGAAATGTCTCCCGCCAAGGTGGGTTTTCAATGTACCAAAAAGGTGGAAATCGTTAGGGGCTAAGTCGGGGCTCTAAGGTGGGTGTTCTAGAACTTTCCACCGTAGTTGATGAATTTTCTCCTGAGTTAATCGAACCGTATGTGGTTTGGCATTGTCATGAAGAAGCAACACTCCTCTAGTCAGCAGTCCTGGACGTTTTCGTCGAATTGCTAGAGAAGCATTGATAGAACTTCACAGTACGTTTCAGAATTCACATTGTCACCTTCCTTCTTGAAATTGGTTAAAAGTGCGCCTTGACAATCCCAGAACACTGTCAGCATAACCTTCCCTGCTGATGGCGTAACCTTGAAGTTTTGGACACAAGACGAAGAAGGATGTTTCCATTGCATTGAAGCATGCTTTAATTCGAGCGGGCTAGTTATGCACCCATGATTCGTCCCCAGTAACAATCCTGTTCAGCATGTCTTCTCCTTCATCTTCGTATCAATAGAGATGATGCAAGGACGGGTCAGATCGGTTCATTTTGTGTTCCTCCTTCAATTGTCTGGGTATCCACCTCGCACACTTTTTAAAATTTCAATCAATCATGCATTATTCTGTATGCTGAACCATGTGAGTACCCTATTGCAGTTGCTACAGAGTTACTCGCCCGTCACCTCTAATCATCTCCTCCACCCGTTGCACGGATGGTTCTTTTGCAATCTCAACAGACCCAAATCGGATGTCATCAAAAATTTTAGAGCATCCTTGAGAAAATTTTTCTACCCAGCTTTGCACCGCTTTATGGGACAAACATTTGTCAGCTGAGAAAATGTTTCTACCCAGCTATGCACCGCTTTACAGGATAAACATTTGTCAGCATAAACAAGAAGCATTTCCTTATGAATGTCCATTGCAGGCGGTCCTTTTGCCCACAAAAAACGCACAACAGCATGTTGCTCTTTGGTTGTACACTCTGTAAGTACAGTTGCCATTTTGTTTATGTGCTGCGCATGTGCATGAGACACCTAGCGCCACTTGACTAACGGGAATATAAAGTTCGATGTTGCTGTCACCTAATGACACCTGTAAAAAACACCAACTACATTTACCTGCCATCCCACAGAACTGTGTGACTTACTTATTGACTCGCCCTCAGTAATAAAACAACATTAAATGATCACGATATTCCACATGTAGCTGCAGCCATGTTCAGTGTTATGTCCAACAACACAAACAGTCATATCAACAGTTAGAGTATTGTATTTTTCTGGTGACTATTACCGCAGACATTGATGTGCAGACAGTGAAGAATTCACAGTTTGAGGAAACAAAACATAACATTGCACATTACTGCACCTATCTAGAACTTCTGTGCCTTGTGTTGTGTCATTCTATAATGGACACATTTGTCTCATCTGTCCTCATTGTTCTATCTATCACATATGACCACTGCTAGCCACTGGACATGTTAACTTTTCTATTACAAAAATGGGGCAGAATGGCTTAGGGTATAAAACCCTCAAAGTCACACAATCATGGGTTGATTCACACTGCAAAGGATATTTTTTTGCACACCTTAAGTCATATCAGGCATATTGTGCTAGACCAATATTTGTATAGACCAATCGGTATTCTGGGGTGACACATGAATGCCAATTTGGCAAGACACATGATGACAACACCTCCCTCCCCTATTTTTAGAGCACATTGATTCATGTGCCGTGTTGAGATTCTCATTGTGTTATGCAGATTCTCATTGTAGAGGAGATAGGAGCACTTAGGATACGTCCAAAACCAAAGGAAAGTAATACAAAAGATGTCTATGCTGTGATAATTAAGTGAAATGTGTCCATATTGTGTACTTGTACATATTGGACAATGTCTACCAATAGTCTTCGGTTGTAAACTTATACACAAACTGTGATTCTGTAACAAGGGGTATGCTCTCATTTGATGTAATGTTAACACCACTTCACTATAATCTGGTGCATGATAAGGCAGACATGGTCGAGACTCTTTGGAATCACATGTATAGAGCAGTAGAACAGACAGGTCATCATGGCTTGGAGAGCACGGTGGTGCAGCGAGTGACAAGAGAATCTGGTCGATTCTCAGGACTATGAGGAAACACAGATGGACACATAATCAGACTGCTACTGGTACCATTAGTATTGGGACTTTTCGCTGGCTGTTGTAGATGAGGATGGAGCACGCATGGGAATGTCCTGAGTGTTGTGATGTCAGTTCTTGACTCAACTCAACCCTATTATCTGTTGTAGATTACTACAACGATTCTCTACATTATATATTACCTGTTTCTTTCGTTTTGTTGGTCCTGGGACTTTCTCCTTTGTGTTGTCTTTTAAAGACAGCCTTCTTTGGAGGTTCAAACAATCTTTTCCTCTGGTTCACTGTTTATAGAAATAGATTATATGAAAGGCATTATGATACTGGTGCATATATAATATAATCTATTCAGTGAATACATTAACATGCTGTCAATGGGATTTATCAACCTGGAGGACATATCCTCCTCATTGCCCATCTCCAACATTTTTCCTCCTCCTCCTCCTCCCTGTCTCACATGTACATAAAGTTACCAGTCTGTTTCTCACTTACAGTTGCTCTTGTAATGTTATCATAAGAAACTCAGTGTTATAACGCATGTTGCCACACCTGAGAGCCCACAATAACTTTGTTGATGTTTGTCTCTGTGGGCTAATGTCCAGCCTACAACTGATAAAGTATGTGGCAATCTTAAAGTACATGTCTAGCTGACTGTTCTACCTGTCCAGATATGACAACTTCAGTTTGTGTACGTGACTATTCTACCTGTCCAGATATGACAACTTCAGTTTGTGTACGTGACTATTCACTCTCTTGTGTCCTCTGTTGATTTCCAACTGGATCACGTTTTGCTAAATCAAGATAGAAAAGTTGTCTTGTTCCAGGATGCGTTTTAACTGGACTTGATAAGAGTCTTCTTATCATGGAAGGTGACAGATTGGAGTTCATGAGGAACAAATAAATGTGCAAAGTACAAATCATAAGGAATGGAACGAATGATCCCCTGGTCAATGACTATATCTGGTATATCTAATTATATTCTATCTTCAAGATCTGTACATCTGTTTATGTTGCTGTCCAGAGAAAAAAAAAGCTCAGAAAACTCTGGTGATGGTAAACTAGTCAAGAAACCCATGTATAGATATTACAAACTCAAGTCACATATAAGAAGCAAAATACATAGAGCATCAACAAGAAGTCCATGAGCAGCTGACTAACATAGCAACAAATGTGTTTACCTTGAGGTCTCTTTGGCTTCTCCAGGGCAGGCGTCCACTCAGAGTCTGATCCATCGGATGATTCTATCATTGCTGGAGTTACTAGTTTCTGTCTTTCTTTCTCTGATCTGTTTCTAAGCATAAACTCTGGGGGAGTCACTGGCAAACCTAATGGACATAAAATCTCATATAAACTAAATCTGAAAACTAACTGCCAGGAATATATGAGCTGTATGGCTCTAAAGCATTTGCGTGACAATATGTAAACATATGTTTGAATTTGAATAAAGAAGACACAACAAATCTTTTGCACAATTATTTGTATTGCCTGGCATATTTCACTGTATCTCGTCAGGTGCATAGTATAGAAAGAAGTTCAGCATATAATGAAGTAGCACAACAAATCCTTGCATCCAAAATAAAGAAAACGCAGTGTAATATGTTTCAATGCCACCATGGTAGTTTTATATAGACTATCATGTCTTCCTGCTTACATAATTGTGCTTTACTCCAGTGAATAGCAGATGCTTCAGCATATTTTAATAACTGTGGTCATTAGTTGTGATAAGCACACTGAAATGACTATGAGGACAAACTGAGGTGTTGTCATAGTAGTTGAGATTCATGTGAAATATGAGACAGGTAACATGAGAGCATGAAAAGTCCATTCAGAGGTACTGATGGACACTCATGAGGTTGCAAGACCAGGACCAACACTGGACAAGATAATTAAAGAGTGAGAGAGATGGGACAAGCAGTCATTCAGACAGACACACAGAGACAAAGACAGAGAGATAGTTTGGAAAAACAGACATTCAGACAGACACAGACTTTCTGAAAGTGACAGACAGCAAGCTTTAATTTCATGTCTGAGCTAACAATAACCAAACTGATACAGTTCTCTGACAGACCTGGAGCTGTGGGCAGACATGATCATCTATCTTCTGCAGTTTATCTCCCAATTGAGCCTACGCCCTCAAGCAACACATGCCAAGTCCTTTGTAGTTCATAATTAACTAAAATTTGCAGCCACAATATTCTACGGGATGAAGTAGCCAGTCTTATTCTAACCTTCCTTTGTCACCTCTTACAACATGAATGTAGGTTACAGTGTTGCTATTCTTTGATTCCCTCAGGGAAGCCCTATTACCACATTAACACAGGGGCGATGTTCTTCTATATCAGTCAGAAATATACCTTCAGTGAACTTCTGAGGTATGTTTTATCTTCCTGTACAATACCTAACAATGCAATATCTAACAATGGTGGACAGGCGTAGGGTCCTTCAGGCCACATGGTACCTGAGAGTCACTGCAGGCAGGGATCACCCCCTGCATGAGGCCATGGATATGGTCACGGGTAACAGACTAAGACGAGGCAGGTCCTGGATTTCAAAGGTGGAAATATCTATACGTCAGGTCTGTGATCTAGAGACCATCAGTTGTGAAAGAGGGGGTTGAAGTACCGGCAGACATGACGGACTGGTACAACGTAATAGTAACGCTGGGTCATGAGTGCAGAGAATGGGCAGCGAGCCGCGCAGAATTTGAGATGCAACAACTGATTCAGAGTAACACACATCAAGGTGACATAGTCATCTACACTGATGGGTCAGTGGTGAGAAGCAGACAGAGTAGTTGTGGTTTTATTGCGAAGGTTAATGGACGATGCTCGAAAATGGAGAGTCTGGCATATGAGGCTGCAACCTGCAGCATGAGAATGGAGGTGGAAGCAGTCACAGTGGCATTCCATTGGCTAGAGGAGACCACTGCAACACACATTGTTTCCATTACGAACTCAAAGAGTATGCTTAGTAAGGTGGAGAAAGGAATTTTCATGTGGAATGGCTTATTTCACTTCAGAGGTCACAGATTGTAACAATTGTATGGATTTTTTGCTCTGGCCATATGTGGGAGTTCGCGGGGGAGGGGGGGGGGGGGGGGGGGGGGGAGGTGTTATATGAACAGGCTGATAGGCCAGCAAAGAATGCACCTCTTGGTGGTAGATTACCTATGAACAAAGGAGAGATGGTTGTGTGCCTGTGGGACCAGGTGCAGAAAGCAGTGGAACAGACTGAGCACCTGTATGTGGGGATAATTATATGGCAGGGGATCGGCAGGGGTTCTGGAAGAATCTCAAAACAGAGGAAGATTAGGAGAAATTTCAACCAGATGGCAGTTGGAACTATTAGTAGTGTGGTGTGGCTCTTCACTGGCTGTTGAATGAGGAGCGGAGCGCATGTGGGAATGTCCTGAGTGCAATGATGTCATTTCTTAACTCAACTCAACATATGCAATCTTCACACACTGTTTATCCAAGTTAGACTTGAAAAAACTACTAGATGCCCCTTTGTAATTAATTAATTAGTTAGCCATCAGATTATCATCACTGCACATGAACCCATTTGTCACAAAATGCCTGGCGGTTTCGACCAGGAGATGATGTTGAATTTGCCAGACTCACACCCATCTCTTGGCCTACAGCGACTTTTGCAGTCAAAGAGGAATAATCCTAGTAATCTTTTACACCTAAGGGAGGGGAGCACTATGCCCTTGTGTTCTGGAAGGTTCGAGAGATGTTTGTACAGGAACTCTTGTTCTGGCCGCGCAATCGCAGTGACCGTGTTGGAACCGGGGAACTGATTGTTGATTTGGCCCAGCTGGAGAGGTTCTGTGTAGCTGTAGTTTGGTAAGAAGTAGTGGTGACCAGTGTCATACTACAGGTTAAAGACTGTCGACAGTAAGTCCCCAGGTTGGACGAGGTCCCATACTTCGAACTGCATTGCCACATGAAAGGTAAGAGTTGGTGTTGAAATCGCAGTCACCCGATGTTGCATAGTGCATGCAGTGACTGTCGCGGGAGGTCAAAGGTGAGCCTGTAATTTCTCCTAACGGAACAG
The DNA here is from genome assembly GCA_014155875.1 of Cepaea nemoralis. Taxonomy (NCBI): domain Eukaryota; kingdom Metazoa; phylum Mollusca; class Gastropoda; order Stylommatophora; family Helicidae; genus Cepaea; species Cepaea nemoralis. Next base: position 234,203 of record JACEFZ010009891.1, read on the forward strand.
GCTTGTTGACATGACCCAATTTCTGGCCTATTTTGAACTGTTGCAAATCTACAGGATTTAACGCCTAGTGGCACCCGCCACAAATGGTTGGGGGAAAAAGAGGATAGGCCCACGGTGTTAGCAATGTGAGTGCACTCCTTGGCCGCCTTTGGACTCCGGCGTACTCGACAAAACCGGAAGTCGGCGACGGCATAACTAAAGGGTATCGTGTGAGATATCGGGCAAATCAGCAAGACAAGACGAATCTTGTGGAATGTCCTCTATCGAATCGGAGGTCATTTGAAAGATCCCGCGTGTGTCGAAGTTTGCATCTTTTGGTGGGGCGACTACTGGTTTTTCTTTGCTTTCCTCATACTCCTTATGTCATAAGTCTCCTTAATGGAATACCATTTTAATCTACAGTAGGTTCCCGTGAGGAGGACTAAAAGGGAAAGGAGGTGTTAAAGAGGACTGATGCGACAGACATGTTCTGATGGTTATGGGGCTGGTGAACTCGGGAGAGCGGGACTTCCTGGGAAGGGCTGGATGATTTGCCAATGGCCCTCCTTCAGGGCCATCTCGCCCATGGGTACTGTTGAACCACTACACCTGTATGTCCTTTAGAAGTCGTTCCTTGAGGAACTGGGGCGCAGACAATCATGACCAATTACCATGGGTTCCCTCTATCCCCAGTCCAGGGAAGCAGATGGTCCATTCAGCTGCTTGTCGGACACCAGAGCCTATTCTTCCTCTGGCTGTGAGGCATGGCCTTTAATTGAACCACAAACCCCTTTGGGGAGGTGATTCCCTGTCTGAGTACCGGGAGGCAGTGTATCCCCATATGGTAAGTCATGGTCATGTGATTCTCACGGAGGGTTGTCTTTGTCACTTTTCCAGATTCTACCTTCCTGAGAGGCGTGATGGACATTCATTTAAACCATAGTCCTATGCCAGTGTCAGCAGTCTGGACAAACCAGCCAACATGAGGTAATCCTACTGCCCATCACCCGGTCAGTCATCTATGCCTTCAGAGCAGTTCCATGATAAGTTATCTACCATGTTATAACGAAGGTGTCTGGGCAAGTATGGTGTTCGTGTGATCGTCCAGCTGTCCCACTGATTACCTACCCAACTACCACTCAACTTTGTGAGATATCAGACAGCACTTAGTTTCCTCAAATTATGTTTCTGGAGAGGAATCTGGCCATGGACATTGTGCCATTGTGAATCTAGCCATTGACATTATCCTACGGTGATCATCGATTTAGAAGATGTGCTACTATGGATATAGAACCTCAGCATACCTCAGGTGGCTGGAAGAACCTGGTGCATTAGTACCACTAACATTATAGAATTAAGCCATACAGAGGATAGAGGCATCTACTTGGCTGGGTGTGGATGGGAACTGGGAGTATCATTCAGCCACACACACTCTGGTATCCTGGTGTCATTACACTTATCTGCTGTCACCCCGGAGGAAGTGATACTTGGCGGGGGACGGATTACTTTCAGTGCGAAGCTAAGTACTTTGACGTACTATGTGGTGCTGTAGCGTTGGTACCATGATGATGTTCATTCTGAGGCTGCCTCCACTAGCTCTGTCTGTAGTGATTAGCTCACCCCACACAGATCTGCACTACAATTATATTACCTTCACTCTTTTATACAATACATTTTTTGGTTGAAGTTTGTAGATACCAGAGTTGCGTCATATGTTCAGGATGATGTTTGAAAGGGTAACGTCCCTTGGTCGGTTGTGAGAGAGATAGGTATCCAGAGACTGGTGGGGTACTAGACTGAAATTGTCCTGATCCCAGATCTGAAGACATCCCAAGATATATATCTATATATATATATATATATATATATATATATATATATATATATACTATATATCTATATATATATATATATATATATATATATATTATAGATATTTATAGATAAGTGTGATAGCCTGTTCCCTTCACCCCAGGGAAGCTGTGACACCATTCAGTCCATAAGTGCTCGGATCCCCTCCTCAGTGTCTCCCTCAGCGTGTTGTGGTCAATGGCATCAGTTCTGTGTTGGTTGACATTCTCCTTTGACTCCCACATGGCCCTGTCTGCTTCACATTGTCCCTTGATATTCTTGCAGTTGGTCAAGATTCAGATTTGCAGCTCTTGGTTTAATTTCCCACCTTGCTGACGACATTCAGTATATCAGACCGATCCATAAAATACACTTTCCCATCTAGCCCAAGCCAAAAGCCTTCACTTTCTCATTTTCTTTTACACCCATGTATCCTGGCACAAAAATCGATTTTTATCAGGACTGACCTCCTCAGAAACTCCATCTACTGTCTTCAAGCCCAGCCCATTTTGATCTTCCTGAGGACACTCTTTGAGTTGCTTAAATAACATGCCTTGGTGAAGGTCTGTCTCTATGGCCAGGCTTTAGCTTCTTACACATACAAACAGAAACACAACACAGACATAACTGAGAACATACAATTATACAGTATGGTGATTCACATGTGACGTGAGGGGTACTGTAAACAAACAATTAGACCAACCAAACAAGGAGATATTAGATCACAGACACATACCTGCACGACGTAAAGCCTCAAAGTTCTGCCGTAAGTTGCTGAGATGTTGTTTCTCATAGTCAGAGATCTCAGCAAACTCTTCTGGCTGTGAAAAACTCACTGATGGAGGATGGGAGGTCATCAAAGTTTATGCTGGAGAACTCCATTGTTCTAGAGACTGTTCTCTCTCGTACAGTAGACACAGTCTTTCTCTCACTCTTGTCTATCAATATACACACAATTGTTCTATACAAACTATACTTGCTGTTAGTGTTTGCAAAACAGGGATAAAGACAGTGAGACAGAAACAGAGACAAGGTTAGATAAAAGAGAGAAAGACAGGATACAACATGGAGCAAGACAATATAAGACAAATGAAGACAGAGGCGGAGATAGAGTGAGATACAGACATGTAAGAGGAAGGCAAACATGCAAGACAAAGACAAAAATATAAAGAAAATATCAAAATATGGAATGGAAAGAGGATGTTAGACTACAATCACCTGATCACCATTTTAATCATAATCAACTCCTGATCACCATTTTAATCATAATCATCATCTGATCATTTTAATCATACTCATCACCTTGATCATCATTTAATCTTCATTTTAATCATAATCATCAACCTGATAATAATTTTCATATTCAATCAGACCATCATTTAATTATCATTTTAATGAAAATCATCATCCAGATAATAATTTTAATCATAATCTTCAACCTGGTCATAATTTTAATCATAATCATTGATCTGATAATAATTTAATCCTCATTTTAATCATAATCACCACCCTGGTCATAATTCTAATCAACAATCTGATCATCATTTAATACTCATATTAATGAAAATTATCACCCCAAGTACAATTTTAATCATCAAGGTGATCATAATTTAATCCCCATTTCAATGAACATCATCACCATGGTGATTATTTTAATTACCATCATCCTGATAATAATTTTAATCATAACCACCATCCTGATCATCATTTAATACTCATTTTAATCAAAACCCTGATCATTATTTTAATCATAATCATCAATCTGATAATTTAATCCTCATGTTAATCAAAATTAACACCCTAAGCAAAATTTTAATCATCAATGTGATCATAATTTAATCCTTATTTTAACCAACATTATCACCATGACGATTAAAATTGTGCTTAAGGTGATTATTTTAATTATAATCACCACCCTGATCATAACTGTAATCGTAATCATCCATCTGATCATCATTGTAAATATAAATATCAACCATCATAGTGATCATACTTTTAATCATAATCATCATTATTGTAATCCTAATCATCACTTTCATTTATCATTTTTACCTATACCATCATCTTCTCCTTCCCCCCCTTTCCCATTCATCTTTTCCACTAGAATCATCAAAATTATAATCAGCCTAGCAGTCATAGTCATCTTTTTATTATCATTTCTCATCATCATCATGTTATTTTTGTCAAAATGATCAATATCTTTTTTCATCATCTGTTTAAACATCAGATCAGTTTCCAGTTATCATTTTAATCATCATCTGCCTAGCCACCATAACTTTTAGCTTTTAAATCATCATCAAAGTCTCAGTGGCGAAGTGGCTATGCCACCTGCTTCATGCTCTGAAGGTTGTAGGTTTAATTCCAGCTCATGTCAATCGGTTCATGAGTGCAGTTTTCTAGAAGACTCCTGGGGATCCTCGCTGGAGCCACAGAGTTTGTGCTTTGTGCAACACTTTCAGCAGGTCGCCCTGCAGACAGCAAATGAGCCAAATGGGGGTAAAACCTGGTGCAATGAAGTCAATCCTCGTGCCTTTTAAATCAACATCATCATGTTATATAATCCATTGTTGAAATGATCTTTTTGCCGTGCCGGGAGGTACAGCTGGATCTGATTTGTCCATTGTCATATTGCTAGATTCATTGTCCGTCCAGCCATTTGTTTAATTACAAGCAATGTCATTACAAGACCAACTTATTAGCAGAAATGTCTTCTTCATTCATGCTGGTGTGGTGGGAAACGAGCGGGTGGACAGACTGGCTGGCCCTGCATCACCTGGTGGGATAGTGATGCATGATAAGGCAGATGTGGTCAGGGCCATTTGGGGTCATGTGTTAGTGCAGTGGAACAGATAGATCACCACGGCTCGGAGAGAATGGTGCTGCAGGGAGTGATCACAGGATCTGGCCGACACTCAAGACTCCAAATGAAAGGCCAGACCGACACAATCAGATTGCTACTGGTACCATTAGTATTTGGATTATTTTCAGGCTGCTGCAGATGAGGACGAAGCAATCAGGGGAATGTCCCGAGTGCAGTGATGTCCGTTCTTGACTCAACTCAACTCTTCTTCATTCACCTTCAGACATCATATGACCATATCAAGAAAGCCGCACTCAACTCAAGATCTCAAGCTTGTTGATATCCCCATAGAGTGTCCTCAAATGGAGCGGGTGTAGGCCAACATAAGTTTCTCTGTTCTGCATCTGTTGGCCACTTCCACAGCAAATATGTGGCTGTCATTTCACCAGCTCCAGTTACATTCATCAATATCTACCATCTTTAGTTTATTGAGCATTGTCATATGTCAGCATTGTCAGAAGAGATCGCCACCTTCATACACTTTATAAAATATGTGTAGAAGGCAAATTTGTCTCTTTTACAGGACATCACAATCAACCCCAACACTGTTTGTGATTTACTTGGCAGTTTTTTTTTAAAACATTCTGTAGTTTATAGAAAGGCAAACAGATAGTTGCATAACCTTTTACATGTTGTTGCAGTCAACCCCGGCATATTGTGACTGTTAGTGATTTCTTGCCAAGTTTACATTCAGTAGACTGTCATTCCTTTCTGAATGGCCGGCACTTATACCATTGTATGAAAACCAACGCAAGGCGGTCTGCTCCCTAACTAATGCTGCATGTCCTTTGCAGGACGTTGTGATCAACCCCAACCGCAGGTTGATTTTCTAGGCAATTTAACGTTCAGTAGTTTGCCATTGCCGGTCTCAGTGACAAAGGCGTTCCCGACGCGGTTCGTAATTCCGCTTACCTGCGTTCGAAACACAGCTGCGACCGATTTTGCAGCAGACCGTATCGCGCTGGGTTTTAACGTGTTGGTAAGGGAGCCGGTCGTCCAGAAAGCAATGACTAACTACTGAACGTAAACTTGCCAAGACGACAACAACAGCAGTAGTAAATACTGCGGCGTGCCAGTGACTGGCAGTTTGATGCCGGTGTTAACAGCGATGTCCTGTAAATAGAAAATTTAAAAAAAAAAAGTTCGCGATTGCTTTCTGAAAGAGAAGTCGACGTTTAAGTCCAAAACGACGCGTGTAGGGAACGATCCCACTACCTCGTCGTCAAAGACAAAGAAACATAAAACAGAAACAAAATGACAACTCACCGACGTGAAAGAGTCAAATCCGCCACAGACATCGCAAATATTGGGGCAGCAGACGTCAACCGTCCCCGCTGGAGGCTTATATCCCAGCCAGCAGACGACAACAACACTCCAATTCGGCATACTGCTGGGCACTAACCAGACTTTTACAAGCCGCTCGTTAAACCATTAAATGTTAAATATTAATACATGTTTATTCTTTATAAATTTCAATTTTCTGGCCTTTTTTATCAAGTTATAAATTATTTTAGTGCATTATGCTATTTCATAATATGTTTTTACATGTAATTATTTTAAAATGTATGTGAAACAATAGCAACTTATTAAATGTCCAATTGATAAAAGTCGCACATTGCATGCTGGTAAAACAATGGCCACTTCTGGTGGCCGCCTGTTGTAAACATCAGTTTCAAATATTGTGAACCACTGAAGGTAATAGTAATAGTAGCGAGTCCCATCATCAATTTAATTTTGAGTATTTACAAATGAGACTGCCACAGTAGATAGGCCTTGATATTCAAAATCTAATGGTACCTCAATGATGCGTGTATGTCACTTCTAAGTGAAGATATTCACAATCTTTGTGAAGGTGAAGACGAGTTGCGATTTTTCATCCTATTCATCCGTAAAGGAACTCTCTAATGTGTCCCTTTTCCTCCAATCAAGCGACACCAGCTAGTGTCTGGCGCGTCTATGTGTGCGAGATTGTCTCAAACTGTCATATGAAAACTGACTTCAAAATATGTTCCGTCATGTTAAATGAATTACAAAATAGTACAAGTGTACAAATTAATTATTAATAATCTTTAAACTTGTGTTCTATTTAACTTTTGTAGGTCAAATCACACGTTTTATGTGTTGAAAAGTCTAGGCGCAATCCAATCGATATCATGTGCGGTGGCCGTCATGACCCGTGGGTTCCAATTCACAAAGTCACATCTTCGCAGAAAATCTGTTTTTCAACCACAATTCGAGCAAGTTTAGCGATGAAACTTTGCTGATTCAGGAACGATATTTTATACGGCAATTAAAATTTACATTAAACAAAGACATCTATTGGATTCATCAATTCCGATAACGCGATCATTCCGCTGCTTGCTCCCCAGAAGTCGGCAGCTCGCATAGATCCATAGAGCACACTTTATTCACAAACTTCCAGTTTCTTAGTTCTATATAATATTTTACTTCGTAATGTTTAATAGTTGACGTGTGTTATTGTCAGTGAGATTTGAATGAATGAATGATGTCGAAAGAATGCATGGTCTGAACTAACCGAACTGGGAGACCCGGTGAGTCATGGCTATCTGATTCTGTACATGATTTTTGTTTTCATTTCCGGTCGTGGCACGATGGATCTCGCTAGTAATAGGGTATGTTGGTAAGTATTTAGTGAAGTGGGTTTTAAATACGGAGATGTACTTTTCTGCCGTTTATATCTAGTAGAGCACAGGACCCCAATTACCTCAAGCTAATCCCTTCTAACTCGTTAATATTCTGGCTGCAGCTCATTTCATTTCGGTTATCGGGGTAACTAAGCTACTATTAGTAACTATTACAATATTAATAATCTTTAAACTTGTGTTCTATTTAACTTTAGTAGGTCAAATCGCACGTTTTATGTGTTGAAAAGTGTAGCCCAATCACAATCGATATGCGGTGGGCGTCATGACCAGTGGGTTGCCAATTCACAAAGTCACATCGTCGCAGAAAATCTGTTTTTCAACCACAATTCGAGCAAGTTTAGCGATGAAACTTTGCTGATTCAGGGGTGATATTTTATACGGCAATTAAAATTCACATTAAACAAAGACAAGACATCTATTGGATTCATCGATTCTGATACGCGATCATTCCGCCGCTTGCTCCCCGGCAGTCGGCAGCTCGCATAGATCCATAGAGCACACTTTATTCACAAACTTCCAGTTTCTTAGTTCTATATAATATTTTACTTCGTAATGTTTAATAGTTTCTATTATATCACATAATAATTTTGTGAAAAATAAAAAAAATAAAAAATACATGTCCAGTCAGAAAGTGAACCCAGAACTCCCGTGTGACAGGAGGGCTGCTTACGACTTACGCTAGTGAGAAGACAATGCTTGTTCTGCAAAGATATTTATAAAGTAAAGCCGCCGTTTGGGGTTTTATGATCGTAACATTTTCGCCTGTTTTTCAACCACAATTAAGCAAGTTTAGCGATGAATCTTTCCAAAATTTCTGAAAAAAATTTGATGCAGAAATTCGAAGACCCATCTACAATTGATGGATTTCTATTGCAAGCGTCAGAAAAAAAGTTATTTACGGTCCAATCTGCCGTTTTCATTTTTCTCTCCGCGTGCGAGGTTGGTCTCAACCAAACGGGTCATAGACGGATTATGAAAACTGACTTCAAAAATATGTTCCGTCATGTTAAATGATTAAAAGATAGTACAAGTATAAAGATTAATTATGAATAATCTTTAAACTTGTGTTTCTCTTTAACTTTTGTAGGTCAGATTGCACGTTTTGAGTGTTGAAAAGCGAAAGTGTAACATGATTAACATGCCACAGCGATCGAGTACGCGCATGCGCAGTCACCGTGGCACATAGCCATGCGCTTACCTCATTCACAAAGAAACGCTTCGCAGAAAATATTCAATATTATATTGTTTCTCATCCACCCTGCAGCGATTAAAGCGATGAAACTTTCCAGATATATTTTAAATTGTATGCAGAATTCAAAAATACATCTATCATTGATGTAATTCTATCTGCAACACCAGAAGAGTGTTACAAAGCGCACATGCCAGTCCGATATTATCCGATATATAGGGCACAAAGAGCAAAAAACACATCTTCGCCGAAAATGTTGTTTACATCCACCCTGCAGCAATTAAAGCGATGAAACTTTCCAGATATATTTTAAGTTGTATGCAGAATTCAAAATACATCTATCATTGATGTAATTGTATCTGCAACACCAGAATAGTGTTACAAAGTGCACATGCCAGTCCGATATATATGCGCAAAGAGCAAAAAAATACACATCTTCGCAGAAAATGTTGTTTACATCCACCCTGCAGCGATTAAAGCGATGAAACTTTCCAGATATTTTAAATTGTATGCAGAATTCAAAAATACATCTATAATTGATGTAATTCTATCTGCAACACCAAAATAACATTAATTACGGTAAGTATGAATATAATGTTATTTATATAAAAGGTCAGGATGATGTCAACCAATCGCTATGCACAGATATTGGGCATACCTTTCCTGGGAAACCCCGGATGACGTGTGTTCCTGTCACGTGAGATGTGAATGAATGAATGACATCGAAAGGATGCATGGTATATTAGACAGCGTTTTCCGGGACGAGATTTTCAATGGTGATCTGACTCCGTACATGACTTTTGTTTTTACTTCGGGTAATGGCACGATGGAACACCCTAATTATTACTATTACTAGTATTACTTATATGGCCAAAGGATTGGAAGAGAACTATCTTCATACCAATACCAAAAAGGCAACCTGAAATTATGCACCAACTATAGAACTGTTGCCCTGATCAGTCATGCAAGTAAAATTCTACTAAAAACCATAATGGGAAGACTTCATAAGAAAATGGAAGAAGAGATTAACGTCATTCAAGCTGGGTTTAAACAAGGTAGAGGAACAAGAAATCACATACTCAACATGAATTTAATAATAGAGAAGTAGAGAATTTAATGTAAACCTCATCATCATCATCAAGTGCCGTGCCGGCTGGTGTAGGCGTTCATGGCTCTCCACAGATCTCGGTCTTTGGTTTTCTGGATCAACTCTGTTGCTGATATTCCTCCATGCCACCTCTCAATCTATCCAGCGTCATTTCTCTTGGTCTGCCTCAGCCTCTCTTCCCCTTGATCTTTCCAGTTGTCACGATGTTCTCCAATGCCTATCTTCTCATCACATGACCAAAGAAAGATGTTTGTCTCTTTCTTATTGTTGTATACAATGTTCTAGTTTCATTAGCCTCTTTCAGGCAGTCGTTGTTAAATACTCTGGCAGTCCAAGGAATTCGCAACATTCGTCTCAGGAACCACATCTCTGTTGATGATTATGATTTAAATTATGATCAGGGTGATGCTTATAATTAAAATAATCACCCTAGGCACAATTTTAATCATCATGTTGATGATTTTGATTTAAATGAGGATTAAATTATGATTGTATTGATTATTAAAATTGTGCTTAGGGTGATGATTGTGATTAACATGTGGTTAAATTGTTATCAGATTGATGATTATGATTGAAATGATAATTAGGGTTTTGATTAAAATTAGGATTAAATGATGATTATTATTTAAATTATGATCATTGTAATGCTTATTATTAAAATAATCACCATGGTGATGATTTTTATTAAAATGTGGATTAAATGATGATCAGATCCATGATTATTATTAAAATTGTGACCAGGTTGAAGATTATGATTGAAATTATTATCAGGGTGATGATTTTGATTAAAGTGAGAATTAAATGATGACCCAATTGAATATTAAAATCATGACCAGGTTGATGATTATGATTAAAATGAGGATTCAGTGATGATCAGATTATGTGATTATGATTAAAATTGTGATGATTGTAATTAAAATGATAATTAAATGATGATCAGATTGATGATTATGATTAAAATTATGATCAGGGTGATGATTATGATTACATGTATGATCAGGGTGATGATTATCATTAAAATGAGAATACAGTGATGATTAGATTGAAGATTAAAATTATGATCAGGGTAATGATTATGATTTAAATGAGGTTTAAGTGATGATCAGATTGTGTGATTATGATTAAAATTGTGATGAAGGTGAAGATTATGATTAAAATGAGAATTAAACAATGATCAGATTGATGATGAAGATTAAAATTATGATCAGGGTGATGATTATGATTAAAATGAGGATTAAATGATGATTAGATTGAAGATTAAAATTATGATCAGGGTGAGGATTATGATTAAAATGAGGAATATGTGATGATCAGATAGTGTGTTTATGATTAAAATTGTGATGATGGTGATGCGTATGATTAAAATGAGAACTAAATGATATGATAATCAGATTGATGATTATGATTAAAATTATGATCAGGGTGATGATTATGATTACATTTATGATCAGGGTGATTATTATGATTAAAACGAGGATTAAATTATGATCAGAGTGAAGATTAAAATTATGGTCAGTGTGAGGATTATGATTAAAATGAGGATTATGTGATGTTCAGATTGATGACTATGATTAAAATTATGATCTGGGTGATGATTATGATTACATTTATGATCAGGGTGTTGATTATGATTAAAATGAGGATCAAATGGTGATCAGATTGAAGATTAAAATTATGATCAAGGTAATGATTATGATTAAAATCAGGATTAAATGATGATCATGATGTTGAGTATGATTAAAATGGTGATCAGATATGAGTATGATTAAAATCGTGATCATGTGATTGTAGTCTAACACCTTTCAATTCCATATTTTGATATTATCTTTATATTTTTGTCTTTGTCTTGCATATTTGCCTTCCTCTTACATGTCTGTCTCTTACTCTACCTCCGCCTCTGTCTTCATTTGTCTTATATTGTCTTGCAACATGTTGCATCTTGTCTTTCTCTCTTTTATCTGACCTTGTCTCTGTTTCTGTCTCCCTGTCTTTATCCCTGTTTTGCAAATACTATTCCAATTCCAATTCCAATTTTCGAGGGGAAAAAAATTCTAAATTCGGTCTCGTCTAACCTGCTTCCTCAGCGGTGGTTATTGTTGAGATCCGTGGTTGTGTGGACAGTTAGTCTTAATTCTTACTGGTTTTATTGGTTCCACTCTGTTCGTCGGGTTAAGTTATTTTGTGCTATCTGGTTATTTTCTTTCTGTCTTATGCTGGTCCTGGTAAAGACCGGTCCTTGGTCAGGCCTACCACGTGCTTGATGTTTCTTGTGTTGTCCTCACCAGGGATGGTCCCGACGGTCATGTTCAGTCCTTATAAGAACTTGATGTAGGCAAAGGCAGAGAGTTCAAGTGCAGTCTCAAGTTGTCCCCCCGGTCAGCTGCCCGTATTCCTCTACGTTCGCTTTCTTGTCTTCGTCATCGGTGTATGGGTTGGTGGCACAACAAGACGACCCGATCTTCCTGTCAAGCCCGGCGAGGAGCCCTTCCGGTAGAGCCAACTCATAGTCCTGCCACTCACCCCACCACCCTCAACTGTCCCACTCAGGGCAGCCAGGGCCACCAATTTTTTTTTTTTTTTTTTTTTTTTTTTTTTAAAATAAAATATAAATACATATATACATATACATATAATTTTGTTTTTAAATATACATATAAATATATACAAGGTAGAGGAGTTATCTGGCATTCCCTGTTCTGCTTATGAACTGTCTGACCAGCCGCTGTATTTCTGGGTTGCTGTTTGTGTGCAGGCATTCCCTCATTGTCATTGGGGTCTTAGTTTTGGCGAAGTAATCTCTTAGATCCCTTCGTTCACTATTGTACTCGCTGCATGTCAGTAGGTAATATTCAATGGTGTTGACTTCTAGGCATGCTCTGCAGAATGGATTTTCTCTTGCGTCTTTCCAGTTACCTAGTCTGACTTTCCACAGCTGTCTGTTTGTCGGTGCTTTCATATTTGTCTTGGCTTGTTGTTTGTAGCTGGGTTCACCCAGTACTTGATATGCATGACGACCTATGGCGCTGTCTCGCCACTGTTTCCTCCATTCCTGGAGTATGTAGTATTTGACGATATTCTTTCCTTCTACTTTACCTAGGCCTGTGCTGATTTTATTACTGCTGGTTAGACCTCGTTTTGCCGCTCTGTCTGCTTGTTCGTTTCCCTGGATCCCCTGTGAGCTGGTATCCATCCGATGGTGACTTGGCATCCCATGTACCTGAGGTTGGTGGCTGTCGCTAATATCTCCTCTTTTATGTCAGGTCTGTTTCCTCTAGCAAAGTTCCTGAATGTTTGTACTGAGGACAGGGAGTCTGTTAATATACATAGTCTCAGCAGTGGTTTTTCGGCTGCAATCTCCAGCCCTTTCAGTATGGCTACCAGTTCGGCCGTGCATACTGCTATTTGGTCTGTTAGTCTGAACTGTTTCTTCAGTTTCAAGTCTGGAACCACTACTCCTGCCCCCACCTCTCCCTGTTCATTCTTGGACCCGTCTGTGTATATTATGAGGTCCTTACTGATTTCTTTTATGTACGCCTCGGCCGCATCTCTTGCATCTGTGTCCTCCGTGTCCTTGGTGATGGTCTTTGCTGGGCTCATGTCTGTGAATGGGACTGTTAGTTCCCATGGTGGGATTGTTGGCTTGAACCGTCTTGTCTGTTTCAGGGTTTCTGCTAGCTCAATTTCTTCCTTCATCTTCTCTGCTGCTTCCCATCCTGCCGGTCTTTGCAGTTTTACTATTGAGATGCCTCCCCATTTGCTGCATTTGTCACTGAATGTTTCGTAACCAGGGTGTTCTCTGTCTTGTGCTACCTTTAGCCAGTAGTTACACGTCAGCTGTTTACGCCTCAGACTCAGTGGTAGTACACCCAGCGCTACCTCCATGGCTTCTTTGGATGTCCCTTTTCCAGCTCTCAGGATAGTGTTTAGCGCTTGGGTCTGTATAGTGTCTAACCTCCTCTTGTTGGTTTATGTACACAATGCTGCCATATTCTAGCTTGCCTCTGATAAATGCTTTGTAGAACATCAGTGTTGTTTTGGTGTGGGCACCCCAACCGTTTCCTTTTATCACCCGCAGTAGGTTGCTTGCTTTCTTGCATTTATCTAATGTCTGACCTATGTGTTTTGACCAGTTCATCTGTTCGTCTAGGGTCATTCCTAGGAAGACTGTGCTGCTTGTTCTATTAATAGTTTCCTCTTTTATCTGTATTTCGTAGTCCTTGTTAGCATTCATCTTGTTCTTGTTACTAAATACCATGCTGGCTGTTTTATTGGTGTTGATATTGAAGCCCCATTTGTCCATCCATGCGGTTAGTTTGTTTATCTGTTTTTGGAGGGGTCCTCGTATAGTTTTTGCCGACTTTCCACTCCTCCAATATGGCGCAGTCGTCCGCAAATTGTGACAGTCCTGTTTTCTGGTCTTGGATCTCCTCTGTCAGGTCATTCACAAGTATTGAGAAGATTGTCTGTGAGATAACCGAGCCCTGGAGGATGCCATTCTCTTGCTCATATGTGTTGGATACCTCATTTCCAATCCTCACTGAGAAGCTTCTATCTTTGAGAAAGTTTTCTATCTATTTTTAGGTTCTTCCCGCTATGCCTATTTTCTTTATCCTGATTAGTGCGGCTTCTCTCGAGCATTGATTGTACGCCTGGGCTAGGTCCAGGTATACAGCCAGCGTCTTTTCCCCCCTTATAAATCCTTTCTTTACATGGTTTTCTAATTTGATGATTTGGTTCATCATGCACCTGTTGGCTCTAAACCCGGATTGTGTATGGCAGTACAGTTCATTCTTCTCCAAGTAAAATGTTATTCTTTTATTTATTACAGTCTCCATAACTTTGCCCAGGTGCAATGTCAGCGAGATGGGGCGGTATGATTCTACCCTTGTTGGCTCTTTGGCTTGTTTCTTGATTGAGATCACTGTGGTTGTTTTCCACTGTTTGGGGATATTTCCAGTCTGCCATATTACATTATACAGCTTAGTAATTGTTTTTATTGTTTTATTTGGGAGCTTTTTTATGTATGTCTGCTCCAGCTGTGGTTTCGGATTTTTCGTTTAGTGCTGACCTCACCTCATCTGTTGTGATGTCTGCATCCGTAACGTGTTCTTCGATGTTCTCATCTATTGTGTCTTTTAACTCTTGCATCAGCTCCTCCCTTCTTTGTCTTTCTTTGCTTCCTAGTCTTTTGTTAGAACAGACTTTGTGGAAATATTCTCCGAACACCTTAGCTTTGTCTTGGTCTGTTACTGCTAGTGTTGGACTTATAATGGTTGGGATTTTGCTGGTCTTTTTATTTCCTTGAATTGCTTTTATTTGTTTCCACACCTTTGTAGTCAGTGTATCTGAGCTGAGTGTCTGACAGAACCTTTTCCACTCCTTTTCTTTTGCATGTTTTACTGCTCTGTTTGCTTTGTTTCTGCATTTCTCGTATTCTTCAAAATTCTTTTCTGTCCTTGCCTTTCTGTACTTCTGTAGAGCTCTTTTCCTATTCTGTTGGGTCGCTGTGCACTTATCATTCCACTAGGCTACTGGGTTTTTGTGCATTTGTTTTTTGGATGCCTGGGGCTTTCTTACCTGATCTTATATTTTCTGGCATATTTTTGTTAGGGATGTGTTTGATTGCTATCTGCAAGTATGTTTTTTTGGTCAGTTTCTCCGTGTATTTATCAGTGTCTTCCCGCTCCTGCTGCTCCAGGTCTGTGTTCTTTATCTCTTCTCTAAACTGCTCACTCTTTGCTTTATTGAAGTTAAAGGTAGGCCTGTTGTTGGCGCTTAGCTGGGGCTTTGTTCTTGCATTAATTACTATTGGTAGATGGTCTGTGTTCGTGTCCTCTGTTACTTCCCACTGGCTGTTTGCTAGCCCTATGGTAGCTATTGTCAGGTCAATAGCTGTGTCCTGGCAGTTTGGCAAACACTAACAGAAAATATAGTTTTATAGATCAGTTGTGTGTATATTGACAGACAAGAGTGAGAGAAAGACTGTGTCTACTGTACGAGAGAGAATAATCTCTAGAACAATGGAGTTCTCCAGCATAAACTTTGATGTCCTCCCATCCTCCATCAGTGAGTTTTTCACACCAGAAGAGTTTGCTGAGATCTCTGACTATGAGAAACAACATCTCGGCAATTTACGACAGAACTTTGAGGCTTTACGTCGTGCAGGTAAGTGTTTGTGGTCTAACATCTCCTTGTTTGTTTTGTCTGTCTGTTTACAGTACCCCACACGTCACATGTGAATCACCATACTGTATAATTGTATGTTCTCAGTTATGTCTGTATTGTGTTTCTGTTTGCACGTGTAAGAAGCTAAAGCCTGGCCATAGAGACAAAGACCTTCACCAAGACATGCTATTTAAGCAACTCAAAGAGTGTCCTCAGGAAGATCAAAATGGGCTGGGCTTGAAGACAGTAGATGGAGTTTCTGAGGAGGTCAGTCCTGATAAAAATCGATTTGTGTGCCAGGATACGTGCGTGTAAAAGAAAATGAGAAAGTTGATAGGCTTTTGGGCCGGTCTACTGTGGAAAGTGGACTAATGGATCGGCGGATATGCTGAATGTCGTCAGCAAGGTGGGGAAATTAAATCAATCAAGAGACTGCAAATCTGCAGTCTTGAGCAGACTGCAAGAACATCAAGTGAAAAGTGGTGAAACCAGACAGTAGTGTTATACTGGGAGCCAAAGCAGAATAGTCAATCAACACAGAACAGATGCCATCAACCACTACACGCTGAGGGAGACACTGAGGAGGGGAAAATCCGAGCATTTATGGACTGAATGTGCCAATATGCAGTGAAGATAATCTGATGGCTAACTCTCTGTGTGTCTGTCTCTTTGTCCCAACTCTCTCTCTCTCTCTCTCTCTCTCTCTCTCTCTCTCTCTCTCTCTCTCTCTCTCTCTCTCTCTCTCTCTCTCTCTCTCTCTCTCTCTCTCTCTCTCTCTCTCTCTCTCTCTCTCTCTCTCTCTATATATATATATATATATATATATATATATATATATATATATATATATATATATATCTCTTGCACTGTCTCTGTCTGTGTGTGTGTCAGTCAGTCAGGCAATCTCACATTAGCTGTAATACGCAGACATATCACTTTGTGGAAAAACCATGAAGCCATTGATATAACATGAGAAATAATGTAGAGAGTTAAAGAAATCCTTGCAATCTTTGCCAGACTAGAGACATGGTATGTGGATTTGAGGCATCACATAGAGATGCTCCAAGGTCCTGGTCTTGTGACCTTATGAGTGTCAGTCAGTACCTGTGAATGGACTTTTCATGCTGTCTTGTTTTCTGTCTCTCATTCCACGAGTCTCACCTACTGTGACAATACCTCAGTTTGTCCTCATAGTCATTTCAGTATGCTTTTCACAACAAATGACCACAAGTGACTAAGATATGCTGAGGCGTCTGCTATTCACTGGAGTTAAACTGCTGTGGTGACATTGAAACATATGACAATGTGGTTTGTTTATTTCGGATGACAGGAATTTGTTGCACTGCTTTATTATATGTTGAACTTATTCTTTAGTATGCACCTGATGGGTTGAACACGAAGTATGCCAGGTAATAAATTGTGCAAAAGATTGTTTGTGTCTGCTCTATTCACATACAAACATATATGTTTGCCCATAGTCACTGATGCACATATTGTCACGCAAATACTGTAGAGCCGTACAACTCATATATTCCTGGCAGTTAGTTTTCAGATTTAGTTTATATCAGCTTTTATGTCCATTAGGCTTGTCAGCGACTCCCCCAGAGTTTATGCTTAGAAACAGATCAGAGAAAAAAAGACGGAAGCTAGTAACTCCAGCAATGATAGTATCATCCGATGGATCAGACTCTGAGTGGACGCCTGCCCTGGAGAAGCCAAAGAGACCTCAAGGTAAACATATTTGTTGCCATGTTAGTCAGCTGCTCATGGACTTCTTGTTGATGCTCTATGTATTGTTGCTTCGTATATGTGACTTGAGTTTGTAATATCTATAAATGAGTTTCTTGACCAGTTTACCATCACCAGAGTTTTCTGAGCTTTTTCTTCTCTGGGCAGCAGTATAAACAGATGTACAGATCTTGAAGATAGAATATACTTGGATATACCAGATATAGTCATTGACCAGGGGATCATTCATTCCATTTCCCATGGTTTATATATTACACATTTATTTGTTCCTCATATAATCCAATCAGTCACCTTCCATGATAAAAAGACTTAAGTCCATTAGAAAACGCATCCTGCAACAAGACAACTTTTTCTATCTTGATTTAGCAAACTATGTGATCCAGTTGGAAATCAGAATAGGACACAACAGAGTGAACAGTCACGTACACAAACTGAAGTTGGGCGGGTCACCCTGTTATATCTGGACAGGTAGAACAGACAGCTGAACATATAATTTAAGATTACCACATACTTTGTCATTTGTGGACTGGAAATCAAACAGTTATTGTGGAATCTCAGTGAGCTCTGAGGTGTAGCAACATACATTAAAACATTCAGTTTCTTATGTTGACATTACAAGAACAACTGCGAGTGAGAAATAGATGGATAACTTCTTGTACATATGAGACATAAGGGAAGCAGGAGGATAGACGGGCGATGAGGAGGATATGATCCCCAGGTTGATAAATCCCATTGACAGTATGTTAACGTTTACACTGAATAGATTATATTATATATGCATCAGTATCATAATGCCTTTCATATAATCTATTTCTATAAAAAGTGAACCAGAGAAAAAGATTGTTTGAACCTCAAAAGAAGGTGTCTTTAAAAGACAACACAAAGGAGAAAGTCCCAGGACCAACAAAACGAAAGAAACAGGTAATATATATTGTGGAGAATCATTGTAGTAATTCTACAACAGATAATAGTCAAGTGGTGTTAACTTTACATCAGTGAAAGGATATCCCTTGTTGCAGAAGTCAGTTTGTGTATAGGTATACAACTGAGAACTATTGGTAGACATTGTCCAGTATGTACAAGTACACAACATGAACACATTTCACTTATCATAATATAATCTTTTGTTTTACTTTCTTTGGATTTTGGATGTATCCATAAGTGCTCCAGTCTCCTCCCATACACCACATAATGAGAATCTCAACACAGTGCATGAACACTCTAGCCCCCAAGATCTGCATGTATATACCAGAACCACATATTTTTTTGGGAGTGGAGTGTCTTACCAAATTGGCCTTCATATGTCTGTCTCCCCATGGTGTTCTGGATGAATTCAATTCATGATATTCCTCCATGCCACCATGTTGGACCATCAAGCATAATTTTTCCCGCTCTGCGTTTTCTACTGCTGATCTTTTCAGTGTTTTTAAAATCTCCTCCCCTCATTATATAACAAAAGAACATCTGTCTATTTCTTAGAGTTTCTTATGTTTTACTTTCATTAACTTCTTCAGGGCACTTATTGTTAGTTACTCTGTCCATCCGAGGTGTTTACAAAATTAATCTCAGAAACTTCAGTGCTTGCTAGCTCTTCCTATTGTTTCCTATGGTTCAATGTAACATTCCAGTACTCTCCTTCGTTTTATAAAAGCAATGTAATAAGATACTTTTCATCTTCTGAAATGGAGCATTTGCTTGGTGTAATCTGCTCTTAAAATCTCTATCATGTAGCTACCATCTAATAATATGGTTGTCCTCAGATATTTACATTTATTAACTAGGCTAAGCATTTCTCCTTTCATTATATGACATTTTAGTTTTATCTTTTTCTTTATTCTAACCATTGTTTCTGTTGTCTTGATACTCAAATGAAGCCTTTTTTATAATATTACTGCAATGTCCAATCCCCACTGTTGTAGATTTTTTGCTGGTTCAGTTATCAGTACTTTGTCTTCAGCATGCTGTATATTGTTATGTTATAAATGTGAGTTGGTTTTCTAATTTATACATTCAGTCTGTGTCAACCTGCCCCTTTTTAAATTTACTATTGTTGAAGGGTTTTTAATGTGCACACGAGTCTGCCGAATTTATCACCGTTTGTAGCGCAGCGTCAGCTACGATGATAAGGAATCTATCAAAGTTGCTGCGGATAGACTTTCTATGAATAGAAAAATAAGTCACTGGAGAAGACAAGACTGAATAGCTCGTAATTCTAGAAGGAGTAAAGGTCCCAGAACAAGTCTAATCTTCTGACAGTGTTCAGGCAGACAGGAATGGCGTACAACTATACTTGTATGATAAAGACAGTCTGCCAAGGTTGTCTAGCTACGTGCCTGAAATAAAAATCTCGATCCCCCAAACTCTAATCACTCTCACTGACACGGAGAAAGACAGTCATTCTTGTCCTTTGGGTTGCACAGTGAGTGTTAACCCTATTTGGTAGGTATTATTTGTGATGTGGTAAGTGATGCTTCACAAAGAGTCAGTCACACAGGTTGGCGCATCCAAAGCGTGGCGCTGAAGGTGTCAAATCTGTGAAATATAGTGAGAATATGTGAATCTTCTGTCACGACATCTGTAAGCATCGGCCATGGATTGTTCACTGATGGCCAATTACATCTCATAATACATGCAAGAACAATATGGCATGAGCTATCTGTCCCTTGACCGGAAGTGGCCATGCCAGGGAGTTCGTTTCCATGACAATCGCCGACCAAAGTGTGAAACTGTCGTAGCCAAATTTGTAGATTTGGCAGGGTACCCTGATTTGTAAATTAAGCCTCTCCCCCTATACTAATGTAAAGTATTTCTTCATATTAAATTAATAACATTACCTAGCCGTTGATTTATACTGTAGACAGGGACTATCTATACATAGATACCTAGGAATAAAAACGAATATAGACTCTTATATAATTACATAAGGGTTTTAAAGAGATTCTTCCCCAATTTAAGCAAAAGAGGATGGGGAAGCTGGAGACCTCATCACACCGTTGTCCAAGAAGATTAGATGTTTAATCAACTATCCCAGAATCAGGAGGGAGTATGCCATCCATCTGTTTTTTGTTGGATCCATATTAGCTTAGTGGCCAGATGCTTGCCTGCCAGCCTAGTGGTCATGCAATCGAATCCGCATTATGGCAGATCTGTAAATTTGACATAGGTTCCCCAGTTGAGCCAGCCTAAAAATGGGTACCTGGAAATATCTTGTGAAGTGAAGGCAGCCAGAAAAACACTGACCACATCATTCTTAGATGACCACATCATCCTTAGATGACCACATCATTCTTAGAGTGCAGATTGGTCTATACCAGTGGTTCTCAACCTTTTTTTCACCATATGTTCAGAATGTCATTCCCCTCCTTTCATATTTCCTCCCTATAAATTCCCCCCAGCCCTACATAGTATATGTAAAAATAAAAGCTAAATTTAATAACACTTACTGGAACAAGTCTAGACGTCTACATAAAACATGATTTGCGGGTCTACTTACATTATAAAACGAATTTCAGAAGAGCGGAAGTACAGAACCGTAAAGTATGGAAGGAAAAACAATGTCAAGTAATCGGTTCTTGTATTAACATGATCTTGAAATAACCTCATAAACATATGACCGGTTGAGAACCACTTGTATATACAAATATGGGTGTAGCACAAAATGCCTGATATGACTTAAAGTGTGCTAAAAAAGGACCTTTGCAGTGTGAACCAAACCATGATTGCGTGACTTTGAGGCGGGTGTTATACCCTAAGCCATTCTGCCCCATTTGTGTAATAGAAAAGTTAACACGTCCAGTGGCTAGCAGTGGTTATATGTGATAGATAGAACATTGAGGACAGATGAGACAAATGTGTCCATTATAGAATGACACAATGCAAGACACAGAAGTTCTAGAGAGGTGCAGTAATGTGCAATGTTATGTTTTGTTTCCTCAAACAGAGAATTCTTCACTGTCTGCATATCAATGTTTGTGATGATAATAGTCACCAGAAAATACAATAATGTAACTGTTGATATGACTTGTTGTGCTGTTGGACATAATAACATTGCAGCTACATGTGGAATATCTTGATCATTTAATGTTGTTTAATTATTATGTAATACACAACTATTTTAGAGAAAGAAACGGACAGACTCTGATGATGAGGAAGAGGAAGTCCATGTGTATCCATTTAGAAAGATCAGAAAGTCAAGTTACATGTCACTTGCCACCCTTGATGATGATGATGATTTTCTCTGTAAGTTTTTGAACTTGTTGAACTTTGTGATTAGTTATGGTTGTGTTCCTTGTCCCACAGTTGTTGCTGTTTGTATTTAGTTGCGTGTTGTTGTTGTAAATATTTACAATCATAGCTGTAATCTTATTCATTTTTGTATCATTGCTGGTTTAGCTGTATTACCTGATCCTTTCAATATACACACTGAGGCAATACTCAGAAACATCGAGTATCTTACAAACAAAATATAAACATTATGAGATATGCTGATTGAACAATTTTAATAGCAGTCTGAATGTAGTCTGCAAGCCATTCTAGACCAGGTAAATAAGAAGGGATTGTCATTCATCATGAGCAAAAATAATGCATGACAGTTTCCATGAGTCCTAATCATATTTTGTAGAAAGATGTTGAGGCCTCGTTCAACTATTCTCTTGACGTGTTATTTTTGGGCCTGTATGGTGTTACTTTCTACTTTTGCTTGCTGGTTTCACTTGCTGTGTTATCTGGAGCTCATTGTTTTGGTGCTGCTTTATACTTTGTTGCCTTGTTGTCATATCTGTTCAGTTCTGCACACCTCCACAGCTTTGTGGCATTGGAGGATGGTTCCCACTTCTTTTGGTTGTTGCTGCATTAATGTCCTTTGTTCATGTTGGTTGTCCTGAGATAGACTTAGCAGGATCCATTAATGTTTGGTGCTCTACCAATCTCTTTTGTATCATAGCTTGTCATTGTATCTTTGGTGTCTGCTATCTGATCTATATCTAGAGTCTTCTTCTCTTGTCCTCTGTAAGGTGGACTTATGTCTTGCCCCTCCTGTTTTCCATTGTGTCATTTTCTTTGTCTTGCTAACTTTCTTCATCTGACCAATTAACAGGGTCAACAGTTTACAATAACTGTTCACTTTTGAAAGTTTTAGTATATTTGTTCTACCTCACAGTCAGTTAGAGGGTCAATTCTCAGCACAGTCAGTTAGATGTCATATAATCCTCATTGCACATTGGACCATTCAGCCCATAAGTACTCAGATCCCCTCATCAGTATCTCCCTCAGCGTGTAGTGGTCTATGACACCAGTTCTGTGTTGGATGCATATTCATCTTTGGCCCCTGAGAGCCTTTCTATTTGGCTTCACCACTTAACTTGACGTTCTTGCAGTCTGGTCATGGTTGCAGTTTCACAGTTGTCTCTTGATTCATTTAATCGCCCTGCCTCTCTGACGACATTCGATATATCAGCCTGGTCCATTGCTTGTCTGCTTTACACAGCATCCCGACCCACAAACCTATGAACTTGCTCATTTCCTCTTACACTCGCATGTCCTGGACCAAAAAAAGATCTAGTTTTCATCAGGCTTAACCTCATCAGAGACTTCATCCACCATCTTCAGTATTCCAGAGCACACTCATTGAGTTGCTGAGAAAGCATATCTGGGTGAAAGTCTGTGTCTCCAATCAGACTATAGCTTCAGTTACTGCCATAACCTCCATAGTCAGGCTACTTGTTGTCACAGTTCTCCCTCTGACCTGAGCCATAAAAGCCAATGAGCTCCTCGCATGTCGAACTGACCCAAATGTGTAGATGACCACCTCACCCTCAGTAGAGTTTACAAAAATTATGAACTGAACTTCTGTCTCCAGTCAGATTCTAAATATCCTAAATTACGAGAAGTCAATGTCACAAATGGCTGTAGAAAAATAACTAAATATGATAACTTGAAACCAGTTTATTTTTATAAATGCATTGTCCTTTAATTTCTCAACATAATTTCCACCAACATTGATGCACTTATCCCATAGTTTTATCAGTCCTCCAAATCCGGCTGCATAGAACGACGTGCTCTGTTTTCTAAACCACGTTTTCACATAACATTCACCTTCGGCGTTATTCACGAAATGTCTCCCGTCAAGGTGGATTTTTAATGGATCAAAAAAGGTGGAAATCGCTAGGGGCTAAGTCGGGGCTGTAAGGTGGATGTTCCAGAACTTCCCACCTTAGTTGGTTAATTTTCTCCTGAGTTAATCAAGCTGATATGGTCTGGCATTGTCGTGAAGAAGCAACACTCCTCTAGTCAGCAGTCCTGAACGTTTTCTTTGAATTGTATCATGAAGCATCGATAGAACTTCACAGTACGATTCAGAATTCACATTGTCACCTTCTTGAAATTGGTTGAAAGCACTCCTTGACAGTGCTCTGGCACTGTCAGCATAACCTTCTTTGCTGATGGCGTAACCTTGAATTTTTGGATACAAAGCAAAGAAGGATCTTTTCATTGCATTGAAGCACGCTTTGATTCAGGCTGGTAGTAATGCACCCATGATTAGTCCCCAGTAACACACCTGTTCAGCATGTCTTCTTCATCTTCGTATCGACAGAGATGATGCAAAGACAGGCCAGATCGGTACATTTTGTGTTCCTCCTTCAATTTTCTGGGTACCCACCATGAGCACACTTTCTTAAATTTCAATCGATCATGCATTATGCTGTATGCTGAACCATGTGAGCACCCTATTGCAGATGCTACAGAGTCTATCGTTACTCGCCTGTCACCTCTAATCATCTCCTCCACCCGCTGCACGGATGCTTCTGTTGCAATCTCAACAGGACGACCAGATCAGATTTCATCAACAATTTTAGATCATCCTTGAGAAAAAATTTTCTACCCAGCTATGCACCGCTTAAAGGGACAAACATTTGTCAGCATAAACAGGAAGCATTTCCTTATGAATGTCCTTTGCAGGTAGTCCTTTTGCCCACAAAAAACGCACAACAGCATGTTGCTCTTTGGTTGTACACACCGTAAGTACAGTCGCCATTTTGTTTATACGCTGCGCATGTGCATGAGACACCCAGCGCCACCTGACAAACGAGAATATAACATTTGATGTTGCTGTCACCTAATGACACCTGTAGAAAACACCAACTACATTTACCTGCCATCCCACAGAACTGTGTGACTTACTTATTGACTCTCCCTCGTAATTTACCGTATTTCCATCTATATTGTTTATTTGTGGAGTTGGAACATATCTCGATGTGATTATTATATCTGTTCATTTGAAAGATTATATGCCACTCAAAATATAATTCTCATTGCATGACGATAAGTAGGCAGACGAAAACACACTATCACAATGTGCAGCAACCGGTCATATAATTCATGTTTTCTGTATTCACATGGCAGACTGTGAGGACTGCAGGCAAGAATATGACGGGGACTGTCCTGTACATGGACCACTGCTGATTGTTGATGATGTTGAGGTAACCTGTTCTTGTTGTTTTGTCAGCCTGAAGACTTTGCTGACTTTATATACACATAATCATTGACTTATATCAGCAGTGTCAAGGTCTTCCTTATTCTCACAATTGGACAATAGACACACTATTGACCGCAAAGACGGCCATCAAGTTGATACATAGATACAATGCCTACTTTACCATCTATTTTTTTTTTTTTGACAATGTGATTATGTTCATCCAGTGTACAATGGCTGCAAACATTACTGTCTCTTTTTTGCATAAATTCCATTGTTTTCTGCCTTAAGATATAGACACCGCAGATCTGCACATACAGCTTACCTGTAGTGAAAGTAATGTGACACATCTGACCTCGGCTAATGATAGTTCACTCAGACCCACATATTCAGTCAACTACAGGTGCCCATTCATTAACCTGCTTGCCTGCCAGCCTGGGCGTCATTGGTTCAACTTTGCAATGGCCTGGATGTTAAATATTGGCCCAGGCTTACTTGTCGATCCAGTCCAAAATGGGTACCAGAGGAGGACACAACAGCTCAGTGGCAAGCATGCTGGCCTGTTATGCTAAATGTTGACTGACTGGCACCTTGCTGTCTTGACAGACGATAGTTTGTAAAATGGAGTTATACCTCTCCATAACACAAAGCCTGGGCTGAGTTTAGAGACCATGTGTTGCCCATACATCATGATCCCTCTCTCAGTCTGCCTACTTTACTCTAGAGTAAAGGTAACACCAATACATCCGGAACAAGACAAGCTGCAGAAGCTGCCTGATCATCAAAGCAATGCTCTAACTGCCCGCCTGTCGGAGCTTCCATCCTAGACCAGTTGCCGACCAAGGCTTAGGGCCTGGCATGCCCTGCCATGACATTAAGTCTTTAGGTTGCATTTCCTTGAACTAGGGTAAGGTTTGTACCCTCCCAATTGCACTCCTCCGCCCGAAGCCGTTGGCACAATGTGGGGTGTCGGGTTTGGTGAGCGCCACCCAACATATGACTCTTAATAGAAAGCAGGTAGTACCATTTACTGTCATACGAGTAAGATAGCTCAGTCCTATCTGACTAAGGCCTGACACCCATGCTAAATGTTGGTATAGCCTAATAGCAAGTATAAAGATCCATTTGCACATGAATCCAATTGTATGGGGGGAAGGGGGTGTGTGGAAGAAATGAGAAGTCAGTTGAAACATGTGGCGCAAATGAAGACAGGCTGGCAAATATTAAGATATTTGTGCTCAAAGGAATGCTGGAAGGTTAATTAACCCTGTGGATGTGACAACCCCTTTGTTGTTTTCAATGGCATGAAGCATCAGCCTTTCTTAAAACAATGGCAGAATACTGTACTAAATTGCTCAGTAAATCAGAAAAAGCAAATAAATGCTGTGATTGATTGCAACATCCTGAAAACAATATGCAACTAACTTAACTGCCTAGATATATGAACTCTGAGACTTGTTTTAAATTTAAAAAATATTTAGCTGGCCTATAACTTGCTCCTTTTCAAGATGTTAAAATATGAATTCTCATCTTTGATTTTTGTACAACTATTAAAGGTACAACCAACATGTCTAAGTGAATCTGATGAGTACAGCAAGAGAACTCTACCAGAGGGTCTGGTCATCAAGAAATCCAAGATTCCAAATGCAGGTCTGGGTGTGTTTGCTGTAAAAGACTTCCCTGTTCGTACTAGATTTGGACCTTACAGAGGAAAGAAGGAAGTGAATGAAACAATCGCTCATGAGTCTGGTTATAGTTGGCAGGTGAGTTGTTATGCTTTATTTTCATACAGCTGGTTGTAACTGTTGTCTCAAACTTTTTATAACAATGCAAATGTTTATTTGTACTGAAACAATCTGAGTTGGCTCTGTAATACATGTTATTAAAAAATAATATGTTATCAAGTTAAAAATCCCAGTGTCCGTTTTAGTATGTATATTTTTGTACAATTTTAAAAACAAAAATCAACATTAGCTAAAGTGATGGAGAATCTGGATTTGCTTGGAATACCATAGTGTTAATTCTACTTTAGCCATTGAGAACGAGTTTAGAAGCACAGGTCATTCTTCAAAATCTTCAACTTCCAGGCTTGGAAACATACAAATAAGAATCAATGTTTTTATCTGGCAAGATTGTATTCACTTGTGTCATTGTTGCTGTACATAAAGAATGGAAAAGTCACTGAACTGCTGCACACAACTCTGTTGTATTCCATTTTACATGTACAGATGGACATGGTTGAGATGCAGTTATCTGTACTAGCAGAGATCTTGTGCAGTGGTTCTCAACCTTTTTTGGCCCATGCGCCCTTTCACCTTATGTCAGAATGTCATTCCCTCCTTGCATTTCCTACATGCATAGATTAATTTTATAGTGTAGTTTTATACATTTAATGGCAAATGAATATGCCAATGGAAATTAGAACTCAAATAAAAGCATTTTTTATATTCACAGTATTTTATTAACACACCAGATTAATCATATTACAATAAACAAACAGTTAAAACGTCAAAGAATTTAACTAAATACATGACACCAGAATGCCAGAAAATTGCTTCATCAAACAAAATGCTCAATAGAAAACCAGGATATTGTAGATTTGTAATTAGACCCAGGCAGTTGTGCACACACAAACAATTGAAGGACTTGGGCTTATGCCTGCATGAGCCTGGGTGCTTTTCGTCAGTGACATTTAAGATTTTGACAATAACTAAAAGGAAGTTCTCAGTTGAGATAAGCTGTCTTTCCTGAATTTTTGGCTTCTTAACGTGAACAATACTCATGAACACGTAGAAATTACACGTACAGCTCTCCTTAATTTGGGAAAATATTCATTTTTACTTCTTCGTAAATGAATTTGGAACGCTAAAAGTCATGATAGTCAGTAGTAGATATTGCAGGTTAAGCAAAGAAATATTTTAAAAATGCACAAATGTGGGAGATAATGGTTGATGTTAACACCACAGAAACTAGTGAAGAACAGCAGCCAATGTCTTACCGGTACTTGCAGAAGACTGCAGAGAGAGAATGTGTGTCCTTCCATGACAAGACTTCTTATTGTATGTTTAAAGTTTAAACTGTACGCAACGCTCACACATAATTCAAGAAATGGGTACGATCGCTGCAGAACGCGAAGGAAGGGCGCTCGTAGAAAAGGAGCCAAGGGAAAGGGAAAGACGCAGACTAAAGAGGTGCACGCATGTGGTTTTTGCATTGAGTCACCACACAATGTAAGTGAAACCAACAAAATACTAATAACAAAAACACACAAGTTAGCGAAGAGAAAACCAAGCGTGACCTCTCAGTAGAGCAGACCAATGCACACTGTCTTGCATGGTCCTGAAGCCAGTTTAAGTCTGCCGCTCTGTGGTCTTAAATCCCCACGCCCCCTGGAAACCCTAAAATTCCCCCCTGGTTGAGAACCACTAATCTAATGGTTGCCTGTTGGTTGTGGCTGACTTCTGTATATTTCTTAAGTCTGTAGTCTAAAAATGATCATGATTGTAATATGGTGAGAGGAGAAGGTGAGATACTGTGGACCTGAAAGCATACACAGATAAAAGAAACAGAAAGAGAGATCTCCTAATATCAGGGTTGTTCGCCTGAGGTTCCAGGATAGAACCTAAAGAACAGATAATAAAAAACATGACCTTGACTTGGCCATCTGCTGCAAAGAGTTGTGCCAATTATGGTCAGAGACACCCAGACAGACAGGGAAGGTGAATGATCTGACTATAATTCATATAATTGTAAGGATGCTCGACAAAGCACCAATATTACCACTTAAGTACAAAAGTTCTGATTTAAATCCTTGTAAGTGGTTATGGTCAGACAACACTCCGACCTCCTCACAAGTGACAGCAAACAACATATAACAAGTTAAGTTGGTAAAGGTCTTTTTTACATTAATTCAGGCTTGCTTTCCAAAACAGGAGCGAAACAATTACACTCACTCAATGACCATGTTTTCACTTACGGCAACGTAAAGTAAACCCATTTATTTACGTCAACTATTTACAGGAATAAATTACATGGAAGTTGCGCTCGTAACAAATCGCAACTCATACATCATCATAGCGGAATATACATGCATCATACATCATATAATAAAATAGCACAAAATAGCTCTTTCACTGTCTCAACTCAAGCACATCTCATTCTAAAATCAGTCAGGCTATCACTCACTACAGTCATCTCACAACGATCATGAAACACTATCACAGCCCTATCCCTCCTTCCGTCTCGAAGTCCTTAACCCATCTGCCCAACACGGGTACGTGTGGTCAGTCCCTTGCTTCTCACAGTTCGTGAGACCTGTGCGTTGTAGTGTGGTACGATGACCACGGGCTTCGCCTGTGTGGCGGTTGACTTGCACTCGGTGACACCAGGCTGTCTGTCCTGTTCTGCTGTCGTGAACTGTCTTCTATTAATTCCTGTCATACAGAGTATTGGGTTCCTGACACTTTTGTCTTTGTGTATGTATGTGTTTGATGAGTGTTTTCGAGTTTCAGATCACAGATAGATGATGTTTATAATCTGGACATATAATCTGCTCATGATGTTCTGTGAACAGATTATGAAAGATGGGCAGACTTCTCACTTTGTGGATGGTGAAGATCCGAGCAAGTCAAACTGGATGAGGTATGTCAACTGTGCCAGACATGAAGATGAGCAGTGTCTGACAGCCTACCAGTATCAGGGAGAAATCTACTACAGATCCCACAAACCAATCTGTGCTGGAAAAGAAATATTAGTGAGTGCAACTTTAATTTCTAGTGTGGGTGTGGTCATTTTCAATGGGGATTTAGTTATTAGTACACCCAGAAATAACTGCACATGATGATGTCAATCTCATCTCATCTCATCTCATCATGTTCCTCTTGTACCTTGCGGTGTCGAGGTGAAGTATAAACATCGTGAGAGTGCCCGATTATGGGCTTCATGTATCGATATTCCCATGGACTGCTATTCCCTCTGTCCAACGTTTACGTGGTCGGCCTCTTCCTCTGATTCCACTTGGTCTGTACATCATTGCTTGTTGTGGTATGCTGTTGACTGGTAACCTACTTGCATGGCCAAACCATTTGACTTGCTGCTTTCTAATAAAATCTAGTGCTGCTATAACCCCCACTTTAGTCCTGATTTCTTCATTTCTGATCTTATCTCTTCTTGATACTTTGAGTATTCTTCTCGGGAATCTCATTTCTGTTGTTGTGATTTTTCTTTTCTCTTTTTCTGTCATTGTCCAGGTTTGGCATTGGTAGCATAGAGCTGGTAGGAAGATTGTGTTGTAAAGTGCTTTCTTAGTAGTTATTGATACTTTTTTGTTCTTTAGTATTGTCAATGATAGCACATTATTTCTAACATTGAGCCAGTCTACATCATGGCAACAAACAATACAGCTGATTTGCACCTGAGCTTTGCCAACTGAGTTGGCGTTCATGTCTCTCCACAGATTTTGGTCCTTGGTGTTCTGGATCAACTCTGCTGATGATATTCCTCCATGCCAACTCCTCAGTCCATCCAGCATTTCTCTTGGTCTGCGCCTTCTCCCACTGATCTTTTCAGTTGTCATGATGTTTTCCACTGCCTCTCTTCTCATGACATAACCAAAGAATGTTTTTTGTCGCTTCTTTACAGTTGTATATAATGTTCTACTTTGAATAGCCTCTTCATTGTCATTGTTAGTCACTCTGGCAGACCAAGCTATTCATAACATTTATCTTAGGAACCACATATTCTTTGCTACTGCCATACAACAAAACAGGTTCCATATAATATTTCAGTACTCTCTTTCTCACATTCAATGAAAGTGACTTACTACATAAAATACTTTTCATTTTCTGAAATGAAGCTTTTGCTAGACTAATCTCTGTTGTACATCATCCAACTGATCTTGTCACTGCTCACGGGTATTTAACCCTTTGAACCCAACGCGCCGGTATCCTGGCTTGACGTACTGTGTATCAGAGACCCTACAAGCCGTTATACCTTCTTCCACATGTTTCCTGTTTACATCTTGCTGTTAATCGGCAACCAGCCAACCAATAAGCATCCAGCTTACATACATGGCTAACATGTCTAGATGTGAGTTGGATGCTTATTAGGCTGATTAAAAATGATCAGCTAACACGACTTCAATGCTCCAGATGTCACCACTGTGGCCTCGAAGACTGACAGTCAAATTCTGCATGTGGGCTATTTTCAATAGCTACATCATAAATGGAGAATTAGTGCCAGCAGTTCCTGGAAAAAGAAGACAACCTTCCATATGTACATTGAAACACTTTGCAAACAACTTGTTGGAAATTTCCATCAGGTTGCGCCAGTTACCCCTGGCCAAGTTGTGGGGGACAACATGGAAGGATGACTTCGTAATGCACAGGATGAACCGATCCAATTGCATAAATATGATTTCTTTTATCACTTAGAAACATTTTTTTTTTCTCATTTTGAAACATTTCCTGTGTTTCTTATTGCTTTTTACCAATGATTTTTTTTCCAGAAATAATGTATTTTTCAGGTTGATATATTGAAATATTATTAGTATGCCAAAAAACGGGTAATTACCCGGGAACACCAGGGTACAGGATATGTGCCCTTTGGTACTGGCAGGGTTCAAAGGGTTAAATTTATCAACTTGGTTAAACATTTCCGCTTCTGTTGTTATATCACATTTTGCTGTCATCTTTTTCTTTGATTTAACAATGTTTCTGTTTTCTTGATATACAAAGAAAGTCCTCTTTTTAGCACTCTCTATTACTACAATGTCCAAAAGTTGTAGATCTTTTCTGTTTTCAGCTGTCATTACTATATCACCTGTATTATAATCTCCAGCTCATATTCTTGGCCTTTCTTTTATCTCTCTAAGTATTATTTCACTACAGAGGTAGAAGAGATCTGGCAAATTTGTGAGGTTGATTGTACAAAAATCTTATCTAGTCATGTATTTGTAAATCATCTGTTGTAAATTTACAAAATATTGTGCTTCTAAACAAGCATTGTTTATTCTCATTAGGCTTTTGACTAATGTTGTAAAATATATGTATGGGTATATCATTTGATGACAGATAATATAAACTATTTTAAACACCCATTACACAATTATACAACTTAGGACACCAGAAGAGAAGACAAATTACAGATATCAGGATAGTAAACAAAATTTGTAGAAGTCATAATGTGAAAAAAAACATGATCCAACCACAGTTAATGAGTAATACAGATAAACCATAGAAGTGAGTTTTTCATGAGTTTATTGTTTTATAGAATAATGTAGCTACAATAACTATGGGGAGCACCTGGCTGAGTGGCTAAGAATGCTGGGTTCTCCTTCAGGAGACCTGGGTTCAAAGGGCAAAAAGAAAATCATGGCAACTGCGCTAGCCAGGCGACCTTAATTCTCAGGCTCAAGACCTCCCTGCCCTACACTGCAAGGTACTATAGGCAGTAGATCAAAGTTTTGACAATAACAAGGAAGAGAGCATGATCTTAGTAACTTTGTGTTGCCAACATTCTCAGTTTGCAGAAAGTTTTGACAATAACAAGGAAGAGAGCATGATCTTAGTAACTTTGTGTTGCCAACATTCTCAGTTTGCAGAAAGCAAGACGTGTGTACTAAACCAAAATATATCGTAAATAAGTATTCAGCAGACAGTAATGTTTCTCTGTGACTGCTGTAAATGATGTTAGGAAGATTCTGTATTGGCCATGAACCAGTTATTACTTCCTATGTCAGAAATGTGAATCTTAGCATTGTTTGGTTCAGATATTGGTATAGTTGTGTCTTTCATTTGCTTAGGAGCCTTCGTGGCGAAGTGGTCAAGCCGTTTGACTCGGGCTCCGAAGGTTGTGGTTTTGATTCCGGGCCGCGTCCTTTGGTTCATGAGTGAAATTTTTGAAAGATTCCCGTGGGTCGTTGCTAGAGCTACAGAGTTCGTGCTTTGTGCGACGCTTTCCACGCTGCGGAAAGAGATGAAGCCATATGGGATAAAAACCGGTTACAATGAAGTCGACCCTGTCAAAGCAACTTTTTTTTTCTTTCTTTTGCTTGTCAGCATTGTCAGTTTTATTTTAGTTTCACTGATGATAATAATCTATAACTGTTTTTTGGCATTCACATTCCATGTGCTGGATATATTGTTGTACTGACATCATTTCCTGTTATCATTCTGCACTCAACAATATAGTTTGTTACTTACTATTGTATGTCACTTACAGTATAGTTTGTTATTTAAATGCATCATTTCAGGTATACTATGGTGACAGTTATGCTCGGAATCTGGGCATAAATAGTCCCAGATTTGGAAGAAAGTTGCTTAGAAAGAATCATTTGCAAGAATCTGATGTACATACAGAAAGTGATGGTAAGTTGTATGTTTCTCTGGTAATATCAGTTCATTGTTTTACAACTACATGGCTTAAAAGCAGGAGTTTACAAATAGAAACAGAAAGAAGGAACATGATGTAAAACAAAAGACACTGAAGAAAGCTGTCAGAGCATGCCACGGCATGTTTATATAAATGATCATAAGCAGCGCGTGACTAGATTTCCTCAGCAGGGCAAAAACAATGATAACTAGATTCATAAACATCATAGTCCAACCTTTCTCAATTCACTCTGAATATACAGTATATTTTTTTAAAAATTGATCCCGAAGACATTTCCTGCTATGATACAATAACGTGATCACATTGTGCAGGCCTGACTGCACAGAGAAATAGATGGCTGTTTTGCAATAATGACATTCAATTGACATTATCAACACATTTCACTATCAGCTTTGCTGTTGTGCCTGCTATATTGTATATTGTGTATTTTAGTTAATGTAGCACATGATTCAGTGCATGATCTTTTCACAAATATACAATAGTTGCTGCTGCTTCTTAAAATCATGAAATTGTTAGTTTTAAATGAGAACTGAATGGGTAGTGGGTGTCTCCATGGTGAAATGGTTAAGCTGCATGCCTTGAAGGTTGTGTGTTCACTTCCGGACTCATTTGGTTCATGAATGCAATATTTCAGAGACTCTTGAGGATCTTTGCAGGAAATACAGTCATGCTTTCTGTGTGATGCTTTTGGCAAGCCTAGCTGCAGAAAGAGTCTGAGGCCTATGGAGATAATCCCGGTGCAATGAAGTCGATCTTACATCTTTAAGTCCATTTAAATGAGAACATAATATAAATACTTTAACTATAATGTTGACTGTTTACATGTGAAATTGAGTCATACACTGTCTTTAGACATTAAATTCATCATGTAAATAATTAGACACTTTGTTCATCATCAGTTTCTTACAACAAATTCATAATTTCACCAAATAATTTTCACGACCATTAGAATAATAAATTTTCTTTTTCATTTCCTATTTCAGGAATATTCTCTTGTGCTGATTGCCATTTGTCCTTCAGTCAGTCTTGGTATTTACACAGACACATCAGATACAGGCATCATAATAAATACCTGGAGCTGAATTCCAACAAACTGCATGCAGACTTACCACTGGTAGTAAACTGTTTAAGAAATGTTGAAAGTCAACATGACATGTGTGATGTAAATATGACATTAAATGACATTGATAATACAAAACTGACTGTGACAACACTGTCAGAAAGTATTCAGAATCATGCGAACACAGTTAATGTGAGTGATTCTGACATATCTTATAATCTTAGCTCACAAAATGATTATACTGATAAGGAAAATAATAATCCCTGTGTTTCTAACAAATGCACTAACCTGACCAGAGATGATGAATGTGACATAGAATGTAAAATTGTAAAGTCCAGCATAAATGAAGATGCTGGTAAAAAGTATAAAATGTGTGATGTCAGTGGTGAAGAGTGTCAAAAAATGTATCTACAGAGAGACAGAGCAATATCGACACGAGGAAACACTTATAATCCTGGTGATACTTTTACTGTGGACTTTGCTAACATTTGTAGTGTACAGGTAGACACAAGAATACATACAGGAGAGAAGCCTTACAAGTGTAATGTTTGTAATTTTGGTTTTACTACAAGTAGTAGCTTAAAGAGACACAAAAGAATACACACAGGAGAGAAGCCTTACAAGTGTGATGTTTGTAATGCTGATTTTACTCAAATTGGCAGCTTAAAGCCACACAAAAGAACACACACAGGAGAGAAGCCTTTCAAGTGTGATGTTTGTAATGCTGGTTTTAATGAAAATGGTAGTTTAAAGAGACACAAAAGAATACATACAGGAGAGAAGCCTTACAAGTGTGATGTTTGTAATGCTGATTTTACTCGAAGTGGTGATTTAAAGATTCACAAAAGAATACACACAGGAGAGAAGCCTTACAAGTGTGATGTTTGTAATGCTGGTTTTAATGAAAATGGTAGTTTAAAGAGACACAAAAGAATACATACAGGAGAGAAGCCTTACAAGTGTGATGTTTGTAATGCTGATTTTACTCGAAGTGGTGATTTAAAGATTCACAAAAGAATACACACAGGAGAGAAGCCTTACAAGTGTGATGTTTGTAATGTTGGTTTTACTCAAATTGGCAGCTTAAAGCCACACAAAAGAACACACACAGGAGAGAAGCCTTTCAAGTGTGATGTTTGTAATGCTGGTTTTACTCGAAGTGGTGATTTAAAGATACACAAAAGAATACACACAGGAGAGAAGCCTTACAAGTGTGATGTTTGTAATGTTGGTTTTAATGAAAATGGTAACTTAAAGACACACAAAAGAATACACACAGGCGAGAAGCCTTACAAGTGTGATGTTTGTAATGTTGGTTTTACTCGAAGTGGTAATTTAAAGATACACAAAAGAATACATACAGGAGAGAAACCTTAAAAGTGTGCTGTTTGTAGTGTAAGATTCACATACTGTATTCACCTGAAGCAACACAGAAAACAGCATACAGGTACTTATAATATGAAGTTTGAATTATTTAAAAAGATCTGTACTTTATAAAATTCTTATTGAAATGACAAATATAATGTATTAATTAAGCTCACATACACATTGATTTCCTTATTTCTTGCATATGTAACACACATACAATAATTACGAGGGTAAGTTAATAAGTAAGTCACAAATGGCTGTAGAAAAATAACTATATATGATAACTTGAAACCAGTTTATTTTTATACATACATTGTCCCTTTATTTCTCAACATAATTTCTACCAACATTAGTGCAATTATCCAAATCGTTTTATCAGTCCTCCCAAACCGGCTGCATAGAACTGTGTGCTTTTTTTTAATTTACTGGCCATCCCACAGAACTGTGTGACTTACTTATTGACTCGCCCTCAAACCTTTTTCTACCCAGTTATGCACCGCTTTACGGGACAAACATATTTCAGCATAAACGCTGACAACCCACCTTGACTAGGGACATTTCGCGAATGACGCCGAAGTTGAATGTGGAGTGAAAACGTGGTTTAGAAAACACAGCACGCAGTTCTATGCAGCCGGTTTGGGGGGACTGATAAAATGATGGGATAAGGGCATCAATGTTGGTGGAAATTATGTTGAAAAATAAAGAGACAATGTATGTATAAAAATAAACTGGTTTCAAGTTGTTATCATGTTTAGTTATTTTTCTACAGCCATTTGTGACTTACTTATTAACTTATAGTCGTACAACCTGAGTTTGCTAGCATTTCATCAGCTAGTCACATAAGGCGATACAAATGTCCATCTATATCCTGTTAATAGTTTGTTGTCAATCCTGAAATTATTGTTTCATTTACTCATTTGTTAATGTTAATTATGGCTGCAATGGACACAGAGCAGAGAATGCTCTTCACACTATACCAGCACTTGATCCTCTCAGTGATTGATTATGGACTAGGACTGCTCACTGTCTCAAAGAGTCAGCTGGTGAAATTAGAGCGCATACAGAATGAAGCTATGCGGGTCATTCTGGGATGCACCAGAGACACTCCAGTAGTGTGTATGCGTTACATCCTTGGTCTGCCTACTGTTGCTGGTAGGCACAAGTTGATGCAAGCGAAGGCATACCTCAGAGTAGCTGCAGACACAGATCACCTGTTGCATGAGGCGCTGGACGTAGTTGAGGGTCAGAGACTGATAAGAGGGAAATCATGGATGGCTCAGGCGGAGGATACGATCAGACAGGTGTGCCCCTTGGAGAACATTAGGCGAGGAGAGGAGTGGGTCAGAGTGCAGTCAGACTTGTGCAGAGTTATAATCACATTGAGCCGGGAGTGCAGGGAGTGGCCAGCAGGGGCCACGGAATTGGAAATTCAGCAATTAATTCAGGAAAATTCTCGCCCTGGTGATGTGATTATCTACACGGATGGGTCGGTGTTGAGAGGTAGGAGAAGTGCTTGGGGGTTCTTGGCAAAAACTAATGGTCGGCGTTTGGTGCAGGAGAGCCTGGCGTATGATGACACTACATCTAGCTTAAGAATGGAGGTGGAGGCGGTCAGTGCAGCTTTCCGCTGGATAGAAAACACGATACATACACATATTGTGATTGTGACTGACTCAGAAAGCATGCTGAGAAGGGTGAGAACAGGCAAGCTTCATGCAGAGTGGCTTGCTTCGCTTCGGAGGTCACGGGTAGCAAGCATCACCTGGATCTTTTCTCCTGGGCATGCCGGTGTGCTGGGGAATGAACAGGCGGACAGATTGGCTGGCTCGGCAGAACTTGGTGGAGTATTGATGCATGACAAGGCAGATGTGGTTGCGGCCTTGTGGGAGCACGTGTACACCTCGGAGGAGCATATGGATCACCCACCATAGTCTGGTTAGAATGAGGCAGCGAGGAGTGACGAGGGGATCTGGCTGACGCTCGACGCTCAGAGGAAAGGCGAGACGGACATATAATCAGATTGCTACTGGAACTATTAGTGTTGGAACTCTTCGCTGGTTGCTGAGGATGGGGACGGAGTGCTTATGGGAATGTCCCGAATGCTGTGATGTCGGTTCCTAGATCAATCAATCAATCAATCATAATGTTAACTAATGTACTTGTTATAATGTGTCTTTCCTGTTGTACTCTGTTATTATGTTTATGTAGTACTATGTTAAAAAATATATTCTTTAAGCAGATCAGTATACTCCATTAACATAAACTAATCTAAAGAGTAAAAGTCACGTTAAGATGTGTCTGTAATAAGACAGTAGTTGTTGATATTCCAGAGTTGGTTTTGTTTGAATACACACATCAGGATCATGTTTGTTATTCTATAATTGTGTCATTAATGTGGGGTGGTCACAATTCGCACATGAGATGTTCATCCGCTCACCTAACATCTTTATGCTCTTGGCCCATTTACGCATACATGCTGGATACTTAAGCGTACATCATGGACAGATAATACGCTAAGCAGGCATTCTGTTGTTGTTCACCCATGCTTATATGGGTGGAGAAGGTTTTGCTGCACCACTCGCTCATATACTGAGAAGATATGTGTAGAATAGTCTGCATGAATAGTATGAGGTGCTTCCTCTAATAAATACTCTATGTAACAGCTGTGTGATGATTTCCTGATCACCTTTTTAATGAATTATTTGAAGGTCTTTAGGCTTGTTGACTAACATTCTCTCTCATAGAATTCCACAACATTCCTTAACCTTAACAACACTTCAAGAAATAACAGAAATCTGGCACTATTGTATCCAGTTATATTTCCATGCTCACATGTATCACATATACATCACTTTCACAGTAATCCACATAATTGTACTAGCAGATACAGGATAATTACTAGTATCTGGACACTGTAACATTTATTATAGTTAGCACTTGTTTTGTATTTTCCATATATATCAGTGTCTAGGAACAATAGACACATCTATATTGTTTAAATTAAATCCTGATCATTATTTATTGTTTGTTATGTATATAAATCTTCCTACAAGAGACAGACCAGACAACACCTAGAAGCACTGTGGGTGTGAATGGCTGCTTCTCATATCATGTGTCCTCATGTATTATGTCCTAGTTTTAGTTTCTCCAGTTAGCTGTTCATGTGTTGTTGATTGCCTTGAAGTATCAAGAAAGTTCATCTGAGAGATGTTGATTGGCGCTCATGAAAGAATAAAGAGAATTAATTAATTAGAGGAAACACTGTACCACAAAAATATTGAAAGTTGTAAGTACATCCATGGGTGAAGACAAGTTTCAAGGAGATACTGTCATTTGAAGCTGACAAGTTCAGATTCCAGCTTGCCTCTAGCATTCAGTGGTCTTAGGGGTTTCCTTCTTGTCTGGTAGAGAAAGGAATGTTTCGTGTGGAATGGCTATCCTCGCATCAGAGGTCACAGATTGTGAGAATTGTATGGATATTTTACCCTGATCAAACAGGAGTGCGGTGGAATGAAAAGGCTGATAGGCTGGCAGGGAATGCACCTCTTGGTGGTAGCTTATATATGGACAAGGGAGAGGTGGTCGTGTGCCTGTGGGACAGGTGGAGAACGCGGCGGGAACAGACTGAGAACCCGTATGTGGAAAGAATGATATTGCAAAGGATCGGCAGAGGTTTCTGGAAGAATTTCAAAACTGAGAGGGAAGACCAGGAGAACTTTCAATAAGATAGCAGTGGGAACGATTAGTAGTGTGACTTTTCACTGGCTGTTACGAAGGAATGGAGCGCATATGGGAATGTCCTGTGTGAAATGATGTTGGTTCTTAGCTCAACTCAACTCGACTCAAATTCTTGTCTGATGCCTGAAAGGATGTATTTCATATTTCTTGTGTTTAAAATAATTTATTTAATAAAATTAATACACATAAACAACCTATTCACTGTGTTTGATTTGTTTTCCTTTTGTATCTTTGTTGACAAAACAAGACAACGCACAGGACAAATAAATATATACTCCTTCTCACAGTTAGAAATATAAGATGAGCATGAGAAGTCTATAGTGCATATATTTGCACTATCTCATCTCATCATGTTCCTCTTGTACCTTGCGGTGTAAAGGTGAAGTATAAACAGCAGGAGAGTGCCCGCTTATGGGCTTCATGTATATTTGCACTTATTCTTTCCATTGTGATCTGATGGCAGATTGATGAAGTTCACTATTACATATTTGATGGGGAGCATTGAAGAGAGGATAGGTTTACATCCAAGTGTTTCTCATGCCAGTGACTGTATAATGTATACTGTTCACTAGAAAGCAGCTGGCAGACTGTAGGACACTTAAGTGATGGGTGAGGAAATCGTACAGTTGCATAATTAACTTTCAAATAGGGAAAGGCTTGGCATTGAAATGTGGCACTGACAAGACCAACCAATAGGAATTTGTTATCCAACATTTTT
This sequence comes from Cepaea nemoralis, assembly GCA_014155875.1. NCBI lineage: Eukaryota > Metazoa > Mollusca > Gastropoda > Stylommatophora > Helicidae > Cepaea > Cepaea nemoralis. Next base: position 274,516 of record JACEFZ010009891.1, read on the forward strand.
TTTTGGTATCATCCAAAAGGATTGTTTACTTCCTCGTTATCATGGAGTAGTGGATTGGACATCTAGATTTCTCAGACAAGGGCGAATAACTCAAAATATTGGTGCACACTGCACGTTAAAATTACCTTGGCAGTTGGAAAATGAACAGAGCAAGTGGAATAAGCCGCTACAAAGGTCTGGCTTCAAAATTTGGAAACATATCCACAAAAGAATTTATAATACCCGCATGATTCTATGCTACGATTTCCTGTATTGTAATGGGGTTTTCCGTGTGATGATCCATGGGATATACCCGGGCCACTTATGATACTGTGCAATGCAAGTTCATAAAGTTATAGTATTGCTCATGCTGAGATGTTCATAAAGGTATGCTATTGAAAACGCTTAGATGTCAGTCTCCTATTGGAACCAATGTGTTCATGGCAACTGCTGGAAATTGTATGATGTTCATGAAGTTCTACTGCTGGAAATGTTTAGATGTTCATGAAGTTCTACTGCTGGAAATGTTTAGATGTTCATGAAGTTCTACTGCTGGAAATGTTTAGATGTTCATGTTCTACTGCTGGAAATGTTTAGATGTTCATGAAGTTCTACTGCTGGAAATGTTTAGATGTTCATGAAGTTCTACTGCTGGAAATGTTTAGATGTTCATGAAGTTCTACTGCTGGAAATGTTTAGATGTTCATGAAGTTCTACTGCTGGAAATGTTTAGATGTTCATGAAGTTCTACTGCTGGAAATGTTTAGATGTTCATGAAGTTCTACTGCTGGAAATGTTTAGATGTTCATAGTTCTACTGCTGGAAATGTTTAGATGTTCATGAAGTTCTACTGCTGGAAATGTTTAGATGTTCATGAAGTTCTACTGCTGGAAATGTTTAGATGTTCATGTAGTTCTACTGCTGGAAATGTTTAGATGTTCATGAAGTTCTACTGCTGGAAATGTTTAGATGTTCATGAAGTTCTACTGCTGGAAATGTTTAGATGTTCATGAAGTTCTACTGCTGGAAATGTTTAGATGTTTATGTTCTACTGCTGGAAATATTTAGATGTTCATGAAGTTCTACTGCTGGAAATGTTTAGATGGTGATGAAGTTCTACTGCTGGAAATATTTAGATGTTCATGTAGTTCTACAGCTGGAAATGTTTAGATGGTTATGAAGTTCTACTGCTGGAAATGTTTACATGGTGATGAAGTTCTACTGCTGGAAATGTTTACATGTTGATGAAGTTCTACTGCTGGAAATGTTTAGATGTTCATGTAGTTCTACTGCTGGAAATGTTTAGATGTTCATGTAGTTCTACAGCTGGAAATGTTTAGATGTTCATGAAGTTCTACTGCTGGAAATGTTTAGATGTTCATGTAGTTCTACAGCTGGAAATGTTTAGATGTTCATGAAGTTCTACAACATCAATAACATTAGATATGCAGATGATACAGTCTTGATTGCGGACAATGAACAGGACCTGCAAAATTTAGTAGATGCGGTTGTTACACACAGTGAACAACAAGGGTTAGAATTAAATTGTAAAAAGACACAGATTATGGTCGTCACTAGGAAGAACGAAATACCACAGTGTAATATACAAGTAAATGGGAATATTCTTCAACAAGTGAATAGGTACAATTATCTCAGAACAGTAATAACATCTGATGGGAGATGCCTTGAAGAGATTAGAACAAGGATCGCCATGGCAAAAGTAGCCTTTAGTAAGATGAAAAACATACTGACCAATAAAAAGATGTCAATTGAAACGAGAAAAAGAGTGTTGAGATGCTACATAGAACCTGTACTTTTATATGGATGTGAAGCTTGGACAATGAGCAGCCAGGCTGAAAAACATCTGATGGCTGTAGAAATGTGGTTTCTGAGGAAAATGCAAAGAATACCATGGACAGCCAGAAAGACCAATGAACAAGTCCTTCAAGAAACAAATGAAGATCGTAAACTGATCAGAGACATTAGACGTTGACAGTCACAATTTTTTGGGCATGTTATGAGAAGAAATGATTTGGCGAACTTGGTGACAACTGGTAAGATCGAGGGGAACAGACCAAGGGGAAGACCTAGAAACAAGTATCTGGATGGCTTGGCCTTGTGGCATGGTCGAGACAAAAACACGGAACTGATCCACGACTGTTGATCGAGTGAGATGGCAGAACATGGCCGCCCACGCTTACCGGCATGGCACATGATGGATGGATGGTAGTTCTACTGCTGGAAATGTTTAGATGTTCATGTAGTTCTACTGCTGGAAATGTTTAGATGTTTATGTTCTACTGCTGGAAATGTTTAGATGTTTATGTTCTACTGCTGGAAATGTTTAGATGTTTATGTTCTACTGCTGGAAATGTTTAGATGTTCATGAAGTTCTACTGCAGGCAATGTTTAGATGTTCATGTAGTTCTACAGCTGGAAATGTTTAGATGTTCATGTAGTTCTACAGCTGGAAATGTTTAGATGTTGATGAAGTTCTACTGCAGGCAATGTTTAGATGTTCATGAAGTTCTACTGCAGGCAATGATTAGATGTTCATGTAGTTCTACAGCTGGAAATGTTTAGATGTTCATGATGTTCTTACATGGTAACGACCTAATGCTCAATCTTCAAGATATGCTGTTTTTAGTGTTTTTCTGTGGATTGTGTGTTATTTCGTATTCATTTTTGGAAGTTGCTCACAAGAAGCCATGGAAGGCAGGTGGTGGATGAATTTTGAGGCCAGCTGACAGATATTTGTTGGTTATGGTCTCAACTTTCACAACGGTAGGCAGAAGATCTCTTTCACGGGACAATGGCTAGCGACACCAGCCAGTATGGTCACTGCCCAGGAAGGAAAGCAATGGCAAACTGCTTTCTTTAAAAGTGCCTAGTTCATTATGATTCGCCTAATTACAGATCTGGCTGAGACAAGAACACTGAGCTTATCCACGACTCTGGTGATCAAGTGAAATGGCGAGTCATGTCATGACTGCCCATGCTTTCCGACATGGCACATGATGAATGGATGAAGTTCTGCTGGAAATGTTTAGACATTCTTGCAGTTCTACTGCTGGAAATTCTAGAGGACAAAATCCATGGAGAAATAAATAAAAAGACATATAAGAAATGGGTACACACACACAGACATAAAATGGCAGTGAGGTTCATGCGTGGTGAGATGTTGGCTGAGAACAGGAGGCACTGGGATGACTTCACTAGACGACTCAACTATAGTCTAGGGATTAGCATGTCGTGCTATAGACAGATGCTTGAAATGCTGCAGTCTGGGAAATACCCAGTACTATGGACACTACTTTCTGAACTTGGTAGCCAGCGTACGGTCACCATCCAGTGGATTCTATCTCACTGTGGAGTGCCCGGAAATGAGAGAACTGATCGACTAAGGAAGGAGCAATAGAAGAACAAACTGATGTGCCTGTTACATACCACCAAAAGAAAAGAATGATTAAATCAGTCAGACAGACACCAACACCAGCACAAGATGATTACCACTTTATGGACAGTTCAGAACAATTCATTCTGCACCTCAGAACAGGAAATTCTGTTGCGACATGAATGCTCTGTTTTTGTTGTCACATGAATGTTCTGTTTTTGTTGTCACATAAATGTTCTGTTGTCACATGCATATTGTCTTTCTGTTGTCACAGGAATGATGTCACTTGAATGTTCTGTTGTCATATGAATGTTCTGTTGTCATATGAATGTTCTGTTGTCACTTGAATGTTCTATTGTCACATGCATGTTTGTGACAACTGGCAAATTTGATGGCAAAAAGTAAGGGAAGACAAAAAGATAAATGCCTAGATGGCTGGACACATGGCTTAATTGAGACAAGAATACAGACTTGATTCACGACATGAACGTGTGAGATGGCAAACCATGAGTTCCCACACTTATCTGCATGGCCTATGATGATGATGATGATGATGAGCATAATGTCGGCCAAAAGTATTTCTTATGATATTTGCTTTAGTAGTTAAAGATATTTTTCTATACGTCAAAAGTGGCGCTAGATGTCCCAGTGTGTTGGTTTCCCTGTCCATCCTCTTTCCAAACATAGAGCAACACACAAAAATACTTACAGCTGTAGTGGTCATTTTACTTCTGGTGTTGCTCAGGTATGTAGTCTACCATTACACGAAAGAATACATACATGCAAACAGCGCTCCAGGGCCAGATGGCATAAGATACGATGACATCAATAGGTGTACCGACAACGAGCTAGAGAAACTAGCAGACATGTACAACAACAGTATAGGGAGTGCTGGCATCAAGGAGGAGTGGTTACACAGCTATCTGATTCCCTTGCCGAAGCCCGGCAAAGACTACACACAAATTCAGGGATATCGAGTAATAACCATACAGAATACAACAGTAAAACTGCTGGAGAAGTTAATTACCAGAAAAATATCAAGCCAGCTAGAGAAGCAAGGTGTTTTCCCACCCACCTTGAGAGGGTACCGTCCCAAAAGAGAAACCTGGACCAACGCTGCAGTTTTTGCCCATAGTATTTATGAAGGCTTCCACACAGGCATTGAAACATTTGCTGCAGCGATTAATCTGGAGGGCTCGTACAACAGATTACCATTGGATTTTCTAATGCTTCAGCTTCTTGAACTCAAGATAAGTCCGTTCCTCCTTAGTTGGTTCGTTGCAGCCCTCTTCCAACGGAAAGTAGTTTTTAGATGTGGCAGTTGGACTTCGGAACCAACAACAATATATCCTGGCCTACCACAGGGATCACCATTATCTCCGGTATTGTTCAACGCCTTCACTATGAGAATCACCAGTGAGCAGATCAATTGACCGGGGAGGACACTGTCATATACAGATGATGTTTTAGTGTATCGTCAGGGGAAGGATAAGAATCAGGCTGTGGAACTACAAACCGAACTCAATCGCATAAGTACTTGGTGTGTTGAAGCTGGGGCAATGGTCAACCCAACAAAGGCAAAGGTGACATGGTTCTCGTTGAATAATCATATTGTCAACACTCCAACACCAACTGTTAATGTGTTCAGAGACGGTGGAAAGAACGCAGGCAATGACTGTGGGTGGGTGATTACCAGGGGATACGTTTTGATCGAAGCCTTGCTTATAATGAGCACATAGACCAGGTGATAACAAAGGCCAAGCGTGGTTTGGCTGCGATGCGAGTGATGGCGGCAGCAAACTGTGAGCAGCGCCATCTGTGTCTTCCATACGAGGGGCTGGTCATGTCTGTTTTGGAGTATGCAATGGCAATCCTGACTCTCAGCCGTAAGCAGATAGAAAGGATGGAAAGGATACAGAAAGAAGCTATGTGCATTATTCTTGGATGTACAAGAGATACAGCATGCAGGGTGATGCGCTACATGCTTGATTTTCCAACCATTGAAGACAGAATACAAATCTGCAGAGCACGCGCCTACCTCAAAGTTAACGCAAAAACACAGCTTCCACTGCATAGTGAAATTATGAGGGTGACGGGCAGCAGATTAAAAAGAGGACGGTCGTGGATGGGTCAAGCCGAAGACATTCTTCAACAGGTGTGTTCACTTGAGGACTTAGAACCTGGCGAGGAGTGGCTACAAGTGCCAACAGATTTCTGTACGACGTTTTCAGTTTGCATCCAACTAGACAGAAAATGCAGGCAAGAAAATCCGGCTGCTGTGGAGGCGGAAGTACAAGCGTTGATTTTCGAGAATTCGCTAGACGGAGATGCTGTCATTTACACAGATGGGTCGATCGTCCGACATGTGAGAAGCTCATGGGCCTTTACGGCTAAGGCCGGAGGGAGAATTGTGAAGGAGGACTCGGTGCGTTTGCTGAGACCACAAGTAGCTTAATGATGGAAGTCATGGCAGTAAGTAAAGCAATAACATGGCTCGAGACACAGACATTCACTAGGGCATTTTCCCCGTGTGTTGCCGGGGCCCATAATGGGAAGCAAAGAATAGCAACACTGCAGCCTACCACGCAAGTCGTAAGAGGCGACTAAGGAGGCTTGATGGTTCCGTCGCCCTGCTACTGAGTGAGTGCGTGGCGCGACACTGTGAGCTGTGAGTTTCGTGTGAAACGCTTTTGAATCTGCCTGAGGATTTTTGGAACGTGACTGCATGTTCGGAGTGATGGCAGGTGGCTATGTCCCAGAGTTGACCAGTTTTTGCCTTATGCAGAAATGCGTGGCTGCTGGGCTTCTAGTGGCTGCCACTGCCATCAGCGATGAACTGTATTTTCGTGGACTGTGTGGGTGAACATCTAGGAAACATTCAGATAGGAAAATGACTGACGATTCCATCGGAGATGAACAGGGTGTTTCGTGGGGGACTGGTGTGTTGACATTCTGGTGGCGGCATTATGCACAGTGTAGGCCTATCTGTGCGGGCTGTTGTTTGTCGAGACTCCTGTCTTTTCCACTTTTCATATTGGGCAGTGGGGAGCGTTTTGTGTGATATTCACTGGCACAGGAACGGAGCATAATGGGGACGACCCGTTGCTGTGAAGTTGGAATTGCGACTAACTAACTAACTAACTATTTTTCCGTAGCGACTCAATGAGCATGCTCAAGAGGGTAGAGAGGGGGTGGATCCGAAGAGAGTGGTTGCGGTCTCGGCTGGCAAAGATTAGTTTCATCTTCATGCCAGGGCATGCGGGAGTACAAGGAAATGAGTGGGCTGACAAGCTCGCAGGTAAGGCTGTGGAGGGCGGTCGCGCCATGGACCAGGCTGACATTCTGAATGCTCTACGAGAAGTAAGACTTTTGCGAGAACCAAGTGATGACTTTGAATCTACAACCATGGTCAGACTGCGAGAACAGTAAATTAAAAGAGGGTGGCCAAACAAGAACACTACGCAGGAAGCCAAAGAAGATTGATAAACCAACACAGAACTGGTGTCGTTAGCCGCTACACGTTGCGGGATTTGCTGAGGAGGGGATCCGAGCACTTATGGACTGAATGGTTCGATGTGCAATGAGGATGATCTGTCGACTAACTAACTAGAATACTAGAATACACACATGAGAGAAATATTACTTGTGTGTCATTTGTAATGCTGGTTTTTATGTAAATGGGGATTTAAAGACACAAAAGAATACATACAGGAGAGAAACCTTAAGTGTAATGTTTGTAGTGTTGGTTTTATTGAATGTGGTAGTCTAGAGAGACACAAAAGAATACATACAGGAGAGAATCCTTTCTTGTATGGTTTGTAATGTTGGTTTTATCACATATGGCCACTTTAAAAAAAAATGCATACAGGAGAGAAGTCTTACAATTGTCATGTTTGTAACGTTGGGTTCGCTCAGAATATTAATTTCAAGAATCACAACAGAATATATACAGGAGAGTCTGATTTTTTGCTAGTTTGTAAGAAAAGAAGGGGTCAACGACTTTCTCCGTAATCCCGTATATCGACACGAGGAAAATAGCTGTGCGAGATTCGGCAGCGGATCGTGTCACAATGGTTACTTACGGGGTATGTGAGCCGGTCGCTCAGAAAGCAATGGCAAACTACTGAGCGTAATCTTGCCAAGAACATCAACAGCAACTGAAAATGCTGGTGTTGACTGCAACGTCCTCTAAGGGATATGCAACTTACAAATAAAAACAAAGTACAGTAACATAGATTACACTTTCACTCGCCTGGGACATATCAACATGTTTCTTGCCAAGTGACATAGGTGTGTGTCTACACAGATCAGTATCTGAGCCATCATCATCATGTGCCAAGTGGCAGGTGTATATCTACACAGATCTATATCTGAGCCATCATCATCATGTGCCAAGTGGCAGGTGTTTGTCTACACAGATCTATATCTGTGAAATATATATATATGAAACGACTTTGTTCTCTTCAAAAGCGGGCTATACTTCTAGTTTCTGGCACAAAACACGCTGAAAGTGATAATTTATATAGTCATCTGAGGCTTCTACCACTTCGAAAGCGTTTCCTTTTTAACAAAGCCAAATTAGTGAATAAAGTAATATCTAAAAATACCCCAGAGTATCTTCAACCGTTGATCCAATCTCATGTAATGAACAGCAAGTGCTTAAATGTATTATATGTCCCAAAACCTAGATTGGATTTATACAAAACTTGCTTTGCATATTCTGGTGCCCTACACTACACATTCAACCGAAAACTCGATCAATACTTACTCCATACCGACACCGACTATATGCCTCCATAAGTCACCTAGTGGTACCATTTTTCACAATGTGTATGTGTGTGGGTGAGAGTGTGAAAGTGAGTGAGTGAGTAAGAGAGAATGTAAGAGGGTGAGTGAGTGAGAGAGAAAGTGATACAAAGAGAGCGAGAGGCAGTGTGTGTGTATGTTTGAGAGAGTAAGAGAGAGTGGCATCAAGTGAATGTGTGTGTGTGTGTGTGTGTGTGTGTGTGAGAGAGAGAGAGAGAGAGAGAGAGAGAGAGAGAGAGAGAGAGAGACAATGAGAGATAGTGTGAGACAATGAGAGAGATAGTGTAGTGTGCGTGAAAGACAAAACAGAGATATATGATATTCCATAATCCTTCTATGTCCTGATCTTTCATATTATCATTTTTACTGCCACTTGATTTTAACATGTACTAAATGCACTGTGTATTTCATCACATTTACGCCAATTCCAGGAATTATATTCTTTATTGAAGTGCATTACCTTTTCTTCGTAATACAATGTATAACATATCGTTTTCATTTTAACATTTGTTCCATTTGGGGATATGCGTGTGTGGGTGGCTGCTGTGTGTCGGTGAGTTGGGATATGTGTGGGGGATGTGTGTGTGTGTGTGTGTGTGTGTGTGTGTGTGTGTGTGTGTCGGGGGTGGGGTGTGGGGGTGGGCGAGGATGTGGGACGTATGGGTGGGTGATGTGTGTTTTGGGTGGGGACCTATGGGTGAGGGTATGCTTTTTGGTGGGTGGGTGTATGTGGGTGTTGGTGGGTAGTGGGATTCGTGTGTGTGGGTGGGTGGGAATATGTGTGTGGATGTGTGGGTAGGTGTGTGTGTGTGTGTAGGTGGCATGGGGATGGGTGTGTGTTGTGGGTGGGGGTAGCAGTGTGGGTGGAGATTTGTATGTGGGTGGGGATTATGTGAGGGTGGTGAGGTGTGTGTTGTGAGATGTGTGTGGAGGGGGATGTGTGGGTGGTGGGGATATGTGGGTGGGGGATGTGTGTTTGGGAGATGATGTGTATGAGGGGTGGGGGAAGTGAGAGTGGGTGGGAGATGTGTGTGGGTGGGTTGGGAATATGTGTGTCGGTGGGGGTGTTGTAGTTGAGGGATGCGAGATTGGTGGCGGGTGAGTGTGTGTAGATTGGGGGACGGGTGGTGTATGTGTGGGTGGGGAGAGATGCTTGGGTGGGGATGTGTGTGTGTGTGTGTGTGTGTGTGTGTGTGTTGGTGGGTGCGAGATTTGTGTGTGGGTTGCGGGAGATGGTGTGGGTGGTGGATATGTGGGTAGTTGCGGGATGTGTGGGTTGGCGGGGAGTGAATGTGTTTGTGTGTGGGTACGCATGTGTGTGTGTGTGTGTGTGTGTGTGTGTGTGTGTGTGTGTGTGTGTGTGTGGGTGTGTGCAAGAAGGGAGAGAGAGATGAGCGCACACATGTCATATAACATGCTGTTCCATATTTTGTGTGCATTCTCATATTTCATATTATCAGATTGAATGCCACTTGATTCCATATTGTTTTGTATGCTCTCATCTTTCATAGTATCACTTTGTATGCCACTTGATATAAGGATATAATCATGTATAATACGAACACATGCACATTACTGTAAAGTGAATGAGAGAGAGAGTGAGAAAAAGAGAGAGAGAGAGAGAGAGAGAGAGAGAGAGAGAGAGAGAGAGAGAGAGAGAGAGAGAGAGAGAGAGAGAGAGAGAGAGATGTAGTGTGTGTGTGTAAGTTTGGTGAGGGATACGTGTGTGGGAGGGGTATGTGTGTGTGGTTGGGGGTGTGTTGATGGGTGGGTGGAGCATGTGTGTGTTGGCGAGTCTGCGTGGGTTGGGGTATATGTGAGTGGGGAGTTGAGTGTGGGTGGGGATGTGTGTGAGGGATGTTTGTGTGGGTGGTTGTGAGATGTATGGGTTGGTGAAGGGATGTGTGGTGGGTGGGGATGTGTGGTGGGTGGGGGACAGTGGGAGAATGAATGTGTTAGTGAGTCATGTTTGTGAGTGTTGTGTGTGTGCGCGCGCGTGAGTGTAAGAGATAGATAAGAGTTGAATGCACGCATGTCATGTAACATGCTATTACTATTACATATTTTATGTGTATATTCATCTTCATATTATTATTTTGAATGCCACTTTATTGCATCACCTTTAATATGAACACATGTACATTACTGTAGAGTGAGTGAGAGAGTTAGTAAGTGCGTGCGTACGTGCGTGTGTGTGTGTGTGTGTGTGTGTGTGTGTGTGTGTGTGTGTGTGTGTGTGTGTGTGTGTAAGAAAAATGCGAGAGTTGAATTGCATCACTATTTTTTATGCTACACTATGTATATGTACAATGTTTTCTTAAATTTTTTTTACAATTTTTGTGAGAATGCTCACGACAGTCGTCAGTGTATGTGTGTGTGTGTGTGTGTGTGTGTGTGTGTGTGTGTGTGTGTGTGTGTGTGTGTGTGTAAAGTGTGGGAGATTGTTCATACTAGTTTAAGTAATTATGTAAGGCATCATGTCTAGATGTGAGAAAGTGTGTATAGGGGACGTACGTGTGCGGGGGATGCATGTGTAATGGATGTATGTGTGGAGGGAGTGTGTGTAGGGGTATGTATGTATGTGGGGATTGGGGGATGGATGGGTGGGGAATGTGTGTGTGGGTGGGGGATGCAGGTGTGAGTGAGGGATGTGCCGGTAGGTGGGGATGTATGGGTGGGTGGGGAGATGTGTGGGGGATGTGTGGGTGGGTAATGTGTGGTGGGTGGGAGATGTGTGTGGGTGAGGAATGTGTGTGGGTGTGTGTGTGGGTGGGGGGGGGGGTTGGGTGGATGGTAGGATGTGTGTGGGTGTTGGTAGGTGGGGGGTTGTGTGGGTTGGTGGGTGGGGAATGTGTGTGTGGGTCGATGGGTGCGGGGTGTCAGCGGTTGGGGGATGAGTGTTTGGTTGGGTGGTTGGAGGTGTGTGGATATGGGTGGGTGGGTGAGTATGTGTGGGCTAGGGGATTGGTGTGTTTGCCTGGAGTTGTGTGTGTGGGGGGATGTGTGTTAATAGGCAAGGGTGGGTTGGTAGGTGTTTGGGTGGGGGAGTGTGTGGTGAGTGGGGTGTGTGGGTGGGGTATGTGTGTGGGTGAGTGGGGATGTGTATGGCTGGGTGAAGCTGTGGGTGGGGTTGGTATGTGGGAGGGTGGGGTATTGTGGGTGAAGGGTGGTGTGGGATGGTGGGTGGGGAATGTGTATGTGGGTGGGTGGGAGGGTGTGGGGTGTGTGTGTGGTTGGGGATGATTGTTTGGTTGGGTGGTTGGAGGTGTGTGGATATGGGTGGGTGGGTATGTGTGGGCTGTGGGATGGGTGTGTTGTGGGGAGATGGGTGTGTTGTGGAGAGATGTGTGTGTTGTGGGGAGGTGTGTGTGGGGGATGTGTGTTAATAGGGAAGGATGGGTTGGTGGGTGTTTAGGTGGGGTGTGTGTGGGTGAGTGGGGGTGTACGACTGGGTGAGGCTGTATGTGTGTGGGTGGGGTGGGTATGTGGGAGGCTGGGTGGGTGGGGGTGTGTGCGGGTGGGGGATGTGTGTGGGTGGATGGGGGTGTGGGTGTATGGATGGGTGAAATGTGTGGGTTGGTGAGGTGTGTGTGGATGGGTGGGGGTTGTATGTAGTTGGATGGGGATATGTGTGGGTGGGTTTGGGTGTATGTGGGTGGAAAGAGATCGTCTGGGTGGGTGAGGGATGTGTCTCACAACATTGTAATATGCATTGTTTATGTTTACAACATTCATTTGACAATGCATTTTCCTATGTGAATGCATCATGCACTATTGTTGAATGAAAGATGAGTGATTGGAAGGGGCGAATGTAAAACGGGCCTGCGTGCCCAGTTTGTAATCCTTTTAAAATAAAGGTGAATTGAATTGAATATATCTGAGCCATCATCATGACGTGCCAAGTGACAGGTGTATGCCTACACAGATCTATATCTGAGCCATTATCATCATGTGCCAAGTGTATGCCTACACAGATATATATCTGATCCATCATCATCATGTGCCAAGTTACAGGTGTATGTCTACACAGATCTATATCTGAGCCATTCATCATCATGTGCCCAGCCAACTTATATATATATATATATCCAGATGTGTAGATGACATTTCTTCACGTCATCATCTAAGATCATCAAGCATCATTTCTCTGTCTGCCTATGTGCCGTCTACCGCGGATCTATCCTGTTATCATGATGTTCTCCTGTGTCTCTCTTCTCCAAAGAACGTCATTTATCTCTTTCTTATAGTCTATAGTTGTGTATAATGTTCTACTTTCACTTACCTCTTTCATGTACCATTAGTTATTCTGGCTGTTGAATGTATTCAGGACAGTCATCTCAGAAACCACATCACTGTTGCCTTCAACCTGTTCCTAGTTTGTTCGTCCATGTTCATTGCTAACAGATAACACACCTTCATAGGTGATATGAATTAATGTTTGCTGTTTGTCACATGTCACACAGATACACCTTCATAAATGAAATCAATCAATGTTTCTTGTTTTTTTTACATGTTACACTGCTGAGATAAAGCCGAGATGGTAACATTTCCTCCTGGGTGTATCGTCCATAATTTGGTCTACAAATGCGAAATAAAAATCAATATTGGAACAATAACTGAACACATGAAGCATCATCAATGTGCACAGAAAAACAACAACGATATTTTTTATAGTTGTATGTAGACATATACATATTGTTTATTTGTGTAGGGCTTAAATGTGCACTATGGATATCAGTAAACAGACAAGAAATAAAGATAGAACAAAGGAATAGAAAAAAGCTCAAGTCACAACAACAGAATGAAAGGCAGACATGAAACACAAAGTAAGACAGAAATAACAAAAGAAATACACAAACAGACACAACAAAGAAATAAACAAACAGGCACAACAAAGAAGAAAAGAGAAAAATAGTGCCATAAGGCATGAAGGGTAGGTGCAGGCAAACAAAATAAAACTAGTCATTTACTGACGTGTCCAGGAGAACAACTTTTTGCAGTGACACATTTATAAACAGATATAGGATGTCGACTTGTATAGGAATTATATACTTTGGCATTATGTGGGGGAATATCACAGTGACATACATACATGATCATGGAATTACGGTAATCTTCAGAATGAAAGAAATACTACAATGTAATATCCAAGAAAATGGGAATTTTTCCATGAGCAAGTAAATTGGTACAACTATCTTGGAAAGTCATAATATCTGACGGGAGATACCTTTTAGAGATTAGAACAAGAATCAACATTGCAAAAATGGCCTTTTGCAAAATAGAAAACATGTCAATGAAAAGTTGTCCACAGCAATCAGAAAACGTGTTAAAGTGACGTAAGAACCAATGCTGTTGAATGTATGTTGAGCCTTGACAGATGCAGACGTTGTGAAAAACATCTGATTGCAATGGAATTGTGGTTTCTGACAAAAATGCAAGGAATACCACGGACATAAAAACAAATAAGGCGGTCCTTAAAGATACAAATTAAAATAAAATTGTAAACTGATTGGACAAATTAGCAGACAGTCAAGAATTTTTGGTCATGTCGTGAGAAAGAATAAACTTGAAATCTTACCAACAACTGAAAAATTTGATGGGAACAGAGCGAGGCCACGATAAGAAGATTAATACTTGGATGACTGGGCCACATTGCATACACTTTGGCAGCATGTGGAACGATTTCATACAATTGCATACAAACATACATAAATATTAAATTACATAAATTATGGACATCTAAAAGAAGAAGGATCTTGGTCTTTCTCTTGTTTTGAAACCATAATTGGGTGTTACATCCTTGATTTCTTTTGAAGACATTCTTATCAAATGAAGATCAAGTCTGTCTTACTTCTGAAATAAAGCTGGTATTTATTATAGAGTGTGTTTCCTTGATTTTGTTGGCATTACAATTTAGAGCGTTCTATCACCCACAGTAGAAATATACGAGGGGAAGTCAATAAGTAACAGGCATTTTACAAATAACTTTGTTACAACAGTGTGGACCAGAAAATAGTTTTTGATCTATTTCTCAACATAGTCCCCTTGCATGACAACACACTTAGTCCATCTGGCCACTGGCTTGTTCGTGCCTTCTAGGAAACAGTTTTTTTTAATGTCGCCTTAAACCAATTTGCATTGCCCTCATTACCTCTCATCTGCAAGCCTCTGACCCACAAATGTTATATCAAGGGTCCAAACAAGTGCAAGTCCAATGGCGCCAAATCTGGACTGTTTGCTGGATGTTTCCAGACCTCACAATGAAGATCATGTGCATCTACTATATGTGCCGCCGTAAGAGGGCTGGCTTTTTTGTGCAGCAACAGTACTCTTTGTGAGAGAAGTCCCCAGCATTTCGACTGAATCGCAGGCTGTAATTTGTTCACTAGCATCTCACTGTATCGAGCCCTTTCCTGGAAATACATCAATATAGGGCCCTTAATGTTCCAAATGATGGTCATCATGACTGTCCCAGCGGATTCCTGCGTCTTGAAATTTTCTTAACCGACAGCAATGTGTGCTTCCACTGTATCGACTGCCCCTGACCCTGGTTCATAATGTTCAGACAAGTGTCTCCATACTAAAGCACCATTCATCTGTAGATTTCACACCCTCCGGCCACACAAAACGTGTGCTTCCACTGCATCGACTGTCTCTGGTTCGTAATGTTCAACCAAGTGTCTTCATACTGAAGCACTATTCTTCTGTAGATTTCACACACTCTGGTCACAGAAAACAAACATAATGCACGCCATGTTTTCCTTCCACAGTGCAAGTCGATAGTGGGGCAACCAATTTTAATCGCAATTGCGTATGCGTAAACTCATCAATCCCTGCGACCCCTACATGAGGTATTGTTAATAGCCAGTTTGTATCCAGAAATAAGATTTCATTTTTTTCCATACTATTGCATGCACTTTGTAATAAAATTCCTGTTACTTAATGACTTTCCCTTGTAGAACATGAATGTTAACTAGGGTTGTTAGATGTCCGAGAAAAAAAAGGAGGACATGTCCTCCTTTTTAGCCTAATATATATGCTCCGTCCGGCAGGCAAAGCTACAAACCTTTAAAATGTCCGGCTTTTCTTATATTTTACGTTATACTGTCTTTTATATATTGTTTTTACAACTTAAGCTCTACCGTATGTTTACAATAATTTAACATTGTTAAAATGTACTAAAGTCTATGCATTTCTGCGAACTAGGGCGATAATTTATAATTATAGTAATTCTAACTGTTATTTGTATCTGGTTCATTACTCTTTTTGATATTTACTTTTACTTCTTTATTAAAACCCATTGCTTAATAATATTTATTTAATTTCCCTATTTATACCAAACGTGAAACACACATTATTTGTATATTTTGACTCTAACTGTTGCTCTATTCCTCAACACTAACAATCTAATCTAGCTCTATGCTGTAGTGTAGTCTCTATGGTCAAAATGTTAATTTTATTTCCGGTAGCAAAGACGCAAATTAAAATTTTTTTTTTTTTTAATTTGTAATTTTTGCCGTCTATGGTTATGACCGACTGTTTAAATAATGTTTTGTTTTTTTTTTACATTTTGAAAAAGGCCTCCATTGAATTTATATTTATTTATTTATTTATTTTTTTAACATGATTGTTTCTTGTTCGATTCACTAAGAGTGAGTGACAGCTATTGTAATAATTAATAAAATTGTACTGATTGTGGGTTTAATCTGGAACGATTCAATGAAACATTCAATATGTCCTCCATTGTCCTCTTTTTGTGTGTGTCTTATTACGTCCTCATTTTGGTGCCCGCGTATCTGTCAACCCTAATGTTAATCCTTCACTATTACAGGCTTCACTATTATAAATGAAATAAAGTTTATAAAGATTTTTTTTTAGTGTTGCATATCCCTGCCCTTACATTACGTTGCGGTCAACACCAGCATTTTTCATGTTGATGTACTAGGCAAGTTTTACGATCAGTAATTTGCCATTGCTTTCTAAACGACCAGCTCACATATCCCCGTAAGTTACCAGGGCGGAGCGAACCACTGCCGATTCTCGCAGCTGCTGTTTTCCCCACGTGGATATAGGGAATTACGAACAACGTCGTTAATCCCTTGGCAAGGGGGAAGTAATAATTATTTATTCTTAAAACATAAACAAAGATAAATGCTAAAATAGATTGGCAATGAATAGAAAAGCCGTATTTTTAAAATGAATATAGAAATATAATATCACAATACTGCAGCCTTACTTGTGGATAATATCATTGTGGATGAATACAAGTTTGTCAATGCAATCTTGACTGACGTGTTGCAGAAAGGGCACATAATCCGTCTGAAATTGTTAGTTGATAACTTTCTGAGAAATCTGTCCCCTCAAATTCCAATGCCAAACTGGCAAGTAGAAAATATGTCGTATTTAGTAGGCCTGGATGGCACAGGCAGAACTTTCTATACATCATGTGTGTGATCTAGAGACCATCAATCGTGAAAGAGAGTGGGTTGAAGTTCCGGAAGACATGGCGGACTGGCACAATGTAATAATAACACTGGGTCGTGAGTGCAGAGAATGGGCAGCGGGCCGTACTGAGTTTGAAGTGCAACAGCTGATCCAGAGTAACACACGTCAAGGCGACATAGTCATCTACACCGATGGGTCAGTGGTGAGAAACAGACGTAGTGGCTGGGGCTTTATTGCAAAGGCTAATGGGCGAGTCTTGAAAAAGGAGAATCTGGCATATGAGACTACGACCTCCAGCATGAGAATGTAGGAGGAGTCAGTAACAGCGGCATTCCGGTGGCTAGAGGAGACTACTGCAACACACGTTGTATTCATTACGGATTCAAAGAGTATGCTTAGCAAGGTGGAGAAAGGAATGTTTCGTGTGGAATGGCTCTCGTCGCTTCAGAGGTCACAGATTGTGAGAATTGTATGGATATTTTGCCCTGGCCATGCGGGTGTACGGTGGAATGAACAGGCTGATAGGCTAACAGGGAATGCACCTCTTGGTGGTATCTTGCCTATGGACAAGGGGGAGGTGGTCGTGCGCTTGTGGGACCAGGTGGAGAGGGCGGAGGAACAGATTGAGAACCCATGTGTGGAAAGAATGAGATTGCGGAGATCGGCAGGGGTTCTGGAAGAATCTAGAAACTGAGAGGGAAGGCCAGGAGAACTTTTAATAAGATATCAGTGGAAACGATTAGTAGTATGACTCTTCGCTGCTGTTGAACGAGGGATGGAGCACGTATGGGAATGTCCTGAGTGCAGTGATGTCGGTTCTTAACTCAACTCAACTCAACGTAACAATGTATCATCTTTACACCTTATGAACAACGACAGTTGTAACAAAATGAATTTATTGTTACTTCAATACTTATGTGATAACTGTTAGCGAATGCTGGACGTTGTATCGCAGATCATTGTAGAGAATTAATCGTCAATTAAAGCTGGTTTATTGTAAGTAGCTTGGCGCGAGAACTTTTGATTTGTCCTTCTCATCTGCTGCTACATCGAGAGCTGCCGGTAGACATGTATGTGACCTTGCCTGAAGTGAAATTATACATACTTCACGCATGGGTTTTGATTTCCGTGAACTCCTTCTAGACAAAATATGTTCTTAGACTTTGAGTTTGAGCTGATTAGATCTCCAGAAGACAAAATCGCAGACTACCGACCCATGGTTACTGCCATACCAGCAACAGGGCTGATCAAAGGTACCTAAAGGTGAAAAAACATCCTTCATGATGGAGTGATTTCCCCACTCTCATCGTAAGGCGGAGGCAGCAGCAAGGCATCTTCATAGGATGGAGGCTGGATCTTGTCCTCGTACGCCGGCGGTGGATGAAATTGTCCTATTAAAAATTCTTCCGATGGGGGAGCATAGTGAGGTGGGGGATGCATGCACGACATAACTCCCCTTGGAGAAATAAACCGACCCTCGTGGGTAGTCCTGGTGACTGTTCTTGGTCCCCCAACAAAGACTAGAATGCCAGACAGCAGCATTGAGGCACCACCGCATACACAGAGTTTAAAGGAGAATCCCAGAGATGCTTCATCTAGTGCTCAGCGTGTCACTGTAGACGGTTACTGCAAACACTGAAGCTCCAATTACTATAGTGGTACCTGCGGAGAAAATCGGTGGACAAATACATATTTCATTAATTTGTACAAAGCTACTGAAAGTATAACGTGAGCAACAGTAACCCCATCAACATAGGGTAAACAGGAAGACCATTAAGGGCTCTCTTACACGCCTCTGCTGTTTTGCGTATGGTGCTGGACCCCCCACACATGTGTGTGTATATATATATATATATATCCGTTGCAGGACCAACTCCAGGTTGATTTTCTAGGAAATTTTAATTGTGCCATTGCTGTCTGAACGAGAAGTCATCGTTTAAGTCCAACTCAATCCCGTGTAGGAGTTGAACCCTTTAACCCACAATCAGTGCCAGCGAAAGTTTAAGAGTGTGCGTTCACATCCTTTCAGCCACGCGACTTCTATAGATTTGCATATACCAATTGCAAATTCGTAACTGTTCACGTCTAATTTCTCTAATCAGTTTTTACAAAGTATCAACTATATATCACCTATATACCACCTATATAACACCTATATACTATATAGTACCACCTATATATATATATATATATATATATATATATATATATATATATATATATATATATATATATATATATATATATATATATATATCCGTTGCAGGACCAACTCCAGGTTGATTTTCTAGGAAATTTTAATTGTGCCATTGCTGTCTGAACGAGAAGTCATCGTTTAAGTCCAACTCAATCCCGTGTAGGAGTTGAACCCTTTAACCCACAATCAGTGCCAGCGAAAGTTTAAGAGTGTGCGTTCACATCCTTTCAGCCACGCGACTTCTATAGATTTGCATATACCAATTACAAATTCGTAACTGTTCACGTCTAATTTCTCTAATCAGTTTTTACAAAGTATCAACTGCCTGAGACAAGAACAGTTAAACACATGATATCAGACTATAGGTTGATGCCCCCTTTAAGCAGAAAGCCTTCAGCTTCAAGTCTGCAGTTCCTATCAGAAGGTCCTTTTGTTCTCTTCTTGTTCACGTAGTCTCCTTTTCTTCACAGTACATCTCCACTTATTGTGCTTAGAAGTCTTTTCCTTTGATCGAGTGGAAAGTACAGCACAACATAGGACCCCTAACTGGAGATAAGGGGGTTAGCAGAGTTTCTGGACGATAACTTGGCGTAGAGAACTATGGTGGACCTTAAATCATGCCGCCATCAGCATGGGATCTCTTCGTTGGCTACTGCAGACATGGGCGGGGCATGCGTTGGAATGTCTCGAGTGAAGTGGTGGTGATTCTTTATTTCATGTTCACACCGATATTGTGGTGCTTACCCCTAAAATGCTCATGTGTGACTTGTTCTGATCTTCTGAGTAGCAAATCCTTCAGCGTACAGCGACTATCTGTGCTAGCCCGATGTTGATTGGGTCTCCTCGTGCAATTGGTATGCTGCTCATTTCTAGCCAATCCGATCCTCAATCCTAGCACGTGTATTCTGGCTATTGATACTGATTGACTGAGTTGTAAGTCCTCATTTCTGTCAGACTCATTCGAGTGCATTAACAATATGGGTTCGATTCACTTACTTGACTATTGTTTTATCAGTCATACCATAGTTGGTACGATTAATATTGGGACTCTTCGCTGGCTGTTGAAGATGAGGAAGTAGCATGTATGGGAATGTTCCGGGTGATGTCCTGTCAGTTCTTGACTCAACTCAGCAGCATCTCTGTTTCATCAAAATATATTCTATATCACTCTCTTATTGTTATTTGCTTCTATAAACCTGTCAGTATGTATATAAATGTGTAATAGTTTATCAATCAAGATTGAGTTGGTGGAGAGGTTTAGCGCACTTGAGCTTTCTCTTCTGACGGCGTTGTAGGTTCCTTGGACTTAAGTATTGACTTCTGACTGTAGTCTTGTGGGTTCCTTAGACTTAAATGTTGACTTCTGACGGTAGCGTTGTAGGTTCCTTGGACTTAAGTATTGACTTCTGACTGTAGTCTTGTGGGTTCCTTAGACTTAAATGTTGACTTCTGACGGTAGCGGTGTGGGTTCCTTTGACTTAAGTGTTGACTTCTGACGGTAGCGTTGTGGGTTCCTTGCACTTAAGTGTTGACTTCTGACGGTAGCGATATTGGTTCCTTGGTCTTAAGTGTTGACTTCTGACGGTAGCGTTGTGGGTTCCTTGGACTTAAGTGTTGACTTCTGACGGTAGCATTGTGGGTTCCTTGGACTTAAGTGTTGACTTCTGACGTTAGCGTTGAGGGTTCCTTGCACTTAAGTGTTGACTTCTGACGTTAGCGTTGAGGGTTCCTTGGACTTAAGTGTTGACTTCTGACGGTAGCGTTGAGGGTTCCTTGGACTTAAGTGTTGACTTCTGACTGACGACAGCGTTGAGGGTTCCTTGGACTTAAGTGTTGACTTCTGACGGCAGCGTTGTGGGTTCCTTGGACTTAAGTGTTGACTTCTGACTGACGGCAGCGTTATGGGTTCCTTGGACTTAAGTGTTGACTTCTGACTGACGGTAGCGATGTTGGTTCCTTGGACTGAAGTGTTGACTTCTCGTTCAGAAAACAATGGCAAACTAAAAAAAATATTAGTTGCATGTCATTTACAGGATATTGCAGTCAATCCTAGAGTTTCAGGGATGTTTGTTATTGACTAGGTAATTTAGTTTAGTTTGCGATTGCTTTCTGAATGACTGACGCCTAATACCATAGAAATCAACTCAAAGCGGCTTGCTTCCAAATTGTCAGCTACTAATTTCAAACCCTCAACTCAGTATGTCAGGGAATTATGAAACTGCATCTCACTATTCCCTAAGGCACTGCGCGGGTTCATGGCAAACTACTGAACATAACATTGCCTGGTCAATCACAAACAGGCAATAGGGGCTGGGAGTGATTGCGCCGTCCCGCAAAGGTCATGCAATTTTTGTAATGAGTGCGTGCTGTATAGTCAGTACACACGTATGCTATTGTCCACTCAGTAACAGATAACACCATCTCTAGAAGACTGTGTATGAATATCTTACCTCCAAGCAGGTTCAGCACCACAGACGACCGCAGCAGTGTTAGACTCTTCACTCCTTTACTCCTGAGAGCATCCACAACAAAACCGAGAGCCATGATGGAGCCACAGATACCAACGATCAGGCCTGTGATGACCAAACCACGGACAGCCTTGAACTGCGACTGAACATCTGTAATTAAAGTCACGTTTTGTTAATTGTGCTACAGCTACTTTACAATCTAGGCATTAGGTTGGAGTCGTTTGACCACGAAATACCTCGGACCTGTAGAACATTGCCAACCTAGGTCAGTCTGTATGTGCTATGACCTGGCTACATTAAAGTATGCCTCTACACAGATGTGAGGGATCCAGTACTTTGTGTGCACATCCCGCTGGTTGCTGTGTTTGGAGAGTTCCGCAACACAGTATCCGAAGAGACGGTACTTTCGTAACATAAGACAAGTATCTACTACAACCTCGCCCGATAGATACAAGTTTTTTTCACGGCTGAGACGCCCTGAACGGACTTAAAAGAGCTGAAGCTCAGTCTCCCACAGGATTCATAAGCAATAACAGCAACAACAGCTGCAGTTCCCTGTAGATAACTATTTGTGTTCGTGTAGAGAGTGACAAGCAGAGAGGGACAGATGGATACGAAGATATAAACAGACAGAGGGATCGAAGCATGGAGAGACAGAGATATAAAGAGGGATAGAAACAGGAAGACACAGAGAGAAGGATGGAGACACGGAGGGATAGAGTGAGGGATGGAGCGATAGAGAGAGGGGGAAGGGATGGATAGAGACAGACACAGAGAGAGAGAGAGAGAGAGATAAAGAGACAGGGAGACAGGGAGAGAGAGGGACAGGGAGGGACAGGGAGGGATAAAGATGGAAACAGGGATAGGGGGAAAGAGACACGGAGAGACAGGGGGAGGGATGGATACAGAGAGACACCGAGGGAGGGAGAGAGACAGGGAGGCGTAGAGAGAATGATAGTACAGGGAGACACAGAGAGGCAATTCACTCTGGCTTTGTTCAACTGATGAAACCACACATGCATTTTAAATAATTGATGTAGATAGTCAAGACTATTTTAGATAGTCAACATTTTTTGTAGTCAGTCAAGATTGTTTTAGATAGTCAAAATATTTCTTAGTCAGTCAAGATTCTTTTAGATATTCACCATTTTGTGTAGTCAGTCAAGATTCTTTTAGATAGTCACTATTTTTGTAGTCAGTCAAGATTGTTTTAGATAGTCAAACATTTTTTGTAGTCAGTCAAGAATATTTTAGATAGTCACAGTTTTTGTGGTCAGTCAAGATTATTTTAGATAGTCACCATTTTTGTAGTCAGTCAAGATTGTTTTAGATAGTCAAAATATTTCTTAGTCAGTCAAGATTGTTTTAGATAGTCAAAATTGTTGTAGTCAGTCAAGATTCTTTTAGCTAATCACAATTGTTTTTAGTCAGTCAAGTCTGTTTTAGATAGTCACAATTGTTTGTATTCAGTCAAGATTGTTTTAGAAGCACTCTTGAAAAGTTCATGGCAGCTAGCAAACTTATAGGGAAAAGAGCAAACAGACGATGAAAAGACAATCATGATTTACTGGGCATCTGTCAAGAAGCTAATCTGCCATTACTTTCTTTATGGCAGTAACCTTACAGGTCGGTGACCATAGCCATTGTCTCTATAAAGAGATCCTCTATCTACTGTCGTGAAACTTGAGAATATAACCAGAAACTATATGTCGGCTGCCATCAAGCTCAGTCAACCACCTGTTGCAATGGTTTCACCTTGCCCTGGTTGAGTGTATTAAAATATCTGGCCATATTTCTTAGGTATACTCAAACCAAACGTAAAATATAATTTAACACAGTATGCGTTGCTAAAGCCATGTGAACAAACTCCATAGTGCATTACTTAAGACATAAATAGTTGTTATAATTACATAGAAGTTGACTGTTTTTCTTTTTTTTTCTTCTTTTATCTTGCTGAAGTCTGTGTATCTGCAACATCCGTACTGTTCTGTATGATAGTCCCCTCGGAAAAGCAATCGTTCTCATTTTCATTCCCTCCCTCCTCCGCCCCTCTTTATTGCAATATATGACCAAATGAATATGGGTTCACCTGGATGATAGACAAGGATAATGAAGCACCTTTTTCAGAGTTGTCTAGTTGGTCGTCAGTTATGCTTCGAAGTACATTTGTACCGGCAGCGAGGCGCCGTCGTTATATGGAGGTGACATGGTCGAATCACCGTGCGGTAACAAAAGCTTTCAATATTTATGTTTCTAGTGCGTCCTCTAGTCTACTTCTTTCATGTACTTGTATGAGGGCCAACAATACTCATGAATTTATGAACTATATCGGATAAAACCTGGTGAAATGAAATCGATTCTCACACTCACACCTTTTAACAGATTTCCTGCAATTAATTCCATTTAATAATTTGAGATAAAATTTCTCCATCAGCTTGACATTTGTGAATATGGTTTACATCTGTCATCACATGATTTCCACAGCTTTACCGCAGTTCCACCAAATTTTATTCATATCACAAGGGATGCAGAGGTATTTCCAAGGCACCAGGGCCGGGTTACATACTGGCCAAGACCTACTGACGCGTCCTCGTCGAGCGTCCTGGGCAACAGGTCCTTTCGGGGTCCTGGCTAAAGTCAGTAGGATCGCCGATTCCTCCGAAGTCGGAGAGTGTCTGCCTGTACGGCGAGAAACCACCAGTCTGCACACCAATAAGCCAGACATGGGACAACGGATACTCACGCAAAACTCAGGTTCTGTATGACATCACACTGATGTTGGACAACAGGATGCCTTCATCCGACATACAGGACTTCGCGTTGGAGCTCAAGCCAACGAACACAAGCAAGCAAGCAAGCATTCATATCACATGAAAGGAGGGGACTTACTTTTTCCAGCCGATGTTGTTTCTGCAGTTAAATTGATGGACGTGCACTGGGTGGAGCTACAGTGAGAGAATAGACCAATGCTTGTGTTGTCCGCTAGGATTATCCAATGGGAAGTGACCATGGAAGTCACCACAAAGCCACACCCACCGGCGAGACCCAGTAACCCAACAAGGGACACTTGCGTCAACATGGCCATCTGCTGCTCTCTGTACCTAAACAAAATCAAATTACGTCATCAGTGTACGTGAACATAATATTAAACATGACTGATTGAATATCTACAATTCATGTTGTTTTTATTTGGCGCTCGCCCGCTTTGAAATCAAGCGTAGTCCATACACACTACTTCTAGTAAACTGGACTGAATTTTGAGTGTGGATTAGCTTTCCCTATTACCAGTGTCCCTTGGCATCAGGCGAACCCACTCCAACTTCAGAGGTACTTGTAATTTACGTCCCCAAGTCAAGAATGAGAAGTCAACATTTTAGTCCGACTGTCCGGTGTAGGGGTTGAACCCTCTACCTCGTCATCAACACACCGGAGGTTTAAGAACACGAGCTCTTACCCATTCGGCCACGCTGACCTCCTAATTGATGTTTAAACACTAGGGACACACCAACATGTGCTCATTGTTTCTCTGCACATCGTCTCTGAGTGTCTTCTTCTTCTTCCACCTCATCGTCTTCTTCCTCTGTTTCCTCATCCTTGTCTTCCTCTTCTTCCGTCTCCTCATCTTCTTCCTCTTTTTCTCATCTTACTCCTCCTCTTCTTCTGCTGCAAACGTTCACCTCCCAATGAAGCATAGACCCGTATCCAACTCAAGCCAAAGTCCTCTGTAAACTTATGCATACGAGAGGAAGTCAATAAGTAAGTCACAAATGGCGGTAGAAACATAACTAAATGTGATAACAACTTGAAACCGGTTTATGTTTATACATACATTGTCCGTTTATTTCTCAACATAATTTCCACCAACATTGATGCACTTATCCCATCGTTTTATCAGTCCTCCCAAACCGGCTGCAGCATAGAACTGCGTGCTCTGTTTTCTAACCACATTTTCACCTCACATTCAACTTCGGCGTCATTCGCGAAATGTCTCCCGCCAAGGTGGGTTGTCAGTGTTTATGCTGACAAATGTTTGTCCCGTAAAGCGGTGCATAGATGGGTAGAAAACGTTACGAGGGCGAGTTAATAAGTAAGTCACACAGCTCTTAGCCTCAGCTGCCATAGTGTTTTGGTTTACTCGGGACTTATTTTCCCCTGTTTGTGTCTTTCTGCCTGGTTTGTTTGATCTGTGTGTGACGTGTTTATATCATGTATCCAAACATTGACATGCTGTTGTCCAGGATGTTTACATTGGCATGTTTTGGCGAACTACTAAAACAACACTGTTGTTTTCAATGTCTATAATCACACCCTAAAACGCCATCCATTTTGCAGGTAGCACTAGCATATTTGAGTTCCCTGTCATGATACATTTAGGCAACCAGCTGTTGTTCGGTATACATCCATGTTTGCCTTATTTTCGAGTCACTGCCGTCACGGCAAAGACATTCTTACCTGGCCCACTTAACGTTTATAAAAATGGATGTGTATTATTGGGAAATCTAATGAACTTAATTCCCATACGGTCATAAATTGGACACCTGGGCCCACCTTGCACTTGACCCAACGGGCGTGATATGATATTGAATACACAATGACAACCGCGATGCTTTGCTGTAACGGTTAAGGCGCTACACTGACAGTGGTACAAGCGAGGGTTCGGTGTTAGCTCGTCGTTCGCTACGCGAGGGAGAGACTGACCACCTATTTCTCCGTGCACTTAGGCCTAGGTAAATGTGATGGTTCCAACACTTGACGTGCCCACATCAGGTTTCTGGTTCTGGAGTTGTGTTGTTTTTTATTTAGTGACAACTGGCACAACTGATGACAACTGAGGCAATTGATAGTAGAAGTGTACCGTGTAGACAAGAGATAAATACAAGTATGGTTTGACCTAATCACATAATCGGAACAAGAACTCAAGAGTATTTCCAGACTGCTGATGGTGTGGGATGGCGAACCCATAATCTCCCTCGCTTGTCGGCATGGAACACAATAATGGTGATGATGATAGTAAGAATTCTTTTTTATGTTGCATGACCTTTGTAGGACTTCGCGATCAACCTCAGGTTGGTTTTATAAACTGTTGTAAGTTCAGTAGCTTGCCATTGCTTTCTGAACGAGACGTCAACTTTGACGTCCTACAATGCCGGTGTAGGGGTTGAACCGCCTACCTCGCCATCAACGCACCGGAAGTTTAAGAGCGAGCGGTCTTATCGTTTCGACCACGCTGACGTCAAGTAAGATTATAATGTAAGAGGGAAAAGTTCGACGAATTACCGGCACACCTTTAGCATAGCAGCGCCCTGGTAACGTCTACCACAAAGAGCTACTTCGAAGAAATATGATGGACGCAGAGCAAGGCAAGGTCGCGTAAAAAAAAAAAACGGAATGGTGGTATCAAGAACAACCGTAGAGAAATGAATACCAGTCTACAAGAGCATTGAAAAGAGCGCACAAAAATATCCATCTTCTACATCTCTTCTTTGTACCCCCTCCACACTTCACGGGGGTAAATGGTGGCAGAGAAAAGTATAGTATTCTCCCTTTCTTTAGTAACTTGACGTTGTGTGAAGGGGCTAGTACATGATGAAGAATACGAACTCTAACCTCTCTTTGGTTCATACACTTTGAGAGCAACATGTATAGTATTGTTTATTTAACCGTTATTCTTTGTTAAAACCTACCCGGATATTTTCAACCCGCAACTCCACGACGCGACGATACCTGTCTATACCCAGGCTGTATACCTCAGTTAAATTTCCAGGCATGAGTGACTGGCGTGATTTAGGAAACCTACATTATTTGGGGCTCTATAATGTCACCGAATGTAGACCAGGGTATAGCTAGGTCACTGCAAGCGGAACGGTCACAAAAATGGCATTGCTGGGTGTATCAACGGAAACCAGATTACCATATGTACCAAAATAGAAAACATATATAAAGGAGACATACCGACTTGTTTTCTACAGATGTGGTTGGGATTTGCAGCCAAAGAAAGAAGTTCTAAGGTCACTGCTCGCGGGCAATGGAAGCTCATAACAGATCTTATCTTCTTCCTCCTCTTCTTCTCTTGAGTGTAGTGCGTCACACTTAGTTAATTACCTCACAGGTCGGTGTGTCTGACTTCAGCATGTATTTGTGTCAGATTTACTCCCTCTAGAATCTAGAGATTATATCCCAGGTCACAAGCTCTGTCTACCCGTGGGGAGGTTTCCTTTTCTAACAATTTTGTCAGGGCGGTTGCCTTGCCACCTACTCTTTGCGATTTTCAGATACCGTGGGATTTATAACTTGCACACGGGACCCTCCCGTTTTTTGCCTTTATCCGAGATGGCTAAGTATCCGATCATACTATCCGAAACATCAAGGGACTTGTGAAATCATTTGACACCACTGGGATCTCATGCAGGGCTCGACCCCTGTACCTTCTGAGGCAGACACTGTAACCGTTCAGCCACGGCTACCTCCTGATAGATATTTTTAAACGATTAGACATTAATCTATAAAAAAAAAACTAAAGTGACTAAATCTGTATGAAATATGATGTATCCAGAGCAAAGGGGAATATCAGGTAAAAGATGGAGTAGTGACAAATCTGTATGAAATTGAACATAACATGAACACAGCCAACCGGCGCTGTGGCTTACTGAACATTGGAGCTGCGTGTCACAATTCCCGGACATACTTTAGAGGGTTCGAAATTAACGTGGAAGGACTGACCGGTGTAAGGAATAAACCCACTACCCCGCCATTGCCGCACATGAAGTTTAAGAGCGAGCGTCATTAACCTTCCGGCCATGCTGACCTCTAATGCAGAATATTGACTTAAAATTGCCTAATAAATCACACACAGCCAATAAATACTGAGGTTGATTGCAACGTCCTGTTAAGAATATGCCACTAATTTTAAAACAAGAAATATGTGAGTACTGCTAACATTCGTATTTCCCGTGACAATGAGGATGTGAAGCCTGAACATTTAACACATAAGCTGAGAAGCGCATATATCTTCTTCTAGCACAGTGGTTCTCAACCGGTGGGGAATTCTCCCCCCCCCCCCCAGGGGGGAATTTTCGGGTTTCCAGGGGGGAATGAAGATTATTTCAAGATTGCGTTAATACAAAAACCGATTACTTGATCGTGTTTTTCCCTTCCTACTTTACGGTTCTGTACGTCTCACCCTTCTAAAATTCATTTTATAAAGTAAATAGACCCACAAATTACGTTTTATGAGGACGTCTAGACTTGTTTTAGTATGTGCTATTAAATTTAGCTTCAATTATTACGTATGCTGTGTAGGGGCAGGGGGAAATTTTTAGGGAGGAAATACGAAAGGGGGGGGGGGGGGGGAATGACGTTCTAAAAATATGGTGAGGGGGGGGGGGGAATGACGTCCTAAAAATATGGTGAATGGGGGAACGGGCCAAAAAAGGTTGAGAACCACTGTTCTAGCATATATCTTCAACTTCTGAAGAATTTGAAATCAAGAGTGGAGTTAAGCAAAGCTGTGTACTAGCTCCCACCCTCTTTGGAATATACTTTTCACTTCTACTTAAATATGCCTTTCGTGATCAGGATGGCGTCCTTTACAATGCTCAGAGATTGAAGGCCAAGACCAAAATTAGGAGGATACTGATCAGAGAGTTGCTTTTTGCAGATGATGCTGCAGTTACGACCCACTCTGAGGAAGAATTGCAATGTCTACTATCTGCATTCTCCAATGCTTGTTCTGAATTTGGTTTAACAATTAGCAAAAAGAAGACACAGATTATGTCACAAGGTGCACATGGGGTACCATCAATCTTTATTGATGACGCCGAACTAGAGATGGTAGACCATTTTACATATCTAGGATCAATGGTAAATAGCGAATTATCCCTAGATCAGGAAATCAACATCCGGATTGGTAAGGCAGCAACAACAATGAACAGGTTAAGAAAAAGAGTCTGGGAGATCAGGAAGCTTACTGCCAAAACAAAAGTCCTTGTCTATCAAGCCTGTGTCCTTAGTACTCTTCTTTATGGCAGTGAAACCTGGACAACTTACTCACACCAAGAGAAACATTTAAACAGCTTTCATATGCGGTGTCTGCGAAGAATACTTGGTATTAAGTGGCAAGACAAAATCACAAATACTGAAGTATTAGAAAGATCAGGTTGTGTGACAGTTTATTCCATGCTCAGTCTTCGTAGACTTAGATGGATAGGACATCTTAGGAGGATGGATGATGGTAGAATACCAAAGGACATCTTTTTTGGTGAATTACAGATGGGTAAGAGATCTCAGGGTCGGCCTCTACTACGATACAAAGATGTGTGTAAGTGGGACATGATTGATACAGGCATTGATAATGCACATTGGGAGCAAGTCGCCGCTGAACGTGTTGCATGGAGGGCAAACATCAGAAATGGAATAAAGACAAAGGAGAAAATTATTGCAGATAAGTCACACACCGAGCGTGTGAGACGTAAGATGGTGCATGATGGTGGAAATGATCACGTGTTCACATGCACCCACTGTGAACGGACATTTACAGCGCAAATTGGCCTTATCAGTCACATTCGCTACCGCCATAGGTAAAGGTTATTTATTATTATGCCTTTTTAAAGCACAAGCTATCATCTGTCAAGACGGCAAGGTGCCAATGAGAAGCGCATATGGGCCATAAGTGGGTAAAGTAGCTGGGTGGCGCCCTGGTGAGCCCTGTCGTGACTGTTGTTGTTTGTCCATCAAGAATGATGATGACCATTCATTTCATCCAGTGGGGTTTAAGGTATGGAGCCGTGGGTTCTAAGATGGCTGATTCTTTGACAATGTGGGCAAGGAATGCTTGATGTTTCTGGAGGAGGATTTCCTGCAGTGGTTTTTCTGTCCTGCCTTTTCTTCACAGCTCTTGCAGTCCTGGTTGCCTCACACATGACTGCACCCTTGCGTAATGATGCACGCCACGAATTTCGGTCTCTGGCTCCAGCCTCCCAGGTGTCATGATGAATTCCAAAAGCCTTCAGTGAAATTTTCAGAGTGTCTTTAAAGAGTTTCCTCTGGCCACCTTGGGAGCCACAACGCAACTCACCGTAAATAATTCGTTTAGGGAGCCTGTGATCTGGCATGCGAGTCAAGTGACCAGCCCAGCGAATCTGATTCTTCATCAGTAGAGTGTGGATACTGGGCATGGATGCTCTTTCTAGGACTTCAGTGTCTGGAATCTTGTCTTGCCATTTAATCTTCAGTAGCTTCCTTAGGCAGACTGTGTGGAAGTGGTTTAATTTCCTAGCGTGTCGCTGATAAACAGTCCAGGTTTCACAAGCATATAGCAGTGTGGATAATACAACTGCTTTGTAGACTTTTAGCTTTGTTTGCAGGCTTATTCCAGTTCTGTCCCATACATTCTTGTACAGTCTGCCAAAGGCCGCACTAGCCTTGGAGATTCTTGCATTCACTTCGTCATCAATTGTGGCAGCTTGTGACACAGTGCTGCCAAGATAGGTGAATTTGTCCACAACACTCAGTCTATGATCATTCACTTTGATATTCGGCACAGTGTGATTATTCCCTGGAGCTGGCTGGTACATAACTACAGTCTTCTCCAAGTTGATATTGAGCCTAAAGTTGGCACAGGCATGTGAGAAAGCTGAAACATTATGTTGCATGTCCGCCTCTGAGTTGGCGTACAGAGCGCAATCATCAGCAAACAGGAGCTCTCTGACGGTGTCGCTGTTAATTTTGGTGTTAGCTTTCAGCCTTCTGAGATTGAATAACTTTCCATCCATACGGTAGTTGATGTCTATTCCAATGTCGTCGTTCTCGAAGGCATTCATCAGCATGGCTGAAAACATGAGGCTGAACAGTGTTGGTGCCAGGACACATCCTTGCTTCACTCCATTGGTGACAGGAAAGGGTTCAGACAGTTCGCCATTTTCCTGTACTCTTGCCTGCATGCCATCATGAAATAGCCGCACTATTTGGACAAACTTTCGTGGACAGCCATATTGTGCCATAATCTTCCACAGTCCTTCTCTGCTGACTGTATCAAAAGCCTTGGTAAGGACAATGAAAGTGGAGAATATTTCGCAGTTCTGTTCCTGACATTTCTCTTGCAGCTGCCTTGCAGCGAAAATCATGTCAACAGTTCCACGTTCTTTTCTGAAGCCACACTGACTCTTAGGAAGAAGACCTTGATCGAGATGGACTGTGAGGCGATTGAGAAGAATTCTGGCGAGTATCTTCCCTGCAATTGAAAGCAAGGAGATGCCTCGGTGGTTGTCACAGGATTGGCGGTTTCCTTTACGTTTGTAAAGGTGGACTATTGACGCGTCCTTGAAATCTTGTGGCATGGTCTCGTTCACCCATATGTTTGTGAAGACTTGGTGAAGCTGCTCTGTTAGAATGAAGAATGACTTGCGCGATGACTTGGATTAAAGTGAGGAAGAGTTGCGCAATTCGTCGACCTCATTCTCTCGCCTGAGTCCATCTGAGTCCAGTGGCAAGACAAGTCGAGACGACTGGAGACGAATACAGGTGCAGTGGATGACCAGGGCGCTCTACGTGCCTTGCCGTGCTCATTACGTTCCACAACGCTTTGCAGGTAAACGCCGTCTTGCCCGTTGAATCAGGAATGATTTCTTCCGCGGTCTGCCGCATCCTGTCTTCACATGCTGGGTAGGCATACCCTAGTTTACCTCTTGGTTTGACACCAAATCGGATACCCATGCCTGGTTTAGCCAGCCTCTCACCGCTGTTGCCCGGGGGGTGGCCGCTGTCGCATGCTGACAGCTACTAGGAGCCACAGGCACGAGCCGGGTGTCAGGCTTGAACCAGTGGGGGATGGGTCCTGAAAAGGACATGAGAGTCATCCTTACCAAAGGTGCTACCAATGCCTGACACCCCGTACCCCCCTGTCCTTTTCCCCTTATCCTGTCGTGACTACACTAGAGTCCAACACACCCCAAGGCATGTCAACAGCCGCTTTAACTTGTCCGCTTTACAATATGGCAATATATTTACAGAGTAGCCGAGATACCAAATGTCGCCTCAGACAATTGCCCTGCAAATCCCTTTCATTGACACACCTACACGTATTTGTGAGGTCTCAATCTCAATGTGAAAGACGTGCACTATTAAACGATAAATGGCGGTTGCGTGCGCGGCCCCCCCCCCATCCTCAACCCCCCCCCCCCCCCCCCCCCCGGTCCATATAAACGACATACAGTTACGACTAGCACAGAAATGCTGACACCTGAACCGTAAAAGGGCGCTGTAAACCAAGAATACAAAAAGATCTTATGCTCAGAGAGAGCTGAATATACGGTCTTGTGTTACAGATACGTGAATGTTAACATTTAGGTCAACGGTTCTTAACATTAATCCTCCTTCGTTCGCTCGCCTTGAACTCGAGCGTATGCTACCAATTCCAATTCCAATTCAAATTTTCGAGAGAAAAAAAATTCCAAATTCGGTCTCGTCCAACCTGCTTCCTCAGGGTCGGTTATTGTTGAGATCCGTGGTTGTGTGGATTGTTAGTCCTAATTCATACTGGTTTTATTGGTTCCGCTCTGTTTGTCGGATAAAGTTCTTTTGTGCTGTCTGGTTATTTTCTTTTGTCTTATGCTGTGTTGTTCTCACCGGGGCTGGTTCCGGTCACGTTCATAAGGACTCGATATTGGCAAAGGCAGAGAATTTAAGTGCAGTCTCAAGTTGTTCCCCCGGTCAGCTGCCCGTCCTCCTCTACGTTTGCTATCTTGTTTTCGTCATCGGTGTATGGGTTGGTGAGACCACAAGAGACCAGGTCTCCCTGTCATCCACGTTCAGGAGCCCTTCCGTAAGAGCCACCTGACCATCTTGCCACTCACCCCACCACTCAGCATGTTTTCTTTTTAAAGATATATATACGAACATACATGTTTTAAAAAAAAATAAAATAAACATATAAGTTTATACAATGTCGGGAGGTTATGTGGCCTTCCCTGTTCTGTAGATGAACTGTCTGACTAGCCGCTGTATTTCTGGGTTGCTGTTTATGTGCAGGCACTCAGTCATTGTCATTTGAGTCCCAGTTTTGACGAAGTGATCTCTCAGCTCTCTTCGTTCACTATTGTACTTGTCGCATGCTAGTAAATAGTGTTCAATGGTGTTGTTTTCTAGGCATGCTCTGCAGAATGGGTTTTCTCTTGTGTCTTTCCAGTTGCCTAGTCTGATTCTCCACAGCTGTCTGTTTGCCGGTGCTTTCATGTTGATCTTGACTTGTGTCTTGAATCTGGGTTCACCCAGTACTTGGTATGTATGACGACCTTTAGCGCTGTCTCGTCACTGCTTCCTCTGAAGGGCCGAATGTAAGACGGGCCTGCGCGCCCAATTTGTGACCCTAATAAAGTTGATTTGATTTGATTTGATTTTCCTCCATTCCTGCAGTATGGAGTTTTTGACGATATTCTTTCCTTCTACTTTACCTAGGCCTGTGCTGATTTTATCACTGCATGGTTAGTCCTCGTTTCGCCGCTCTGTCTGCTTGTTCGTTTCCCGGGATACATCTGTGAGCTGGTATCCATCCGAAGGTGACTTGGCATCCCATGTACCTGAGGTTGGTGGCTGTCGCTAAATATCTCCTCTTTTATGTCTGGTCTGTTTCCTCTAGCGAAGTTCCTGAACGTTTGTACTGAGGACAGGGAGTCTGTTAATATACACAGTCTCAGCAGTGGTTTTTCGGCTGCAATCTCCAGGCCTTTCATTATGGCTACCAGTTCGGCCGTGCATACTGCTGTCTGGTCTGTTAGCTTGAACTGTTTCTTCAGTTTCAAGTCTGGAACCACTACTCCTGCTCCTACCTCTCCCTGTTCGTTCTTGGACCCGTCTGTGTATATTATGAGGTTGTCCTTACCGATTTCTTTTATGTACGCCTCGGCCACATCTCTTGCATCTGTGTCCTCCGTGTCCTTGGTGATGGACTTTGCTAGGCTCGTGTCTGTGAATGGGACTGTTAGTTCCCATGGTGGGATTGTTGACTTGAACCGTCTTGTCTGTTTCAGGGTCTCTCTTAGCTCAGTTTCTTCCTTCATCTTCTCTGCTGCTTCCCATCCTGCCGGTCTTTGCAGTTTTACTATTCGGATGCCTCCCATTTGCTGCATTTGTCACTGAACGTTTGGTATCCAGGGTGGTCTTTGTCTTGTGCTACCTGTGGCGAAACGCCAGTGGCTCATGTCCTCATGCCTTCTATAAATTTGGGGAAATAGAGGGAAACAGCTTTCGGGAACCCACAGTTCCCATGCTCTACTTTAACAACCCGATCTTCTTAATAGAATTATTAGAAATATATCTTTCTTCCGGGAAAACCCGATAGGGTCCCCTACACCAAATGAGCACCAGTGCAAGTTCTGGTGCAATTCATGTCCGTTCCAGCACATACCGTTTGGTAGTTGCAGCATGTCAATTTGATTTAAAGATTAAGACAGAGGTGCAACCTACTACTGATGGAGGAATGAAAAGGGTCCTTCTTTTGGAAGTAGGAACCGAGCTGAAGGTCTCGACAGGGCTCTACGCAGAAAGTATGTTTAGGACGATGCCATGTCAAGTTTTGGGCCATGACAGGTCTAGGAGTACGATCTCTACGAGATAGAGCCACTGCTGACCTTGAAAGAATGACCATCAGCTGTACTGACATATCACCAGTCATCTCGATACGCTGGGATCGAGGCCTTTTGTATTCTGGACTGAACCCCACCTAAATATCAGACCCACCCATCCTTGTCTGAGACAGTGAAGGATACCTACTCAATTCCCGCTCAGGAACTATTTCCTTTTTGTAAGAACTTTCCCTTAGCATTGTGACCAGGGATCACAGGACATTTTCCCACGAACATTAATCTGGTTCCACGGAGAACCGTTGTTGGCCAAACGAACCGGGAGGGAAAGCAAGGAGGACTTATCATTTGGTGAGCGATATGTGGACAGAACGGACCTTGACTACAGCTTGGTCTATGATGTAAAGCCTTGATGCTCTGTGTCTGAACTGAATTCTGTGTCCCGGTTTTGTCTGTGTAGAACTATCTGTTTTAACTGCCTTAATGTTTTCCTTTGCTGTTCTTGATTAGGTTAATAAAATTACTTTCAAGTTGTTCTGACGATTGCCATGTTATTTATGCGTCAGCCAGAAATACACCTTAGAGATTAGGTCCCGAGGTCGAAAGAGAGAGTGACAGTGAGTCCAGGGAACGGAGGAGGGTTGGCAAGCAAAGACCTATCCCAGCCAGGGCTATAGAATAATATTGAAATATTGTTACATAGTTACTTGGGACCCTCCACGTAGCTTGTTACACTACCTTTAGCCAGTAGTTATACGTCAGCTGTTTACGCCTCAGACTCAGTGGTAGTACACCCAGTGCTACCTCCATGGCTTCTTTAGGATGTCCCTTTTCCAGCTCCAAGGATGGTGTTTAACGCTTGGGTCTGTATGGTGTCTAACCTCCTCTTGTTGGCTTCTGATGCTGAGTCGTACACAATGCTGCCATATTCTAGCTTGCCTCTGATAAATGCTTTATAGAACATCAGCATTGTTTTGGTGTGGGCACCCCAACCGTTACCTTTTATCACCCGCAGTAGGTTGCTTGCTTTCTTGCATTTTTCTAATGTCTGACATATATGTTTTGACCAGTTCATCTGTTCGTCTAGGGTCATTCCTAAGAAGACTGTGCTGCTTGTTCTATTAATGGTTTCCCCTTTATCTCTATTTTGTAGTCCTTGTTAGAATTTATCTTCTTCTTGCTGCTAAATACCATACTGCTGTTTTATTGGTGTTGATTTTGAAGCCCCATTTGTCCATCCATGCGGTTAGCTTGTTTATCTGTTTTTGGAGGGGTCCTCGTGTAGTCTTTGCCGCCTTACCACTCCTCCATATGGCGCAGTCGTCCGCGAATTGAGATAGTCCTGTTTTCTGGTCTTGGATCTCCTCTGTTAGGTCATTCACCAGTATTGAGAAGATTGTTGGTGAGATGACCGAACCCTGGGGGATGCCGTTCTCTTGCACATATGTGTCGGATACCTCATTCCCTATCCTCACTGAGAAGCTTCTATCTTTGAGGAAGTTTTCTATGTATTTGTAGGTTCTTCCCACTATGCCTACTTTCTTTATCTTGATTAGTGCGGCTTCTCTCCAGCATTGATCGTACGCCTGGGCTAGGTCCAGGAATACAGCCAACGTCTTTTCCCCTCTCTTGAATCCTTTCTTTACATGGTTTTCCAATTTGATGATTTGATCCATCGTGCACCTGTTGGCTCTAAACCCGGATTGTGTATGGTTGTACAGTTCATTCTTCTCCAGGTAGAATGTTATTCTTTTATTTATCACAGTCTCCATAACTTTGCCCAGGTGCGATGTCAGCGAGATGGGGTGGTATTATTCTACCCTTGTTGACTCTTTGGCTTGTTTCTTGACTGGGATCACCGTGGCTATTTTCCACTGTTTGGGGATCTTTCCAGTCTTCCCATATTACATTATACAGCCTTAGTGATTGTTTTTATGGTGTTATTTGGGAGCTTTTTGAGGATGGTATAGTTTAGAATGTCTGCTCCAGCTGCGGTTTCGGATTTTTCGTTTAGCGCTGTCATCACCTCATCTGTCGTGATGTCTGCATCCATAAAGTGTTCTTCGATGTTCTCGTCTGTTGTGTCTTTTAACTCTTGCATCAGCTCCTCCCTTCTTTGTCTTTCTTTGCTTCCTAGTCTTTTGTTAGAAGCAGACTTCGTGGAAAGTATTCTCCGAACACCTTCGCTTTGTCCTGGTCTGTTACTGCTAGTTTCGGTACTTTGATGGTTGGGATTTTGCTGGTCTTTTTATTTCCTTGAATTGCTTTTATTTGCTTCCACACCTTTGTAGGTCGGTGTATCTGGCTGAGTGTCTGACATAATCTTTTCCACTCCTTTTCTTTTGCATGTTTTACTGCTCTGTTTGCTTCGTTTCTGCATTTCTTGTATTCTTGGAAATTCTCTTCTGTCCTTTCCTTTCTGTACTTCTGCAGAGCTCTTTTCCTATTCTGTTGTGCCGCTGTGCACTTGTCGTTCCACCATGCCACTGGGTTTTTGTGCCATTGTTTTTGGGGTGCTTGGGGCTCTTTCTTACCCGGTCTTAGATTTTCTGGCATATTTTTGTTAGGGACATGTTTCTCTGCTCTCCGCAGTATGTTTCTGGTCAGTCTCTCCGTATATTTATCAATGTCTTCCCGCTCCTGCTGCTCCAGGTCTGTGTTGGTCATCTCTTCTCTGAACTGCTCCCACTTTGCTTTATTGAAGTTAAAGGTTGGCCTGTTGTTGTTGGCGCTTAGCTGGGGCTTTGTTCTGGTGTTAATTACTATAGGTAGGTGGTCTGTGTTCGTGTCCTCTGTC
Organism: Cepaea nemoralis; assembly: GCA_014155875.1. Taxonomy (NCBI): domain Eukaryota; kingdom Metazoa; phylum Mollusca; class Gastropoda; order Stylommatophora; family Helicidae; genus Cepaea; species Cepaea nemoralis. The sequence goes on from JACEFZ010009891.1 coordinate 312,176, forward strand.
ACTTCCCACTGGCTGCTTGCTAGACCTATAGTGGCTATTGTCAGGTCAATAGCTGTGTCTTGGCAGTTTGGTCTGGGATCTATCCTGGTTATCGTCCCATCGTTGAGCACTGCCAGCTGGTTGTCCTCGATGAACTCCATGAGTTGTGTACCAGCTCTGTCGTTCTGTATAGCTCCCCATGTGGTGTGGTGACAGTTGAAGTCTCCCACTATTAGGGCTTCTGATGTAAGTCTGGCTTGGAGGGCTTGGGTGTCTTCGTCCTCAATTATTCCTCTGGGACAGTATACATTAATTATCGTTAGGTTTTTAGGGTTCCCTGTGATAGTTGCACTGACACACTCCAAGTTCTTGGTGAGGAATGTTTCCTGTGTCACAATCTGGAACTGTTCGTGTACTAACAGGGCAACCCCGCCCCCTTTCGCTTCTGCTCTGTCCTTTCTAATTACCGTGAACCCACGGCACCTGTACTGTTGATTTGGTTTCAGGTGGGTTTCCTGCAGGGCATAAATGCAGTTCTGGCTCCCCAGTTGTTTCATGATGTCTGGGAGGTGGGATTTAATGCCCCTGCAGTTCCACTGTATTATTTTCATGTTTCTAGTATCCATTTTTGGTTCTACTGTTATTGCTGACTGTCAATGTCTCTGGTTGTTCTTCAGTCCTTTATCCTTCAGACTCTGTGCTGGTTTCGTTGTCTTGGTAGCTGTTTCCTTCCTCTATTGTTAGTAGTCGTTCACTCTGCCAGTTTGGCGCGGCGCTGCCTTGTATATTCCGCGTTGGCGAGTTATCTCGGCATTACTCTTCGATGTCCTTTCTCTCCATAGTGTTTCTATTTTGTTTTCCATTTACCTCAGCTGTCTGTTCAACCACATTGGTTGTTTCTTTCTCACGTCGGAGGGGAACATATTCCATATTTCTGTGTGTCCTTCTTCCACTTTTCGTAGTTTGATTTCCTGGTCTTCTACCTTCTTGCTGATGACTTTTAACTGTTCTTCCATGCTTTGGGTGTTTTTTTTCATCCTTGCTGTGGCTTCTTCCATATGTTTGGTGGCCTTTGCCAATTTTTCTTCTGCTTCCTGCACTCTTTTAAGAGCCTGTCTTAGGTTCTCCTCCTCTGGCCTTGTGTCTGCTCCTGCTTCTTTCTGTGCCTGCTGTCTGTTATCTGGCGGTTTGTCGACTGTCTGTGCTTTCAGGTTGGTCACGTCTGTCTGCATTATCCGAAACTGGGATTGCAATTCGGAGCTACTTTTCGGGAGGCTCTGCTTCCATTTAATTATTCTGAGTGGTGTCTTAGTCAACACTGACTCCCTCCAGGCTACCAGCTCTCTTTTATATGCAGGACACCCCCTGTACCTTGCACCGTGGTTGCCCCGGCAGTTGGCGCATGTTCTTTTGGAGTTGTGTTCCGCATAGTTTGTTTCACTTTTTGCGAGCTGGCAGTCGCTTCTCCAGTGTGGTCCTCCACAGAACTTGCAGGTTGGAGTTTTCTGTCTGCATGTTTTCCGGAAGTGGCCAAATTTCTGGCAAAGTGAGCACTGTACTACTCGGGGGACGTACGCTTCAAGAGTGCTTGGGTTCCTTGTTCAGTGATATATGGTACCACTAGGGCGTGCATTGAACTTTTTTTGCGTGTGGATTCGCTCTCCCTATTACCAGTGTAAACAGAGATATACATCTTTGCTTTATTGACTGCACAAAGGCTTTCGATAAAGTAAGACATGTCGACATGACAGAGATGCTTGTAGATCTACAAGTTGATAGGAAAGACATTAGACTTGTTAAAAACATATATTGGAAACAAGCTGCCATAAGGATTTATAATGAAGTGGGACAATATCAACCTATTAAGACAGGCGTCAGATAGGGATGTATAATGTCTTCAGATCTGTTTTCCCTGTACAGTGAAAATATTTTCAAAAATGTACAAGATATTAAAGGAATCATCACTGGAGGAAGAAACATCAATAACATTAGATATGCAGATGATACAGTATTGATTGCAGACAATGAGCAGAACCTGCAACATATAGTGGATGCGGTTGTTGCACATAGTGAATAAATGGGGTTAGAATTAAATTGTAAGAAGACTCAGATTATGGTCGTCACTAGGAAGAATGAAATACCACAATTTATTATAATATACAAGTAAATGAGAATATTCTTAAATAAGTGAATCGGTACAATTATCTCGGAACAGTCATAACATCTGATGGGTGATGCCATGAAGAGATTAGAACAAGAATTGCTATGGCGATGATAGCCTTTTGCAAAATGAAAAACGTACTGGCCAACAAAAAGATGTCAATTGCTACGAGAAAAAGGGTGTTGAAGTGCTACATAGAGTCTGTACTTTTGTATGGATGTGAAGTGTGGACAATGACCAGTCAAACTGAAAAATATCTGATGGATGTGGAAATGTGGTTTCTGAGGAGAATGTAAAGAATACCATGGACAGATAGAAAAACCAATGACCACGTCCTACAATAAACAAATGAAAATCATAAACTGATTAGAGAAATTAAACGTAGATGGTCAAAATTTTGAGGCATGTTATGAGGACGAAATACATTGGTGGCAACTGGCAAGATCGAGGGGAAGAGAACAAGGGAAGACAGAGAAGTAAATACTGGATGGCTTAGGCACGTGGTATGATCGAGTCAAGAACACTGAGCTGATCCACGACTCTGGTGACTGAGTGAAATGGCGAATCATGACCGCCCACGCTTATCGGCATGGCACATGATGGATGGATTACCAGTGTAACCCCCACCCCCATCAGACCAACTCACTCCGGGTTCTGATGAAATATACGTCCCCGTGTCACGGGCGAGAAGTCAACATTTATGTCCAGCTGACCGGCATTGTGAACTAACTTCAAGCTGTGGTCACCACAGAAAGTTTATGCGCCCAACTGACCGACATTGTAAACTAACTCCCAACTGCGGTCACCAACGAAAGTTTATGCGCCCAACTGACCGGCATTGTGAACTAACTTCAAACTGTGATCACCAGAGACAGTTTAATCCCAACTGACCGACATTGTGAAATAAACTCCAAACTGCAGTCACCAGGAAAAGTTTATGCACCTAACTGCTCGGTATAGTGAACTAACTGCAAACTGTGGTCACCAGAGAAAGTTTATGCGCCCAACTGTCCGTCATTGTGAACTAACTTCAAACTGTGGTCACCAGAGGCAGTTTATGCGCCCAACTGTCCGGCATTATGAACTAACTCCAAACTGTGGTCACCAGAGAAAGTTTATGCGCCCATCTGTCCGGCATTGTGAACTAACTTCAAACTGTGGTCACCAGAGGCAGTTTATGCGCCAAACTGTCCGGCATAGTGAACTAACTCCAAACTGTGGTCACCTGAGAAAGTTTCAGCGTGAGCATGTTAAACATTTCAGCCACGTCGACTCTAACATGTTTATGATGTCGGTCTGAAATGAAAAGTGATAAATAATTTGCTCCTCCCCTCGAGTGAGCAAGAATTGCACACAAACAAACAAATGTGAGCAGACTAGTTATTTAGTTACATATCCTTTTCAGGACGTCGCAGTCAACAACAGCATATATTGCTAGAGAGTGATCTCTTGACAAGCTTACGTTCAGTAGTTTGAACAGACTAGAACAGCATTAAATAACTAGATCAAACAAAGCAATATAAACTCTTTGCCTATACATATGTGAAAGATGTTCAATATGGCGGATAGGACGGCCATCCGCTAAGGCCTTGTAGTTTTGATTGTTTCTGGCCACGGTTTTTGCTTATGCATTTGCCTAATTTGGATTTTCAGTGCATGGTTTCTTCGTCCAGCTACTTAGTTGAATGTTTTGTGTGTCGCTGTAGATTTCGTGTGGAATGCTTTTTCGTCTATCCACGATGGTTTCTGTTTTTCTATTGACTGCTGCTTCCATCGACGATGAAATGTCATTCTTGTGGTAGACTGTTGTGTTGACATACTGGCAGCGGTTCTAATCATGCGTGCTTATGCGGCCTGTTGGTTTTGTCGGGACTGCATTCTGTTTCACTTTTCAAACGGGACAGTGAGGAGCATTTTGTGTGGTTTTCGCTGGCACAGGAACGGAGCAATCATGGAGTGACCCGTTGCCGTGAAGCTGGACTAACTATCTGATAGAAAAGTCAAACGTTTATTAGCATTATACACAAATTATCATAACCTCCCCACACGACCATTACATGTACGAACCAGGTGACTGCAGGCCATCATAATGCGAGTTTGCGCAAAGGATTTACAATGTGTAAAGTAGGGACCGCAGTTACAAGAAATTATAGGTATAACTTCAACAGAAAGTCAAAATAAAGGACAGTCTGAATAATAGAAAAGCAGAATTAATTGTTATTACAAAGAAAACGTGTATACCCAAATTAAATATCAAAATTACTGGAACCATTATGCAACACGTTTATGTATTTGAGTATTCGGCTACTTTAATAACAGGAGATGGAAGAAGTATCCATTCATTCATTCAGTAGCATGTCCTTTGCAGAATCTCGCTCCATAACAACCTTCCGGAAAACCTCTCGATCATAAGCAAGATGTCCCGCGTCTGATACACCCATCTGGAGATCATCCGCCACATCTTGCACCCATCTTTTCTTTTGGCCTTCCCTTTCCTCTCTTCCCAGGCATATACTCCTGCATTATTTTTCTCTCAAAACTTTCGTGACTTTTCAATTGACCAAACTATTTCAATGCTCTTTGTTTTATCGTTTTTAATAGCCAACCTTCTTCAATATTCAGCTCTTGAAGTATGGATGCATTTGTTCTTTACTTTATCCTAGATATTCTTAGAACTCGTCTATAACAGTTATATTCAAACGCATTTATGCGCTGTTCAGCTTGTTTATTAAGTGTCCAAGTCTCACAGGCGTATGTGAGAACTGGACACTTACTAAACAAGCTGAACAGCGCATACATACTTTTGAATATAACTGATATAGACGAGTAGAAGTATTAAGGAGGTTAAATTTAGAATTTTCCCCCACATACCTTTTACAGGACATTGCAGTCAACACCAGCATCTTTCAGCTGATTGTTGATGTCTTGGCAAGATTACGCTCTGTAGTTTACCATTGCTATCTAAGCGACCGGCTCACATACCCCTAAGTCACCAACGCGGCGCGAACCGCTACCGATTCTCGCGCAGTTACGTTCTTTACGTGGATATATGGGATTACGGAGACCGGCTGAAAATGTAGAACAGCCCAAGCAAATGCAGCATTTCACAAGAAGAATATTGTCTGCAGTTAAACTTTGTCCATCGATGTGAGGACAAGAGTTCTTATGATCTATATTGAGTGAATCCTAATGTACGGACGCGAATCATGGACAGCAGACAAGTGAGGAGTTATGTGGAAACTGAGGAGATGTGGTTTTAAAGAAGACGATGAGAGCAATGTGAATGGTTATGAAGAGCAGTGAAGACATTGTGAAAGAAATTAAATCACAAAGAGAATTAATTATTCGCATCAGAAGATGACAGTCAACATTCTTTTATATGTCATGAGAACGGGACATCTGGAGTATGTCGTCACAACGGGAAATATGGAGGGGAAGAGAGGCAGTGAAAGACCAGTGGAGAAGATGCTGGACAGTTTGTTATCATGGCATGGAGAAACGTCGGTATCAGAAATGATAGGCAGCACAAGAGACAGAAGGATGTGGACAGACATGACCACCATAGCATGGACTGTCAACTGTCATTTACTGCCAATATAGTACCTTGCGGTGTATGGCAGAGGGGTCTTTGAGCCTGAGGAATAAAGGCCGCCTGGTTAGTGCAGTCGCAGCGAACTGTGCAGGTTAGGATTTTCTTTTTGCCCCCGACAGAAAAAAAATCCCACGCCTTACCGAGGGATCGAACCCGGGTCTTAAAGTCGCTCGTAGCTATCAACCCCAACCCCAGAGTGACTTGTTAGGCAATTGTACGTCCAGTAGTTTGCCATTCCTTTCTGAACGATAAGTCAAAGGTGAAGTGACTGGTGTGTGGAATTAACCCACTACCCCACCGTCAAGGCACCGGAAGTGTACGCGCATGCGCATTAAACCCAGCGACCACATTTCAAATCCTGGCTGTGTTTTACTGCCCATGTCTACCACAAGCCACCGTCCACATGATATCTCTCTCTCTCTCTCTCTCTCTCTCTCTCTCTCTCTCTCTCTCTCTCTCTCTCTCTCTCTCTCTCACACACACACACACACTCTCCCTCACTCACATGCTCTCTCTCTCACACAAGAACAAAGGGGAAGCAGAGATAAAAGTCTGGATGGCTTAGCCACGTGGCATAATCGAGACAACAACAACAACAACAACAACAACAACAACTTTATTTTGAAAGGGTTAAGAATTGGGCACGCAGGCCCGTCTAACATTCTGCCCTTTTATCACTCTCTTTCATAGACAAACACACGGAGCTGATCCACGACTCTGGTGATCGTGTGAGATGGCAAAGCATGACCGGTCCACACTTGTCGGCATGGCACATGATGGTGTGGCTGATGTAACAGTACTTGTCGTAAACAGACACGGTTGAACATGCCTGCTGCCCCATGATCCTGCCGGCAAAACTTCGCAGACTGCGGTTAGTACACAACACACTGATCACATGTAGGAAACGGGGAAGATGTCCGTGTCCGTCGCTCAGATAGCTGCACGATGTCGCCAGTTAGTGTTGTGAGTACGTGTCGTGTATGTACATATGACAAGATGAGTTTGGTGTTTGCCGATGAGTTCAACGACATAATGCAGTTGACAGCAATATGTTTATAGACAATCAGAGGGCAGGGTTGGCCACCGGGCATTGCAGGGCAGCCAGAGGCATAGAACTAGTGAGGAACAGATAGACAGACTGAAAGATTCACACACATACAGACAGACGGAGAAACAGGCATAGATAGAATGAAACAAGCATGATGAAGTATTAAGAAAGCACACCAGATCAGAAAATGGCAGAATACGTCAGTTAAACGGCAGTTTTCAGCCTAATGTAACCACAAGTAAGACATTGCCCTGTAAACAACAAACGCCTTCAAAAACCTGGTCAGAGAGACACGATAGTGTAAACATTTGCATTCGGTAAACAAGACGTGAAGTCATGACCAAAAATGTTTCTCAGGTGGGTGTCGTGTTTTACTCAACTATAAGAAAGAGACTAATAGCTTCTTTGGTCATGTGAAGAGAAGTGAGGCATTGGTGAATATTGTGACAACTGGAGATATCTGTTGGGAAGGAGGCAGAAGCATTCCAAAAGAAATTATACTGGGTGGTCTGAGACGGTGGCATGGAGGAATATCATCAGTACATTTAATCAAGGGGACCGAGATCTGTGGAAAAATATGAAAACCTACGCCAGTTGACAAGACACGCGAGGTGACTGTAGCTGGTGTTTGTGGTGTAGTGGCAGTGAACGTGCTTCACTAATCCCGCATACCCAGATCGACATCAGCTGCTGGCGATTTGCAAGCAGGCAAATGTGTTGATTTGTGTTGATTTGTAACAAGGGTATGAGCGTCGGTAGTTCAGAAAGCAGTGACAAACTATTGGACGTAAACAGTGCCTAGAACACCACGCATAGCTATTGGACGTAAACAGTGCCTAGAACACCACGCATAGCCAGGCAAATGCTGGGGTTGATTATGTCCTTATGTAATGGATATGCAACTATTTAAAAGATGACTTTAAGGTTAGGATCAATGTCTATTTGGTCGAAAACCTGCCTACTCTTTGACAGCTTCACCAGATATTCTTCCCTCTAGTCTGCTGGTATTTCATCGGTCTCAGATTCTGCGAAATAATTTGCGAAGTAGTTCAGCTGAAGTATTTATATTTGCTTTAACGTCTTCTGTTGGGATACCATGTGGACCAGCTACCACATTACCCTTCTGTCAATACGTCGTCTTGGAGCAGTTCATCTGCCGATACCCCGACTTGATCCTATCAAAGAACGCGTATTTTTGCCAAACATTGTGTTAGGATCTTGCATATCTGACCTAGAATGGATACTTGTATCAGGTTTAGTCACTCCTGTCCTTTTCCATCGAGTCTGGCACATTCCTGGCATGTTAATGTTCAGTCTTTGTATTCCTTGTCTGGGATTCTCTAATTCACCATCTGTGCACATAGCGCGAGCGTTCCTTGTCTCCACTGTGTTGCTTTGGTAACCATGTTTCTCGGAGACTCCTGGGGTTCGTCGCCGGAGCTACGGAGTTCGTGCTTTGTGTGACTCTATCAGCAGGCCGCCCTGCGAAAAGATACGGAGCAATTTGGGATAAAACCCGTGGCAATGAAGTCGATCCTCTCGACTTTTAAGACTTTGTTTTTCTTGTAACCCATGGCGTTGGTGACCATGTCAGTCCACAGCCTTCTATCTCGTGTACTGTCAATCTTCTTATAGTCCATGCCGTGTGGCGTTGGTGATCATGTCTGTCCACAACCTTCTATCTCGTGTACTGTCAATCTTCTTATAGTCCATGCCGTGTGGCGTTGGTGATCATGTCTGTCTACAGCCTTCTCTTTCGTGTACTGCCAATCTTCTTGTAACCCATACTGTGTGGCCTTGGTGATCATGTCTGTCTACAGCAGGGGTCACCAACCTTTTTTCACGGCGGGCTGGATAACTGACAAAATGACGAGCGCGGGCCGGATAGTCATTCTGTACAATACTTGCGCCGGGCTCCGTGGCGAAGGTCTTACGGACGCGGTTCGTAACCCCGTATAGCCGCGTTCGAAACACAGCTGCGCGCGATTTAGCAGCAGACAACGTTGCGCTGGTTTTTACGCTATGTTATGGGGGCCGGTCGTTCAGAAAGCAATGGTAAACTACTGAACGTAAACTTGCCAAGACATCAACAACAGCAAACAATGCTGTGTTGACTGCAAACGTCCTGTAAAGGATATACAGCTAACTTTAACAATAATTGCAAGCTAGAACGAAAGCTCTGGGAAAAAAGACGAAAAACTAAGTTAATCATGGAAAGGGCGTGCAATGCGCGCGCACACACACACACACACACACACACACACACACACACACACACACACACACACACACACAACACAAACACAACATACAAAGACAACCAAGACATTTATTTACTAAACAAAGTTATCAAAGAAGGCGACGTTAGCACACAAAAAAAAGATAGTTACATCAGACCTAATGTGCGCATATCCGAATCTCACAAACTAAGCAGCAAAAGAGGTCAGTGAGATTTGTGAAACTGACGTGTGGCTTTCAAAATACCATCAATGTTTGGTTTGGAATTGCTGCATCCAATCAAGAGAATTGCTTTCAAATTTTCCCAGTTAATCTCACTCGATGTGGTGACTTCACAGACTTCATTCTTGAAAATGTTTTCTCACAGACATAAGTTGTTCCAAACACTGATGCCACACCAGCGGCAAATTTCTTAAGTTTCGGAAACTCAACATCAGGTAAGCAGCGGTACTTCCTTCTCTGTGCTTCTCTTTCAACAAGTCATTTGCTTGCAAATCAATGAGCTCCAACTGTAGTTCAACTGGCATATCATCAAGGTTACAATCAAACGGATTCTGGAACAGAAGAATGTCACTCTGAATTCTGTCAAGATCTGAAAATCTCTCCAAACTCTTTGAAACTGAAAATGAGATAGGTTTTCTCCTTCCAGTTGTGCTTCCAACAATGACAGCTTTCTCCGAAATCCTTTAATGGTTCTGTAGAGATCACAGACGAGGCAATCCTGTCCCTGAAGATTCAAGTTCAGTTCATTCATGTCGACCAAAAATGACAACTTTGACAGCCAGGTAGGATCTGACAGCTGTGGATCAACTCTACCTTTTTCAGTGAGGAAAACATCTATTTCGTTTCGGAGCTTGTAAAAACTAAGCAGGACTTTACCGCAGCTGAGCCACCTGACTGATGTGTGTTAAGGCAAGTCACAGAATTCAGAATCAATTTCTTCAAGAAAAGCCTAGAACTGACGGTGAATGAGTGCGTGTTCCCGATTGAACTTCACAGCAGAAACGACTGGTTTCAGTACACAATAAATATCTAAGTCTTTCCCACAGAGTACTTGCTGATGTACGATGCAGTGTATCAACAGAGCGCTCGGAATTTTCAAATCTTCCAACTGAGTCCTGATCTGCCCCACCAGACCCTTCCTCACTCAGCCATGTTTTTCCTCCATCAACTGTAACACCTCGAAGCTGATTCCACCGAAGGTTATAGTCTTGCAAAATTGTTTGCACTTCCACGAAAACTGACTTTCCCAGCTGTTGTTCCATGCATGCTGCAAACGGACGCCAACTCTTCCGTTATATGAAAGTCCAAATTGTCACCACGAATGAACATGAGAAGTTGTGACGTACTCGAGAGACGTAGACTCATCCAGTGCCAGAGAATACCACAAGTTCCTAGCTTTCTCGCGTATCTGTAGAACTATGTTCTCTCCAAGTTCTTCTGTTCTTCGCACAACTGAACTTGCCAAGAGGCTGATAGTTCCAAACATATATCGGCTTTCTCAGGGACACAAGTCATTTGCTGCTTCGATCATACACTCTTTGATGAAGTTGCCATCAGTAAACGGTTTTCCTCGTTCTGCCATCTTATGCACTGTTGTGTAATTTGTACGAGTGACTGATTCATTTTCAGCAAATTTTCTCGTGAACAGATTTCTTTGTTTCAAAACCACGTTTAATGGTCTCATATTTCCCAGAGCGTAACTTTCCAGAAAACGTTTAATATATTGATAGATGTTTTGTTTCGTAGTGACGCCAAAGATTGTACTCTTTCAAAACGGCAACACTTTCGCTGAATATTACGCAGCTGGTTTTCTGGTAGTTCGTCCTTTTTTCCACAATGAAGTACTTTACTCCCCATTCTTCATTGAAAAATCGACACTCGGCGTCCACTTTTCTTTTCCTAGTAGCCATAATTAAGGGTGAAGTACACGGGATCTGAAAATGAAAAAAAGACATTAAATTAGAAACATAATTAAAATCCTATTGAAACACAAGAAAAGTAGAGGATTAGGGGTCACTGGTGACGCTGCGGCTCATCAAAGGTACATATACAGTTTATAGGTACCTTTGTGTAACAGCACAGAGATGATAGAGATAATAGCACAACGCCGACTGCTCATGGGCCGTAGAAGAAAGAGAGGAATAAGAAGACAAAGAGAATCGCATTCTATCTCTACGGCTAACAAGAAAAAAAAAAACGATTTAGAGATATCATAAGAAATTCAGGTCCGTGTACAGGGAATCAGAATTGAAAGATACAACATCTGATTATAATGTCAATGCCCTAATAAATAAAATTCATGATTAGAAGCAATGACAAAATGGGCTATCCCATGAATAAACATACACATTATCATCCTTCACAGTACCAGTGATCTTCCATCACAGCATGGGTAGTATCCAACACTGTACCAGTGATCCTCATCAAAGCATGGATAATCATCCAACACTGTAACTGTAGTCTGATACACAACACCAGCAATTATCAGACAATAAGATGGAACAAAGGTCATTCATTCAGTAGCATGTCCTTTGCAGAATCTCGCTCCCATAACAACTTTCCGGAAGACCTCTCGATCATAAGTAAGATGTCCCGCTTCAGATACATCCATCTGGAGATCATCCGCCACATCCTGCACCCATCTTCTCTTTGGCCTTCCTCATCCTCTCTTTCCCAGGCATATACACCTCCATTATTGTTCTCAGGCACAGACATAGCTATTATATTCCTATATTCCTATTTAAACTATGAAGGTTCATTCAAAACTCACCCCACAGCAGATAATCGTCAATCCACAATCAAGATCCTCTTGAATCTTTTGGATCTTCACAGGGCCTGTCTGCCTTCTCAACTGCGGTCTGGAAAACAGTGGCCACGCTCGGTCGTGCCTGGAGCATGTTCGCCCATGTGCTTGGTAGTGGCTCAGAGGGATGAGTTCAAACCCTCTGTTGAAAATTAGACATCAGCATCACTTCGGCATCAATTGCTCTCAAGGCCCAAGAGGAGAGAACATGGAGTGACTGGGCTCTTATAGGCACGCCAACACAACATCCCAGCATTCTATGCTACTCCATACTCTTGTAGAGCCGCGACAGGCGGCTTCATTTGGTAATAAAATATATCTCACAATAAGGTTTGCAAAATATATAAATAGGGCCTCCTAAATAAACAGCCTAGTACAGCCAGGTCTCCGCATGTGTGAAGATATCCTATTATTCTAGACATAATATTTACATTTAAATTGTATCACAACGTCTTGTGTTCATACGTTATATCAAGCAAAGTTCGAGTACCGACGGCGGGCCGGATGAAATGACGTCGCGGGCCGGATCCGGCCCGCGGGCCATCGTTTGGTGACCCCTGGTCTACAGCCTTCTGTTTCGTGTACTGCAATCTTCTTGTAACCCATACCGTGTGGCCTTGGTGATTATGTCTATCCACAGCCTTCTGTCTCGTGTACTGCTAATCTTCTTATAGTCCATGCCGTGTGGCGTTGGTGATCATGTCTATCCACAGCCTTCTGTCTCGTGTACTGCCAATCTTCTTATACTCCATGGCCTTGGTGATCATGTCTGTCCACAGCCTTCTGTCTCGTGTACTGCCAATCTTCTTATAGTCCATGACGTGTGGTGTTGGTGATCATGTCTGTCCACAGCCTTCTGTCTCGTGTACTGCTAATCTTCTTATAGTCCATGACGTGTGGTGTTGGTGATCATGTCTGTCCACAACCTTCTGTCTCGTGTACTGCCAATCTTCTCATAGTTTATGTCGTGTGGCGTTAGTGATCATGTCTGTCCACAGCCTTCTGTCTCGTGTACTGCCAATCTTCTTATAATCCATGTCGTGTGGGATCATGTCTGTCAACAGTCCTTCTGTCTGGTGTACTGTCAATCTTCTTATAATTGATGTCGTATTGTGTTCGTCTGTCTGTTTCTGTATCAGAAGCATATATTAACAAACAAACAGGATCAGAAGTATAAACAATGATATGCCATCTTGCCTGGTATATTCCGCTGCATATATCCTTACTATGTATAACGTATAATATATATCCAAAATATAACCCATTAGGGTTTACCAGGATATTCAAATCGAAAATAAGAAGACAGAACGAATAAACTTTATTTTCAAAGGGTTAAGAATTGGGCACGCAAGCCCATTTGACATTCTGCCCTTCTTATCTCTTTGCTCTCATACATTATTTCATGTATATATCTTCTTTTTTTTGCATATCCTTTTACAGGACATCGCTGTCAACATCAGCATCTTTCAGCTGTATGTTGATTTCTTGGCAAGATTACGCTCAGTAGTTTGCCATTGCTTTCTGAGCGGCCGGCTCAGTTATCCCGCAAGTCACCAGCGGGGGTCGAACCGCTCCCAGTTCTCACCCGCTACGAGACTCTGCGTGATAAACGGGATTAAGGAGAAAGTGTTGTAACCCCTCGGCCAGAGAGACCGCTGCGTTTTGATAAAAAGGGGATTAAAAGGAAAAAAG
>JACEFZ010009892.1:0-27500 GCA_014155875.1 Cepaea nemoralis
ATGGAGGTTCGAAATGTTCTTAAGCATATGAAAGCTGGCAAGGCTACCGGTGCAGATAACATCACAACAGAAATGATTAAAGCTTTAGAAGAATTTGGAATAGATCAAGTCACCAGACTGCTGAACACATTATATGATACTGGAGATATACCTCCTGAATTATGTAACTCTATATTTATTGCAATCCCAAAGAAATCAGGAACCTTGGAATGTGATCAACATAGAACAATTAGTATAATGAGTCACATCACAAAGATTTTGCTAAGAATTATCATGCAAAGAATGAGGAAGAAGATACAACCTGAAATAGGGGAAGAACAATGCGGGTTTGTAGAAGGAAAGGGTACAGTAAATGCTGTGTATATGCTGCGAACAGTTATTGAACGTGCTATAGAAGTAAACAAGGATATACATCTTTGCTTTATTGACTATACAAAGGCTTTTGATAGCGTTAGACATGTCAGCATGGTGGATATGCTTGCAGATCTACAAATTGATGGGAAAGACATTAGACTTATAAAAAACATATATTGGAAACAACAAGCTGCAATAAGGATTGATAATGAAGTGGGACAGTATCAGCCAATTAAGAGAGGTGTTAGGCAGGGATGTGTGATGTCTCCAGATCTTTTTTCCCTGTACAGTGAAAATATTTTCAGAAATGTAGAGGATATAAATGGAATCAGCATTGGAGGACGAAACATCAATAACATTAGATATGCAGATGATACAGTATTAATTGCAGACAATGCGCAGGACCTGCAACAATTAGTAGATGCGGTTGTTGTACACAGTGAGCAACTGGGGTTAGAATTAAATTGTAAAAAGACTCAGGTTATGGTCGTCAGTAGGAAGGAAGAAGTGCCACAATGTAATATACGAGTAAATGGAAATATTCTTCAACAAGTGAATCGGTACAATTATCTTGGAACAGTTATAACATCTGATGGGAGATGCCTTGAAGAGATTAGAACAAGAATCGCCATGGCGAAAGTAGCCTTTAGCAAGATGAAAAACATTCTGACCAATACAAAGATGTCAATTGAAACGAGAAAAAGAGTGTTGAGGGGATACATAGAGCCTGTTCTTTTGTATGGATGTGAAACTTGGACAATGAGCAGTCAAGCTGAAAAGCATCTGATGGCTGCAGAAATGTGGTTTCTGAGGAAAATGCAAAGAATACCATGGACAGACAGAAAAACCAATGACCAAGTACTACAGGAGACAAATGAACATCGTAGACTGATTAGAGAAATTAGACGTAGACAGTCAAAATTTTTTGGACATGTTATGAGAAGAAATGGGTTGGAGAACTTAGTGACAACTGGCAAGATCGAGGGGAACAGACCAAGAGGAAGACCGAGAGGAAAATACCTGGATGGCTTGGCCACATGGCATGGACGAGACAGGAACACTGAGCTGATCCACGACACTGGTGATCGAGTGAAATGGCGAGTCATGACCGCCCACGCTTTCCGGCATGGCACATGATTGATTGATTGAATAGTTGCTATGTGCCCACGTTGCACTGACTGGTGTAATGAAACTGATACATACTTGACCCCTCTCTGGCTGGCGATCTCATGTGGTCTGATGTACTCCACCTTGCCCTGGGTGATGACACACAGGTCGATGTTGCTACCAGAGCCAAGGTCATTGAAGATGCCTGCAGCAATGGCATCCCTGACCAGCTTCATAGCCTCCTCTCTAGTCATATCTGGTTTGAACCCATCTTCAAGGACTGCCATGGCTGCCAAAGAACCAGAACCCATTGTCACATATGGCAGTTTATCTGTAGAGCCATGGGGCCATATGCTGTAGAGACTGGGCCCCGTGGAGTCCACGCCTCCCAGAACCAGGGCAGCACCAATGTAGCCTTGGTACCTAAACAACATCTGTTTGAGAAGACGATTGGCTGTGCCAACACGGGGGATTCGACCTGTGTTCAACCGGTGCAGTTCTAGCTCCGCAGAAATCATCTGTGTTGTCATCTCTGTATCAGCGGCAGTTCCTGCACCGCAGCAATAAATGTTGTCAGCCAGGTAGTGTATCTTGGAACAGTTCTTGTCTGCCACAACTGTATCCTCTGTAGCTCTGGTATCTGCTCCGAGGACAACACCATCCTTGAAAACGATGCCTGCGATGGTGGTACCAGTCTTGTAAGCTGTTGGAAACTTCAACCCCAGCTGCTCAAGTCTTGTGTTTCTTGCACAATTCTCGAAAGAAAATCCTCCCTTGGCAGGTTCCACACACAAGGCAGCCATCTTGTTAGTTAGTTAGTTAGTTAGTTAGTCGACAGATCATCCTCGTTGCACATCGAACCATTCAGTCCATAAGTGCTCGGATCCCCTCCTCAGCAAATCCGGCAGCGTGTAGCGGCTAACGACGCCAGTTCTGTGTTGGTTTATCAATCTTCTTTGGCTTCCTGCGTAGTGTTCTTGTTTGGCCACCCCTCTTTTAATTTGCTGCTCCCGCAGTCTGGCCATTGTTGTAGATTCACAGTCATCACTTGTTCTCGCAAAGTCTCACTTCTCGTAGAGCATTCAGAACGTCAGCCTGGTCCATGGCGCGTCCGCCCTCCACAGTAGCCTCACCTGCGAGCTTGTCAGCCCGCTCATTTCCTTGTACTCCCGCATGACCTGGCACGAAGATGAAACTAATCTTTGCCAGCCGAGACCGCTTCAGAGGCAGCAACCATTCTCTTTGGATCGACCCCTCCTCTATCCTCTTGATCATGTTCATTGAGTCGCTAAGGAAACAAGCCCTAGTGAATGTCTGTGTCTCGAGCCATGTTATTGCTTTACTTACTGCCATGACTTCCATGGTCAGGCTACTTGTGGTTTCAGTGAAAGCACCAGAGTCCTCCTTCACAATTCTCCCTCCGGCCCGAGCTGTAAAGGCCCATGAGCTTCTCACATGTCGGACGACCGACCCATCTGTGTAGATGACCGCGTCACCGTCTAGCGAATTCTCAAAAATCAACGCTTGTACTTCATTCAGTCTACGGTGTCCATTACCCCTGTGGACAACATTCAGTGTGCGATAAATCTAGTTATCATTTTCCACACTGTACACGTGTAGATTTGGATTAAAGATTTTCTCTTTCACGGATTATTTAAACATATCAGTGATATTAACTTTGTGGAAGTGAATTTGATAGTGTATCACCACGTGTAGATCTGGATTAAAATTTCCTCTGTCACGGATTATTCAAATATATCAGTGATTTCAATTTTGTGGAAGTGTTTTCGATTGTTTTCACCACGTGTATCTGTATCTGTGCTTCCGTATTGAAGATTTCCTCTGTCACGGATTATCGAAGATGGAAAACCAAATTGTTAAACGTGTCAAAGTCAACACAAGGGAAGGTTTCGAAGGAGGAGCGTTCCATCAAGCGAACACACTTGTGTTTTCTATATCAGGACCTCATGTATTCCGGTTCAACTACTCGCTGATGGCGAGCGTCTTGAGGGGGCCTTGCGGGATTGGTAGGGAAGGGATAAAATCCATCTACCGCTTTCAGGACCCTAAAAGATGGTACGCTACGCTAATACCGGAAGCAAAGGCGGCTCATTATGAACGGCTTCACGGGATGAAGCATGAACTGCAGGATCCTAAAGTAACTATTGTAATTGAAAACATAGAGAAGGAAAAGACCAAGGCTATGATTCACTGGATGCCTACAACCGCAAAGATTGAGACAGAGAAGCAAATAGCCGCGGATATTTCGGGAGATATAAACGCGGAAGTGCATAAACTGAAAAACAGCACGGACAAGTGGTTATTTCTGTGCAAACCGATAGGACAGTAATTGTGATGCGAAAGATTTATACGTTGTGAAGAGAAACCAGATTAACAAATCAAACTGCCAAATGGCAAATATCCCACAAGGTCTTGCAGGTGTTTTATACTGTTATTAAATTGCATTTTACTGAATCTAAAATATAAGTAATAAAGAAACAAAAACATCACCTACTTGTAATCTTTATATTAGAACTGTCATGATAGCATTTGAGTATCAGATTCCAGTAAAGTTATTCAACAGCGTAATATCAAATCAGATTTTCCGAAACACATTCTGAGGAGTCATATCCCTTATTAACAGTTAAGTAAATATTATGCCCCCTTTCTTTTACAGACACACACACACACACTCTCTCTCTCTCTCTCTATATATATATATATATATATATATATATATATATATATATATATATATCTTGTTTTAAACTTTTATTGAGTGTTAAAATTGTTGCAATGTGTATTGTTTGTGTTTTTACAGAGCGTTGCATGTGGACGTGTAGGTGACATATGCGCAGTATTAGTAATGTTATTATAATACTATTAAAACATTGTATTCATTGAAACATCTTTACATTTGAAATGGTTGTAAAGGAGAAGAAAAACAACCGACAATGAACAAAAGTGCTGTTATTTTTCCCACGCCACCACCCTCACCTATCGGCACCAACCCCACCAATACCATCACCACCAATCTTCGGTAATGATGACAAAGGCAGTATCTTGTTAGAACTAAATCCGTGAGGGCGGCAGCAGCATAAACAATAACAGTATCGGTATGGTGGGAAAGTGGGGGAGGGGGGATGAAGGAGTATACTAATTTACAATGCAAAAAGGGTGGTGATTGCGTTTGTTTTGTTCGTGTTGTTACATGCGTCATGTGTGTTCAGTATTATTTGTGTGCGTGTATTTATAGATGCCAAGAAAATCATGTTGTGTGGACTTGGTGACAACTGGTAAGATCGAAGGGAATAGACCAAGAGGAAAACCTAGAAGCAAATACCTGGATAGCTTGG
Source organism: Cepaea nemoralis (assembly GCA_014155875.1). Taxonomy (NCBI): domain Eukaryota; kingdom Metazoa; phylum Mollusca; class Gastropoda; order Stylommatophora; family Helicidae; genus Cepaea; species Cepaea nemoralis. The sequence continues at coordinate 4,818 of JACEFZ010009892.1, forward strand.
CCTCGTGGCATGGTCGAGGCAGAAACACGGAGCTGATCCACGACTCTGGTGATCGAGTGAGATGGCAAAACATGACCGCCCACGCTTACCGGCTTGGCACGTGATGGATGGATTTACAGAGCGGTGCATGTGTGCGTGTAGGTGACATATGTGTAATACTTAAACAGTCTAGTCATTGACATATTTACATATGAGAAAAAAAAAGGGGGTGGGGCGGGGGGTTACCCAAAGTTTTGTTTCCCTGTTTTTGTTTCCCCTGTCACCATCCTCACCAAGTGGCTCCAAACCCGCCAGTACATCACCACCACTTCGGTAATGATGATAATGGCAGCAAAGATTGTTAGAACCAATCAGTGAGGGCGGCAGCAGCGTTAATATCAATAGTAACAGGAGGGTATACGGGGGACATGGGGGAGTATAATAATACTAAGGATCGTAAGGTAAGAATTAATATCCATAGAACCCTAATAATAGAAATGGTAATACACAAGGGTAATAATCGCAATAAGGAAGAACGATAAATAAAAGTACATTGTATTTGTATTGTTAGCGTTGTTACATGCGTCCTGTGTGTTCAGTATTTGTGTGCGTATATTAACAGAGCGCTGCATGTGTGCGTGTAGGTGACATATGAGCAATATAAGTACACTTTATTCACTGACATAGTTTCATATGAAAGGGGGGTTACAGAAAAATTTTGTTTTACTAGAACGCCGGACTCTCATTCGGGAGATCCGGGTTCGATCCCTCGGTAAGGTGTGGGAATTTTTTCTGTCGGGGGCAAAAAGAAATTCCTAGCCTGCACAGTTTGTGGCGACTGCACTAGCCAGGCGGCCTTAATTCCTCAGGCTCAAAGACCCCTCTGCCATACACCGCAAGGTACTATATTGGCAGTAAATGACAGTTTGGTTTTTTTTTAAATGACAGTTTCCCCTGTCACCATCTCACCAAAGGGCTCCAAACTCGATCACCATAGAAGATGTCCGAAGACAATGGTTGTTGTCTCTGGAGCGGTCGCGGCTGGCAAAGATTATTTTCATTTTCATGCCAGGGCACGTGGGTGTACAAGGAAATGGGCAAGTTTACAGGTAAGGCTGTCATGGAGGGTGGACGAGCCATGGACCAGACTGATATATTGAATTTTCTACGAGAAGTAAGACGTTTGCGAGAACGAAGAAATGATCTGCGAAAACAGCAAGTTCAGAGAGATGTGGCCAATCGAGAACACCATGCAGGAAGCCAAAGAAGATTAATAAACGACAACAGAACTGATGTCGTGGGCCGCTACACACTGCGGGATTTGCTGAAGAAGGTATCCAAAGCACTTATGGACTGAATGGTTCGATGTGCAATGAGGATGATCTGTCGACTAACTAACTAACTGAACATCGAAGAAAACCGGCTCATGAACAGTTTCATATCTCAGAAACTTAAACACTTTTGTCATATTAATCATCACAGTCGCCTGGAAAGAAAAAATATGGAAGACATGGTTCCTGGAAGAGAGGCAGGGGTCGCCCTGCTCGAACAGAGTCACGACATGTATGTGGCGGGAGAAATGGCAAAAGATCGTGTAACTCTTCTGCGGGCGTGGAACAGGGAGAATAGCTTTGAAAGAATTATATACTTCTATTAAATTGCTAATACAATTGTTTAAATGATATCACACCGGTACGAATCTTGGACCTTGTCCACGTCAGATTGGAGGCACTAGATTCGAGTTTCGCTCTCGTTTGAGCTCGTCGGTAGTGCATATCACTGACTGGACCCGGGATCGAACTCCGGATCATTGGCGGGTGTGTAACCACTTGACCCCGCGGCTCACGCAAGACGCGACCAAATTATAATACTAGAATATCACATATCCTTTACAGGACATCGCTGTCAACATACATCAGCACCTTCCAGCTGATTGTTAATTTCTTGGGAAGATTACGCTCAGTAGTTTGCCATTGCTTTCTGAGCGACCGGCCAGGGAGACCAGCAAATTACTGAGCTTAAAACGGCCTAGTAAATCACAAACTCAAACAGCCAATCAGGGTCAAACTGATCAAATCAATCAATCATGTGCCATGCCAGAAAGCGTGGGCGGTCATGACTCGCCATTTCACTCGATCACCAGAGTCGTGGATCAGCTCAGTGTTCCTGTCTCGTCCATGCCATGTGGCCAAGCCATCCAGGTATTTCCTCTCGGTCTTCCCCTTGGTCTGTTCCCTTCGATCTTGCCATTTGTCACTAAGTTCTCCAATCCATTTCTTCTCATAACATGTCCAAAATAATTTGACTGTCTACGTCTAATTTCTCTAATCAATATATGATTGTCATTTGTCTCCTTTAGTATCTGGTCATTGGTTTTTCTGTCTTTCCGTAGTATTCTTTGCATTTTCCTCAGAAACCACATTTCTGCAGCCATCAGATGTTGTTCAGCTTGACTTGACTTGGTGACAACTGGCAAGATCGAAGGGAAGAGACTAAGAGGAAGACCGAGAAATAAATACCTGGATGGATTGGCCACATGGTATGGCCAAGACAAGAACACGGAGCTGATCCACGACTCTGGTGATCGAGTGAGATGGCAAAACATGACCGCCCACGCTTACCAGCATGGCACATGATGAATGGATGGCTCATTGTCAAAGTTTCACATCCATACAAAAGAACAGTCTCTATGTATCCCCTCAACATTCTTGTTCTCGTTTCAATTGACATCTTTTTATTGGTCAGAATGTTTTTCTCCCCCGATTTACACCCGGTTACTTAAGACCTAAAGTGATTTATAAATCAGTTGTTCTGAATCCCGAACAACACAAAGTCCACCTCGTGGCTTTGCAAATGCGGTCTTTAAAAATGTAAGTAAAGTTCCGCAAAAATGTAGAGTTTTATTTCACAAAAAATCCTGAAAGAAAATATCCACATAAATCAAGCAATTGTGATGTGAACAAAATTAACCTTCCCTACATACGGTTCCAGTTAACGTTATCTGGTTGCGAGAAAACTCGAGTTCTAATGTCCGGGGCGTCGGCCTCAGTTCATGTGGTATGTTGGGAGGAGAATGCAGTACCCACCTTGGCCTACCCCGTACTGAAGTTAAGCTAAGAGGATGGGACTAGTTTCGTCTGGAGGGGATGGGTCTTTGGAAGCCAAAGTGCCCCATATTAGCTCATGAAATCTAGGGGTTTCCTAGGAATTTTAATGTCTTCCCTCCAAACTTTGCTTCCCTAAAAGAGATACTTATTCAGCTCGTGAACCCCCACCTGTATCTATTTTCCTGTATAGGTGAAATGTGTACAAGAAATTGTATATAATTTTAAGTTCTCTTTTCTGAGTAACCTGGAACCTGGGTGCTTACAATAGTACAGGACGTTGCTGTCTATTCGTTGTTACCCAGCCACCTGTCGTTCCAGATTCTCCAAATATGTGATGTAGTAAAGTTAACTAAACACACACACACACACACACACACACACACACAGAGTTATATATATATATATATATATATATATATATATATATATATATATATATATATATATATATATATATATATATCATCACCCGCATCGCTGCCAAGCCCCGCTTGGCCTTTGTTATCACCTGGTCTATGTGCACATTATAAGCAAGGCTTCGATCAAACCGTATCCCCAGGTAATTCATTGCCTGCGTTCTTTCCACCGTCTCTGAACACAGCATTACAGTTGGTGTTGGATTGTTGACAATATGATTATTCAACGAGAACCAAGTCACTGTTGCCTTTGTTGGGTTGACCATTGCCCCAGCTTCATCACACCAAGTACTTATGCGATTGAGTTCGGTTTGTAGTTCCACAGCAACCTCCTCTCTATCCTTACCCTGACGATACACTAAAACATCATCGGCATATGACAATGTCCTGCCAGGTCCAGTGATCTGCTCACTGGTGATTCTCACTGTGTAGGCGTTGAACAGTACCGGAGATAATGGTGATCCCTGTGGTAGGCCAGGATATATTGTTGTTGGTTCCGAAGTCCAACTGCCACATCTAAAAACTACTTTCCGTTGGAAGAGGGCTGCAGCGATCCAACTAAGGAGGAATGGACTTACGTTTAGTTCAAGAAGCTGAAACATTAAAAAATCCAGTGGTACTCTGTTGTATGCGTCCTCAAGATCAATCGCTGCAGCAACAGTTTCAGTGCCTGAGTGGAAACCTTCATAGACATCATGGGCAAAGACTGCTGCATTGGTCCAGGTTTCTCTTTTTGGACGGTACCCACCCAGGGTAGGTGGGAAAACACCTTGCCTCTCTAGTTGGCTTGATATTTTCCTGGCAATTACCTTCTCCAGCAGCTTGCCTACTGTATTCTGCATGGTTATAATTCGATATCCCTGAATTTTTTTGTGGTCTTTGTCAGGCTTCGGCAAGGGAATCAGATAGCTATATAACCATTCCTCCTTGATGCTAGCACTCCCTATACTGTTGTTGTACATGTCTGCTAGTTTCTCTAGCTCATTGTCGGTACACCTATTTATGTCGTCGGTACACCTATTTATGTCGTCGTATCTTATGCCATCAGGACCTGGAGCACTGTTTTTTGATCGTCGAAGCACAGCCTTGATTTCTTTCACTGTCACTGTGTCTTCATCCGAAGTGTTCTGGGCCTTGCATCTGTCTGAGGTGACCTCCTTGGCCAGATTCCGGCCTCCCATGTCTGTCTGGTTGCTCTGCTCAAGGTAGCGTTCAAAGAGGGCTTTGCCCTTGTCCTCATCAGTCCTCTGCCAGATGAGGTCAGCACCTTGGAAGTCAGAAATGCTCTTATTCTTGACTACCCCACTCATGCTTTTATGTAGTCGCCAGAACAATTTCAGTGACTTGTCTGTGCTTACTCTTTGACACACCTCTGCCCATTTTTCGCTTTTAACCACCTTGACCAGTTTTTTGAAATAGCTTACTTTTGTGTGCATCTCTCTTTCTAAGTGCAAGCAGGGACTAGGATGACCAGCTCTGCTCTTCTTGGCATTTTGCCATCTCCTTACAGCACTACGCTTATCCACCCAAGCCTTCTCCACCTCGAAACTCCACCACGGTGGCTGCTCCCAGCTTTTTCTCCTGCCCTGAAACGTTCTGCGCTTGTCACGTCTTATTTTGCTCACCACATCTTGCCCTGTACTGTCATACTGGAACGTCTTTACCTTTAGCTTGTGCTGCCTGGTTCTGCCTTTCTCCACCAATATGCTGCAAGGGTGGTGGTCGCTGCCATGGTGTCCTAGGACACCCCATCTACACACTGTAGTGAGTGAAGGTGAAACTAGCGCCAGATCAATAGCACTGTCCTCATCGCCTGGACGGCTTGCTGTCCTGGTGACACAGCCACTGTTGATACAAACCAGGTCGATGGTTTCCAGTGCAGTCTCGAGCTCCTCCCCTTGTGTATTGGAGGAAGTGTTTCCCCATGATCTGCCTTTAGCGTTGAAGTCACCACAGAAAATAACATTTCTCTCGTGGCCTAATATGCCACTTAAGCACTGCCACTTCTGGGCGTCCACACTCGCATTGCGGGCATAAACATTGACCAACACGAATGGTATACTGGAATGAACTCTCAACGCCTGTATTTGTATATCGTCACTGTCCCAACTGGACATGTCTAGCTCTGACGCCACCATGCTGTCGCGAACGAGAATCGCCGTTCCCAGATGTCGTCTGTTGTAGAAACATTTGAAGCCGGCAATTCGGAGTAGCTGATCGCCCAGTCTCGTCTCCTGGAGTGCTACAATGTCGTTCCTGTAAACTAGGGTTTCTAAAATAGAGCCCCGTTGTTTTACACTGGCACAGTTCCAATATAGAATACGGATGTTCCTGAGTCCTAGACGGTGACACTTGAGTCTAAAACGTCTCAAACCCCCGCGCTTACCTTGCTTCTTTGTCCCTGCGTGGCTACCACGCCGCTTCGTTATGTTGACTGTTGATCGCTCGGAAAGAAGACGTTCTTCCGCCATGTTGAAAAAACGTAAACACAGACTGCTGATAACCACACACGCTGCTGAAAATTCACTCAAGGATGGCTTCGCTCGATGCACGAACTCCGTAGCACCCGCGCAGATTTTGAGTAGAAACTCCTGGTTTTACATCCTGGCACACCAATTACACGCAAGAGATGAATAAATCCATCCCTTACGCGAAAAAGTTAACGAACACAAAACAACACTGACCGTCCGTCGCCATCTTGAAACCGGAAGCCCCTGCAACTGTGAGCAGCGCCATCTTTGTCTTCTGTACGAGGGGCTGGTCATGTCTGTTTTGGAGTATGCAATGGCAATCCTGACTCTCAGCCATAAGCAGATAGAAAGGATGGAAAGGATACAGAATGAAGCTATGCGCATTATTCTTGGATGTACAAGAGATACAGCATGCAGGGCGATGCGCTACCTTCTTGATTTTCCAACCATTGAAGAGAGAATGCAAGTTTGCAGGGCACGCGCCTACCTCAGAATTAACGCAAACACACAGCATCCACTGCATAGTGAAATTAGGAAGGTGAATGGCAGCAGGTTAAAAAGAGGACGGTCGTGGATGGGTCAAGCCGAAGACATTCTTCAACAGGTGTGTTCACTTGAGGACTTAGAACCTGGCGAGGAGTGGGTGCAAGTGCCAACAGACTTCTGCACATCCTTTTCAGTTTGCATCCAACTAGATAGAAAATGCAGACAAGAAAATCCGGCTGCTGTGGAGGCTGAAGTACAAGCGTTGATTTTCGAGAATTCGCTAGACAGTGACGCGGTCATCTACACAGATGGGTCGGTCGTCCGACATGTGAGAAGCTCATGGGCCTTTACAGCTCGGGCCGGAGGGAGAATTGTGAAGGAGGACTCTGGTGCTTTCACTGAAACCACAAGTAGCCTGACCATGGAAGTCATGGCAGTAAGTAAAGCAATAACATGGCTCGAGACACAGACATTCACTAGGGCTTGTTTCCTTAGCGACTCAATGAACATGATCAAGAGGATAGAGGAGGGGTCGATCCGAAGAGAATGGTTGCTGCCTCTGGAGCGGTCTCGGCTGGCAAAGATTAGTTTCATCTTCGTGCCAGGTCATGCGGGAGTACAAGGAAATGAGCGGGCTGACAAGCTCGCAGGTGAGGCTACTGTGGAGGGCGGACGCGCCATGGACCAGGCTGACATTCTGAATGCTCTACGAGAAGTGAGACTTTTGCAAGAACCAAGTGATGACTGTGAATCTACAACAATGGCCAGACTGCGAGAGCAGCAAATTAAAAGAGGGGTGGCCAAACAAGAACACTACGCAGGAAGCCAAAGAAGATTAATAAACCAACACAGAACTGGCGTCGTTAGCCGCTATACTCTGCGGGATTTGCTGAGGAGGGGATCCGAGCACTTATGGACTGAATGGTCCGATGTGCAACGAGGATGATCTGTCGACTAACTAACTAACTAACTAACATATATATATATATATATATATATATATATATATATATATATATATATATATATATATATATATATATATATATAATATATATATATATATATATATAAAGATTGTGTCACATCACAATGTACCTGACATAAGAGGAAGTAAAGGTAAAATCTTTTTATTTAATAAATGCTGTGGAAATAAAGCAAGTGAAGCACTTCTGAAACATGTAAATTCAATCATTAATCCAATGAGATAATGTCATTATGTCCAGTAAGGATCATTTAACTCCCATTTGATATACGAATGATTCAGTTCAGATAACCACTTTGCTTAACCACAAATCCTCCTAAAATGTCTCTGAGCTACACATGATATTATGTGAATTTCCATGGATTGTGAAAATGTTTGTAACATTAAACAGTCTCTACACACAAAAAAGACTTGAAGTTGTTTGATAATTGTTCTCAGTCTATTGAATGTGATTGTTCTCAAGTTAGTATATGTTCAACTGAGTACAGTCTAGTTCATTGTCAACAACTCAAATTGCATCCAGGCATACGCACCGCTTCATTCACACCTCAACGAAACTTCATGTGTGAATAGACAATCTATTTTATTCCAGGCGAACCTGCTATCTTTACATACACAAGATCAGGCGGTAATTGCCTGCCGAAATATACATGTCGCTCTTCCTCACAACAACCCGTACATACTCAAATACAATCTCACACTCGCGAATTATAACATGCGCTCTTGTAAACTACACATTGGCTTTCGGAAAACAATCACACGTCCTGTCTGGAAGACTGTCGGGTCCTGTCTGAATAACCTCAGTCCAGTCGCTGCCCTTGTCGTTCTAAACTTCGTGCGGTCAGCAAAACCTCGTGCTGTCCCACTCGTCACGTAGTACAGTAGTCCTGTCCGTGTCAACCTTGGGTTGTCCTACTGCTAACTCTGTTTACAGGGTGTTGTCCCGTGAACTAGCATCCTCCGCCCCATCCTCGGGGTTAGTCCCGCTAATGTCCTAGATATGACACGTCCGTGTCCTCATCTAAGTCCTGTCTTATAACTGTCCTAAGTTATCCCATGCGGTCTGTCTCTATTCTATCTACTCCCTAGTAGAGGTCCTTATCTACGTCCTATCTGTCCTTACCCCTTATTCTGTCTCCTGTTCTATCTATGTCCTATCTAACACGTTGACATCATTCATTTGATAAGTTGATGGTAAGATAGGACTGGTCTGACATGCTGGCTTTTGGAAAGATACTAGCAAACACCATGCACTAGAGTCTCCGGGAAATATTAGGTAGGCAGCTCCTCTGTGAATTGTTTTCCAATAACATATTCTGGGTAACTAACCACTTAACGCAGTGTAAGAATCCCTAATTAGTTCTCCAGCTAATCATTGGCATTGGTTCTGTTTTTTTTCTTCCTTCACTCAACTTTCTGTCCATCCATGTGATAAGTTGGTAATAATAGATCTGCATTGGATCTGTTATAAGGTTGTGATAGATCTGTAAGGGATCTGCACTAAATCTGCCATAGATCTACAAAGGATCTGTGCTAGATCTGAGATAAATCTGCGATATCTCGATATCTGCGATAATCTGTAATAATCTGTGATAATCTGCGAACACCGTCTTCCTCACCTATTGTGAATAAACATGGTGATCCTATTTATATATGTTCAACTGATGATAGTTCTCCAGTTGACAAGAATGGAAAGGGCTATAGACAGAAGTTACATAAAGTAGAAGACTCAGGAAGTACCTACATGTTAAGAGCTACAGTGTCTCTTCTTGTACTGGTATCAGGCATCAGCAATTCATCTGGCAAGCTACCTCTTCTTCTGCTCTTGTACGTAGTGATCTGTTTGAGCTGATGTTCTCACAGAGGACACAGACACAGAGAATGACAAGGCTAGTAAATAAGTGATGGAGAGTTCATGATGGAATGCACCCAGCAAGATCTGGTCCTGAATAGCAATGGTACAGGGCAGGGTGATTATGCATATCATTCATATAAACTATGTTACCAATCAGGGCTGTTTCAGATGTTTAGTTTGCCTAGTTACTTTTCCTGGTAGTCTCTCTCTCTCTCTCTCACTTCCTCTGTCATTACCTTTACTTACTTCTTCCAACACTGGGGTGATAATTCCCATGCTAGTTAGAAGTGATTATGCATGAAAGCATATTATGTGTTGTTCCTTTACTTATTTCTTCAAACAGGGAGGTGATTTAATAAAATAACATTCCACAGGTTGAATCAAAGCAATAATGTACGGAAGCATAAAATGAATAGTTTCACTCATAAGTTAATACAATGATTAACATGTCTTAGGTATGAATATGGAGGTATAGGTGAAGTATTCATTGTGAACATTCGCACTGCCTCTCATTCATTAACACAACATATATACAGAGTGATGGAGAGATGAGATGACACAGTACAACTCATTCTCTCATTCTAACACCAATCTTCTTCTTCTTCGTTCCTGGAGTGTCTGGACTGGGCTGTTAGCCTGACTGCAGTCGATCAGAGTGCTAGATACAGTGGTGATCATTTCACAACTAGTTCGAATATATCACAGCAGTTATAAAACGCTGGACCTGTCATTGATGCTAAGCAGTCATACAACACAATCTTTCTTCACACCACGGACGTATAAAGACAAGAGGAAGAGCACTTTCATTCCTCCTTCTCTCATTCTCGTGTGTTGAAGATTGGCCGTGGATTTAAAAAAGGGGGCATCGGTCGGTACAGAAATTATAGCTTGTCCTTTACTAAACCTGCTCTGAATGCAATCAGAAAGCTATAAGGGATTAGATTTTAGAATAGCGATCTGGGCTTAGACTGGCCTCTTCTCACAGCTTAAGATATAGTCTTTGTACAGCACTTCTCTTGGAAACCGAAGATAGATGGAGTCAGATATTCACTAGACAGTGATGGCGGAATTTAGCCATTGCCCGGGCAGGGAGAGAAGTGGCGGCTATCTTCAGATGGAAAATTATTTATTCTCTCGTGCTGGAACGTTCATACGAATAAATTTTGGTGGAACTGCGGTAAAGCTGTGAAAATGTAAACAATATAAAATGACACAAAGTAGTGCAGCTTTACATAACAGAGTTAAGACACTTACAGAACGTTGCAGCGATTAGCCTTCATCAGCAAACAAACACATTCACAAACACAACATACAGTCAAGGAGATCTCCTGTGACTACATCAGAAGGTAACGACAGGACGAGAAGAACAAAAGCATGGAAAAATGAAAGCAATAAAGAGAAAATGAGAATTTAAAAATTGTTAATTGAAGAGAATGTTAGTTGAAGAAAATGTTTAATTGAAAAAAAATGTTGATAGAGAAAACGTTCATACTCACCTCACCGTTCGGATCTGTAATTGACAAAGAAAATCTCCGATGTATACTGATGCCCGGTGCTGGGTGTTAGGTTCAGTGAGCACATAAAAGGAAGGGGGCGGGGTGGGAGGACGGCAAATGGTCTGGCAATGGTATCTGAGCAATCACAGTGGATGTGCTAGTGAAGTATGGGGCGCGTCAGATAGTAGGTAGTACTACCCAAAACCACATTGTGTTATTATAGGGGCGAGTCTTAAAGTCTGGGTGGACTGATATGCGTGAACACGTATACATACATAGGCACACCTCAACAGACGAAATGCTAGTGTATGTGGGCATGTGCAAAGTATATGTAAGAAGAGAGACTTTGCACATGCCCACATACATCTGCTTGTTGTGAATATTAGAGACAATTTCGGTATAATCTTTCATGAAATATCTATGTCCTCTTTTAATTCTGAAATGTACTGGAGTTGCTTGTAGTTTAGCTAAATGCTTGTAGATTGTATGTGTTTTCTTGTAGAGTAATTTTTCGTGTCCTTTAATTGTTGAAATACATGTTTTGTAAAACGTTGGGAGAGTGCCAAAGTAATGTGAGGATGTATTTTTGATAGGTTTTAAATAAGATAACCTAATTCCAATGTAATAGTGTGCTAAAGGGTGTTTTTCTGGGTGTTGTAGGATCTCACCTATGTGTTTGATCCTAAGTGCTTGTATTTTGGTTGTTATGTCTTGGAGGGCGATACCTCCATCTTTTTTGTCTAGCATGAGTGTAGTATGTTTGATACTGTAGATGGTGCTGCCAAACATAAAGCGTCTAATCTCTTTGTTTATGTTTGTGACAGTCTGACGTGGGGGATCTAGAAGTGTGCACAGCTATAGTATTTTTGGAATTATATATCTATTAACAATGATACTTCTACCAAATATGGTAGTTGTTTTGTATTTGTACCTCTGTAACATATCTGTTATTTTCTTCTCTAGATTTTGCCAAGTGTCTTTGTGTGTCTGATTTTGTTGACATGGAAAGACTATTCCGTACAATTTTATCAGATTGCTTGATGTTAAGTCAAATGGAAAATCGGCCTTATTTTTCCTTTTGCCTAAGCCCATTATAGTAGATTTTTCCACGTTTAATTTTGCCCCACTCACTTTGCCGAAAAACAAGAACGTCTCCAAAATGATCCGTACAGATTTTTCAGTTGTCGGAAAGAAAATTGTATCGTCCGCATAAACACGCAGCTTTTTTTCACCCTGCCCTGGTATGAACGTACCCCTGACATTGTCGTCCTGTCGTATCTTTTCTAGAATCCGACTTTCCGGTTTTAAATATAACATTCGGATCCATGTCCGAAAATAATTTCCCACGTTGCAGTGTGAGAGAGTTTTGTGGAGGTATGAGTGAGATATCCTGTCGAATGCTTTTTCTTGATCTAAAGAGAGAATTGAGGACTGACAGTTTTTCAGATGTGTGTAGTTGATGATGTCCCTTATGAAGTGTGTGTGTTGCTGGATATTCCGGTGTTGCTGGTCTTCATGAATGAGAGTTGCCATAAATGGTTTCAATTTATTCGTCAAAGTCTTTGTTAAAATCTTGTAGTCTACGTTTAAAAGCGAGATCGGTCAGTAACTTTTTAAAAGTGTCTTGTCGGTGTTCTCCTTCGGAATAAGAGTGATGTAAGACGTGTTGAAACTGGATGGGAGTTCTTGTTTGTGGAAAGATTCAGAGAATACTGTTAGTAAAATGGGACCTAGAAGAGGGAAAAAAACTGCTACAATTCAGCGGTAATACCGTCAGGGCCAGGCGATTTGCCCTTCTGCATTCCGTGAATCGCTTGTGTTATATCTGTTAGTGTTAATTCAGTATCTAGTGTTAGTTTCTGTTCCTCTGTGAGTTGTTTTGTGGATTTCATAAAGTTTTCTTGTACGTGCGCCTGTGTGTTGTGGCTCGACTTGTATATTTCCTTTCTTGTCAATTATCTGGCCTATCTGTCTGCTGCGCTGTATGTTTTGTTCTAAAGCAAGGTATCGTTTACTCGGTATCTCTTGTGTTATAGTTTGTAACTTTGTTCGCAGTAAATCCCTCTGAAATCGGTGATGTCTGTGGAGATCTAATTCTTCCTGTAGTGCTATGATGTGTGGTGAATTTTTGTCTGACTTTAGTAAGAGCTTAATTGCATTTTCCAATACTTTTTCTTGTTGTAGTTTTTGCTTGTGTATTACTGCTGCTAGTGTTTGTGTTCTCTCTCGTATAGTTTGTTTAAGTGTTTCCCAGAGTTCTCGTGCATTACCCTCTGCTATATCGTTTGTGTATGTGAGGATCAGTTTTGTTATGCAATCTACATAGTCCTGATTTGTGTAAAAGTGTGCTGTTAAGTTTCCAATGGCGAGATCTTCTAAGATGTGGTGATGCTTGTACTGTGTTTATTGTTGCAACTACAGCCTTATGATCTGTGAAGTTCAGTGTCTCCTATAAATGATTGACTTGTGTTATGTGATGTGTTATGGGCGCATAAATTCTATCTAATCGCGCTGTTCTGTTATGTGCATTGTTTATTTATGTTGTATCTGTTCCATGGGGATGCATCTGCCTGTATGCGTCTGTCAGCCCATGAAATTCTAAAATTGTTTGCAATGTGACTAACTGATGTTCCTCCTCCCCTATTGTGTTTCTTATTTGCATTCTTACATCTCCATTTATAAGGTCGTGCGCCAAAAGTACGCAATTAAAATCACCCCCTAAAATTATGTTATGACCCCGATATGAGCGTTATAATAAATTTTCCAGTGCTTGGTAGAAGAGCAGCTGATTTCTGTAGTCAGGCGGTGCGTTTATGTTGACATTAGTGTATTTATGTATGTTATTTCCCACCTGTACTATAGCTATCCTACCCTGGGAGTCCCTGTCCTTCTCTATAATCTGACGCCTGTCCGATGTCTGTATTATTGCTGTACCCAATCCGATATGTTGAGTACTAAGACTAAAACATGAGTGTCTTAGACCTAAGCATGTTGTGATATATGATGCGTGTTCATCGGTTTTAACGTTAGCTTCCTGAATGAGTATAAAATCAGGTTTATATTTGTGTATGCGTGGTATAAGATGATTAATTTTGGATCTTATACCTCGAATGTTAATACTCATTATTTTAATTTCCGCTGCCATTTTTGTTGTAATATAAGAAAAGGTTGAGTTTAATTATGTTTCTTGTTTCAAACTGTCTGTATTCATGTTATCATTTCTGGAGATATTCAGTAGATTCCTTCGCCGGGCTTGACATATCTACGTCTATAACGAGGCGTGGAGAAGTATCTGACATGTTTCTTTGTCGGGGTGGTGTGTTGATGTTATCACATTCTCTTCCGGTCATGGCGCTGGTCGTTATCTGTTCAGTATAATTACTTACAAATTTCTGTTTGTTTGACCTGTGCGCTTTAGGTGGTGTAGGGTAGTCGTGGTTGTTGAGGGGCGGCAGCGTGGTAACAGGCGTTTGGCGGGCTGGAGGTGTCGAGCTCTCACCGTCAGACAGGCTCTTGGTTGAGCGTCCCCTTTTCCTACCGACCAGCTGGAAACTGTCTTCATCCTCCTTACTATGTCTGGGAGTTCGAGGTGACTTTTTGTGCCATTATAGGTCCCTTCTGGGATTGTACTTTGGCCGGACATTTATTACTCCAGTAGGAGTCTTTCCCACAGACTGTACACACCGTACGGCGCCCCGGACCTGTGATAAAGAGACGGTGTAGCTAATCTTCTACCCCGTCCAACTTCATGTCCACGTAATTTGGCAGAGGTTCTTACGGGTTGCATAGAAGTAACTACTTATCCGTGCTGTTTTTAAGTTTATGCACTTCTGCATGTATATCTCCCGAAATATCCGCGGCTATTTGCTTCACTGTTTCAATCTTTGCGGTTGTAGGCATTCAGTGAATCATAGCTTTGGTATTTTCCTTCTCTATGTTTTCGATTACAATTGTTACTTTAGGATCATGCAGTTCATGCTTCATCCCGTGGAGCCGTTCATAATCAGCCGCCTTTGCTTCCGGTGTCAGCGTAGCGTACCATCTTTTAGGGTTTTCAAAACGGTAGATGGATTTTATCCCTTCCCTACCGATCCCGCAAGGCCCCCTCAAGACGCTCGCCATCAGCGAGTAGTTGAACCGGAATACATGAGGTCCTGATATGGAAAACACAAGTGTGTTCAGTTATCATCAGTTATCAGTTATCAGTTGGGGTATCTTCATTGCACTCCGGACATGTCCATAGGTTCTCAGATCCTCCCCCAGCATATGCATCAGCGTCCTGTGGCTAATAGTGCCAGTTCTGTGTTGGTTGACGAGGCGCCTTGTTTTCCCGATGTACCTCTCGCGTCTGGCCGTGCCGATTCTTACTCCCAAGTCGTTCATCCTGGACAGCGATGTGGAATCACTGACGTCAAAATCCTCTGTTCTCGCCATATCTTTGAGGACGTTAATAACATCGGTACGATCCATGGGCTGGCCATCTACACGGGGGTGCAGAGCCAGCCAGTTTATCAGCTCGTTCATTTCCCTCGACTCCCGCATGCCCCGGGACGAAGATGAAGGTGACTTTACGGACAACAGACTTCCGCAGCGACTCAGTCCACTGTCTACGTACAAATCCAGCTTCGACCTTCTGAATCATGCTCATTGAATCACTTAGTACACACACGTTGGTATAATGCTGTGATTCCAGCCATATGAAAGCCTGTGTAACTGCCATCACCTCCATCGTCATGCTGCTCGTGGTCATAGAGTGGGCACCACTGGATTCATGGAACGGGCTGTAAATGCCCACGCACTTCTCTGCTGCTTTACAACAGATCCATCTGTATAGATGAGAACTTCGGGGCTGTCTGAGTGTTCATAGATGAGCGCGTTAATCTCTGCATTGACAGCGGCAGGGTTCTACTCTCTGCACCGTCTGTCGAGTGTGATAATGCAGGAGAAAGTACACTTAAAAGCTGGAGGCACCGGCACCCATTCCTTGCCGGGGTTGATACTGGTAAGACTGCAGACCTGTCTGACGACATCTTCCGCCCGACCCATCCATGATTTGCCCCTCTTTAGCCTGTCACCATTTTCTCTGAATATAGGGTCATGCAGAGGGTGCTGCTCAACTGCACTTATTGTTAAGTATGCACGGACTCTCCAGATCTTGATCCTGTGTTCCATTCTCGGGAAGTCAAGGAGGTATCTCTTTGCTACACAGCTGGTGTCTCTCGTGCAGCCCAAAATGATGCGCATGGCTTTGATTTGTACCTTTTCAAGTCTTCCAATCTGTGTAGGGCTGACAGTGAGGATGGCCAGGGCATACTCGATGCGTGAAAGCACCAGTCCTTGGAACAGAAGTATTAGCAGTCTTTGCTCGATATTGGCAGTCGCCATGACTCTCATTGCTGACAAACCTTTTCGAGCTTTCGTTATGACATAATCGACATAATCTCTGAAGGACAGGCTACGATCAAGCCTCACGCCAAGATATGTCATTGACTGGGTTCTACTCAAAATGCTCCAATCCATTCTCACTGCCGGCAGGTCTGTGTTCACAATATGGTTGTTTAGGGAGAACCATGTAACCGATGCCTTTGCAGGGTTGACAAGGGCAGCGGCATCAGGAAATTCGATCTAGTTCGCCCTGCATATCATTGGCAACCGCCTGTCTATCTCGACCCTGTCGATACACGAGGATGTCGTCAGCAAATGATAGAGTCCTACCCCTCCCGTCCAACTGTTGTTCAGTGATCAGCATCGTATACACGTTGAATAGTATTGGTGACAGTGGTGAACCCTGCGGCAATCCTGGACATATCGTTATCGGCTCAGAAGACCAACTCCCACATCTTAGCACCACCTTCCTTTGGAGCAGAGCTGCAGCTATCCATGGGCAGGAAGCAGCTGAGTTGTTCCAAGTCATAAGCGAGTCTGTGTGCTACAATTTTCTCCAGTAACTTGCCAACAGTGTTCTGCATCGTAATGATTCTGTAGCCGCTTATCTTGGAATGGTCTTTGTTCGGTTTTGGCAGTGGCAGCAAGTAGCTGTGTAGCCATTCTTCTTTGATCTGACCCCTCTGGATACTGGTGTTGAATTCTCTGGCCAGTTCTTCTATGTCATCATCTGATATCACTAGTAGGTCACCATATCGGATGCCGTCTGGGCCTGGGGCGGTGTTAGGTGATTTCTTGAGCATCGCACGTTTGATCTCACCTGTGATTATCCACTCTTCGTTTGTCCCGACCCCTTCGCACAACTGAGAGAGTGTCGTTGTGGTCCTCTGTCTGGCGGGCTCGTCTTTCTGGTCAGTCCGTTCTATGTAGCGTGCAAGAAGGGCCTTACCTTTATCCGTATCCAACTTTTTCCATGTGAGGTCTGTGCCTTGAAAGTCTGGAATACCCCTACGTTGTGCAGCACCGTTCATGCTCTTATGGAGGCACCAGAATGTCGTAAGAGATCGATCGGAGCACACCTTCCTGCAGAACTCGTCCCATTTCTCGGCCTTGGCTTGT
Organism: Cepaea nemoralis; assembly: GCA_014155875.1. NCBI lineage: Eukaryota > Metazoa > Mollusca > Gastropoda > Stylommatophora > Helicidae > Cepaea > Cepaea nemoralis. The sequence continues at coordinate 22,117 of JACEFZ010009892.1, forward strand.
TTGGCGCAGGATTTGAATAAAGTCATCGTCCAATGTGCCAATGCGCACACAATAGCATAACACCAATTTATTCTTAGTGAGTTACCAGATAACAAATCACATCAAACAAACCTAAGGTATGCGAATACAAAATGGCACATAAGGCTATTCTTACAGGTTCGCCAACTCAACCTGTGGCATGTTAGCCTTTCTGGCCTTTTGCCAGTCTTTGACAACCTGCCTCTTTCCCAGCCATGCCTTCTCGACCTCTCCATTCCATCATGGTGGCTGCAACCATCTTTCTTGTCTCTCTTCGGGAGGAAGTTTGTTTTCTTCTTCTGATCTTGCTTACGGCGTCTTGACCATTGTTGTCGTACGGGAAGGCATTTGTTTTGTTTCTTTGACTCATGGCCCTGTCTTTCTTGATCAGGATGACGCAAGGGTAGTGGTCACTATCGTGGTATCCCAGTGTGCCCCATCGGCACCTTTGTGCAATGGTGGGCGACGCCAGAGCCAAGTCAATAACGCTGTCATAGTCACCTGGTCGAGTGGCTATTCTAGTGACCTTCCCATCATTCAGACAGACTAGGGAAGCAGATTCCAGGGCGTCCTCTAGATCTTCTCCCTGTTTATTTGTGATGCAATTCCCCCATTGACTGCCTCTGGCATTGAAGTCCCCACATTAGATGATATGCCTTTCATCCATATCGAACAAACTCTGCCATTGTCGCACGTCGATCCTCCCATTTCGCGCATAAACGTTCACGATTACAAGCTGCACTGGCGTCATTATTCTTAATGCCTGCACTTGCAGGACATCACTGTTCCAGGAAGACATATCGATCTCAGACGCCAGTTTGTTGTCGCGGACCAGAATGACCTGTCCGAGGTGCCGCCTTTTAAAGAATCCCTGACATCCCTGACTGTTCCGTCGCCGAGCTGTGTTTCTTGTAAGACTAAAATATCGTTTCCGTAGAGTAGTTTTTTCGAGAATGGGTCGGCGTTGGCTAAATGATGCACAGTTCCAGTACAGTACTCGAACGTTTCCGATACCCAATCTGTCACATTTTAAACGCCTTCTGCGTGCGCCTGCCCTCTTCCCACGCCGTGTCCTTGCCGGTCGTCTGGTCGTCATGTTAGGCTTAACTATCGCAACCGGGCGCCGATGATACGCCGAAGGAAGTCCTGGCACGTGTGCACGAACTCCATTGAACGGTCCGAACTCCATTTCACCTCGAAAAACACACTTAATCCATAAACATTTCGGAAAAAAACACGTTCCATTTTACGGGACGAAGAAATGTCCCGCCATCTTGCTTCAAGGGAACTCACTCCACAGCGAAGTGTGTTCGCTTAATGGAACGCTCCTCCCTCGAAACCTTCACTTGTGTTGACTTTGACACGTTTAACAATTTGGTTTTCCATCTTTGATAATCCGTGACAGAGGAAATCTTCAATAATGATGCACAGATACAGATACACGTGGTGAAAACAATCGAAAACACTTCCACAAAATTGATATCACTGATATGTTTGAATAATCCGTGACAGAGCAGATTTTAATCCAGATCTACACGTGGTGAAATCTATCGAAATCACTTCAACAAAATTAATAACACTGATATGTTTGAATAATCCGTGAAAGAGAAAATCTTTAATCCAGATCTTCACGTGTTGAATACTATCAGATGTTGCCTTCTTCATTTTTTTAATGAGGTAAAATGACATTTATTAATAGACTTTTTTGATCAGTTTCCTGGAGAACTTAAATCCAAGAATCTGCATAAACTTATCTTTATATCACCATCCCACATGGGAAAGTAAAATCACTACTGTGGTTGTACCTTTAAAAAAGTCACTGCCAAAACTGGTCAACTAAGTTTCTGTGCATTGTATTTCACATCAACACCTCTGTCATGAAATGCAGCCTTTACATCCCAGTACAATTTTCGGTTCACTTTTGATGGGCCACGTAGAGTTACAGAAAATCAACAGAAGAACGATTTTCTCTATATTCAAGGCTATACAGTCTTGACGTAAGCTTGCAAAGCCTGCAAGTAAACAAACCACCCTGGAAGGCTTTCTATCTGAGAAGTGTAATTTGACACCAGTCAAGCTACCCAGCCAGTCCAGCTTCAATGTGTTACATGTCAAACTGATAAGCAGAGCTAGGAAATCGCCCAACCGCGATGGCTGACCTCCATCTGAAACAGACTAGAGGTGCAAGGTGTGAAATCACTGATAAGACTCAGGGGGCTAAAAATTGTCAGACTCACAGGTGTGAGGGTTAGTGGTTCAGGAAGAATTTATGACAGGACAGACTGGGAGATAATGTGTCTGCCCTGTAGGAATGTGTGAAACAGATCTGACAGAGGCAATTAACACTGGGCCTGTGGACTTTGTACCAGACAGAGAGGAGAAAGGTGTGATGGCCAGTTTTGAAGTGAGAATTGCAATTAACGCCAGGGGAAGATAAGAAGAATTTATGACTGGAATTTCTGGGAGATAATAGGTCTACCTGGACTCAGTATATATATTAGGCTGTTAGTCCTGGTCGGGTTAGATACGAAATCAGTGGAAACAGGTAGGCAGCCAATTCAATGTCTGTAGTCTTATGTCTGCTAGATTTCACTAGGAAAGTTATTTCTTAGTAACTAGTCAAGTCTTTTAGATGTATGTACTGATTTTCAGTCTATATCTGACCTAGGTGACTTCAAGAAGTATCATTGCTTCAGGTTACTTGAGTGTATATCCTATTGCTATAAGGGTTATTCTTACTATACAAGTATATACCTTTTGGGAGACAGACTTTTGACTTTCACTTATCATGTTAGATGTCTGTTACTCTATGGAAACTTAGTTTCTCAGTCGTGGTAGATGCTGTTAGTTCTTTGTAAACTAGCCTAGTTGCCTGTTGGTGTGTGCATTTGTTGTACAGAATATAGTCAACTGACTACTTCCTTATTTCTTACCACAGCAGTGGCTAAGTAGGGACTGCTCTGAGTATTGTTTCTATGTCTAATATTTATGTAAACAATATTGTTACTAACTTTGCATAATGCTATTATGTTAAAGTATTGAAAGTTTGATATATTTGAATTTCCGTATGCATCAGTGTTGTTATACTCTGGATATGCACTTGGCAAACATTTATTTAGTCTGTAACGTATATGGAAACTATGTTTCCCAGTTTGTTGTAGATAAGGATATTACTTACTTTTTTGCATTATACAATGTAGGTAAGAATAGCCTTATGTGTCATTTTGTATTCGCATACCTTAGGTTTATTTGATGTGATTTGTTATATGGTAACTCACTAAGAATAAATTGGTGTTATGCTATTGTGTGCGCATTGGCACATTGGCCATCGATTGTGTTGGAAGCAGAGGTGTAATGGTACAGACATTACCCACAATTGGTATAGGGTATATGGTGCTAAACTTTTTCAGTGTATTGTGTGCGTGCGTTTACGGTAATTCACGAAAACCTGGCACAGGTACTGGTCACTGCTTGTAAGCCCGGATGATCAGGAACTATTATGATACCATTACCGACCCTGTGAGCTGCTAAACCAACTTTGAACGGAGTGGCTTAGAATGTCGGTATTAGCGACATGGACATGGGACGGCAGAAATGTAATAATTACAGGCGTGTGAGACAATTGAAAAGCCCGTCCCAGACTAAGACAGTAAGAGGGAGGAGGATGGTGAACGCAGTAGAGCTGGAAGATAAACTTGGTCAGACTGGTCATTGTATATGTGTGTGCTAGGATATGTTTTACTTAGGATTGCGCTGATGTAGAACTAGATATAACACATTCTTGACTTTCTTTCAAGCTCTCCCAAAGAGCACCTATGTTTAGATCTCAACTGGAGACGACTAGGTAGTGCCAGGACTGACAGGAGTCAGAATACCAGCAAGCTGTTTTGTTTCTACTGGAGAGAGGGGATCTGGACCACAGATCCAGATAGTTCAAGTAACAGTAAAGTTATGTAATGTTTCTCATCACAATATGTTATATGAATTCATCACCATCATATTGAAAACCATCAGATGTCTCTGATTATGATTAGTAAATAAATGTTGTAGTATTGTAACTCATAGTTCTGTCATTATATTTTTTCCAATTGTGCATACGTGTTGTGTGTGTACTTTGGTGGTGGTTCACTTAAACACCAAGGAAGGGAGCAGTCAAGGAGAAAAACCTGTACTGGGATAGTTGTTAATTACACTTCAATTTAGACTTAAAAATCTATCCTAGCTAACCTTCTCTTTCCTATTCATTGGCGAATATTCAGCACAGTTCATTTCAATTTTGTAACGAGCCACTTGGAGCTGTACTGGTGGATATTCAGGGCTTAATCTAGTAGTTCAGCAATATAGATTTTGTCCCTAGTCAGTTTCTGACTATTTGGGGTTGCGCGCCAGTGAATAATACTTTCATCTAGGCCGGTGGGCACCCCGACTTCTGACAACCTCCAGTTTATCAATGCTGCTATTTTTGTCTGTTTCATTTTCGCCATACTTGCAGACGAGAAGCAGGCACCATCAACATCATTAACATCATTTCATTTTATTTTTTTTTAAACGTTTATTTCATACAAATCAGTGTATATTTACAAGGCGTAATGTGTGTTTCTTTTGTTTGTGTATATTACAGAGCGTTGCCGTTTGTTAGTGTTAGGTGTCACATGTGTGAACAAAGCAAATACATACATATATACAGTTATATTATGACATTTAAGGCATAGTGCATGTAAACGCGCGCACACACACACAAACACACACTCGTACACATGCGCGTGCAAATACATGCAACACACACACACACACCTGCATCCACACCCAGACGCGTACATATGTTACTGCCAGCGACACAGGTACACATCCACAATATATTTCATGTTGCACATTCAAATATAATAATGGGAAAATTAATAATAATGGTAGCAGTAGTAATAAACGTATTAATAATAATAAGTAATACTGTCATTTAAAACTGTCATTTACTGCCAATATAGTACCTTGCGGTGTATGGCAGAGGGGTCTTTGAGCCTGAGGAATAAAGGCCGCCTGGCTAGTGCAGTCGCCGCGAACTGTGCAGGTTAGGATTTTCTTTTTGCCCCCGACAGAAAAAAATCCGATACCTTACCGAGGGATCGAACCCGGGCCTCCCGAATGAGAGTCCGGCGTTCTAGCCTCTCGGCCAGCCGCTCCTCATAATAAGTAATAATAATAATAAATAATAAATAATAATAATTGTCAGATTATTTGGCCTGTAAAACGTTTTTTTTTTTTAAATTCATGTTTTCCTTTAAAATTTCGATTACAACAAATGCATTAATATACACATATGCGATAATATTACATTTATGGCATGTGCAATTGCCTACACATTACTTGAT
>JACEFZ010009892.1:32500-45420 GCA_014155875.1 Cepaea nemoralis
TAGTGGTTCTAAAACCAGTACATATAGGAGTGGCGACAGAAGACATCCTTGTCTCACCGATCTTGTCAGCCGGAACCCTCCAGTGAGTGTGTGGTAAACCAAAACCTTACTCTCAGGATTCTGGATAAACATCATTTCAATGAACGGTTTTACGTTGTGAAGAGAAACCAGAGTAACAAATTAAACTGCCAAATGGCAAATATTCCTCAAGGTCGTGCAAGTGTTTTATACTGTTACTGCATTGCATTATACCGAATCTAAACTACACTTAATAAAGAAACAAAACTATCACCTACTTATAATCTTTATATTAGAACTTTCATGATAGCATTTGAGTGTCAGATTCCAGTATAGTTATTCAACAGCGTAATATTAAATGAAATTTTCCAAAACAAATTCTGAGGAGTCATATCCCTTATTAACAGTTATGTAAATATTATGCCCCCTTTTTATTACGGACACACACACACACACACACACACATATACACACACACGCACGCACGCACACCCACACACACACACGCACGCACACACTCGCACACCCACTTTCTCTCTCTCTCTCTCTCTCTCTCTCTCTCTCTCTCTCTCTTTACAACTTTTATGAGTGTTAAAATTGTTGCAATGTGTATTGTTTGTGTTTTTACAGAGCGTTGCATGTGGACGTGTAGGTGACATATGCGCAGTATTACAACATTTTACATCCTCACCAAGTGGCTCCAAACCCGCCAGTACATCACCACCACTTCGGTAATGATGATAATGGCAGCAAAAATTGTTAGAACCAATCAATGAGGGCGGCAGCAGCGTTAATATCAATAGTAACAGGAGGGTATAAGGGGGAAATGGGGAGTATAATAATACTAAGGATCGTAAGGTAAGAATAAATATCCATAGAACCCTAATAATAGAAATGGTAATACACAAGAGTAATAATCGCAATAAGGAAGAATCGATAAATAAAAGTACATTGTATTTGTATTGTTAGCGTTGTTACATGCGTCCTGTGTGTTCAGTATTTGTGTGCGTATATTAACAGAGCGTTGCATGTGTGCGTGTAGGTGACATATGAGCAATATTAGTACAATGTATACATTGACAGTTTTATTTGGAGGGGGGGGGGGGGGGGGTTACCCAAAAATTTTGTTTTACTATGTTTGTTTCCCTTGTCACCATCTCACCAAAGGGCTCCAAACTCGTTCAACATAGAAGATGTCAGAAGACAATGGTTGTTCTCTCAGGAGCTGTCGCGGCTGGCAAAGATTAGTTTCATTTTCATGCCAAGGCATGTTGGTTTAAAATATGATTAATAAACAACAACAGAACTGATGTCGTGAACCGCTACACACTGCTGGATTTGCTGAAGAAGGTATCCAAAGCACTTATGGACTGAATGGTTCGATATGCAATGAGGTTGATCTGTCGACTAACTAACTAACTGAACATCGAAGAAAACCGGCTCATGAACAGTTTCATATCTCAGAAACTTAAACACTTTTGTCATATTAATCGTCACAGTCGCCTGAAAAGAAAAAATATGGAACACATGGTTCCTGGAAGAGAGGCAGGGGTCGCCCTGCTCGAACAGAGTCACGACATGAGGGTGTATGTATGTGGTGGGAGAAATGGCAAAAGATCCTGTAACTCTTCGGCGGGCGTGTAACAGGGAGAATAGCTTTGAAAGAATTATATACTTCTATTAAATTGCTAATACAATTTTTTAAATGATATCACTCCGGTACGAATCTTGGACCTTGTCCACGTCAGACTGGATGCACTAGACTCGAGTTTCGCTCTCGTTTGAGCTCGTCGGTATTGCATATCACTCACTGGACCCGGGATCGAACTCCGGATCATTGGCGGGTGTGTAACCACTTGACCCCGCGGCTCACGCAAGACGCGACCAAATTATAATACTAGAATATCACAACGTCACCCATTGTAGGCTATAGCTCACAGTTTGCCCGATCGCCGCGATTGACATCCGTCAATCGATATGACCCCGAATGATCAGGTCTTCTCGATCTGGCAAAGCACCACAGGCACCTAAAGTCCAATAAGCAATTATCACATTTATTTATTTGGTCAAGTGTATTTATTTGGTTGCATGGTCAAGTGGTTACACACCCGCCAGTAATCCGGAGTTTGATCCCTGGTCCAGTCAGAGATATGCACTACTGACGAACTCAAACAAAAGCCAAACTCGGGTCTAGTGGTTCCAATCTGACGTGGACAAAGCTCAAGATTCATACCGGAATACGATCAGTGTTGCCAGTAGTGGGTTGTGCTGAACCTTCAAACCTCACATCCAAAAAAAAAACCAAATAAATCGATATCATGAACCATTACTACTACTAAATTGCCGTCTTGTGTTATATTGTGCTTAACACACACACACACACACACACACACACACACACATACACACACACACACACACACACACACACACACACACAATAACTACAACCCATGAAGTAACGAGTGTAACTGATCAGATGAATTCGTGCAGTAATTGTTCATCCTCAATGGATGCATGTGAACTCATGGTCATTTCCACCGTCATGCACCTTTTGACGTCTCACATGCTCAGCGTGCGACCTAACTGCAATAATGTTCTCCTTTGTATTCCATTCCTGATATTCTCCCTAGATGCAATGCAATCAGCGGTGACTTGCTTCCAAGGTGCAATATCAATATAATTTATCATGTACTTTATTTCAATGTACCCAGTGTGGCATTTAAATTCGTTCCACGTGCCACGACTGGCACGCGTGCCGTAGGTTGCCGACGCCTGGCCTAGCCTATACGTTATTCACGTTCCCATACAATTGGGACACGATCGTAAACCTTGTTTGAGATCGGTGATGGTGTGAAATATTGATTAGGGATGCCAGATTGTGTAACTGAGAAACCGGATCATGTCTCTAAAGAATCAGAGGTCAACGTGGATGAGAGTTTTATGACACTCGCGTTTAAACGGCATGTGCAATGATGGTGGGATTGATTGATTGATTGATTGATTGATTGATTGATTGATTGATTGATTGATTGATTGATTTAGGAACCGACATCACAGCATTCGGGTCATTCCCCTAAGCGCTCCGTCCCCATCCTCAGCAGCCAGCGAAGAGCTCCAACGGTGGGATATTAGGTTCAAAGGTCGATTAAACTGAAACTTTGACTTCTCGTTCAGAAAATAATGGCTACCGAACGAAAAATTGCATGGAAAATTCAACCCAGGGTCGATCGCAACGTTCTGCAAAGACATGTAACATTAAAAGAAAAGAGAAGTATAAAAATGTTACAAACATTAACGCTGTCACTACATATGAAGTTTAACGGCATGATATCACATTGCTAATAATGTGCCACTGTCACTGCTACTTTAGAAAATAGCTGTCATTCTTGTTGAAGTGTTTGCGGAGTAGATCTTCAATTTGTGATTTGCGTTTCTTGCGTGGTCTGTTATGCCCTCTCGTCGATGGAAATGTAACGTTTCTAATTTTACACTCTTCTTAATGGTCATTTCTTCATTGTTTTATGAAAGACCATTTTTCTTAGTATTGTTTGTTGAATGAGCATTTTCATTTCAGTTTTGTTTGTTTTTTAAATTTATTAATACGATCAACAAATCTATCAGCTATCATCATCATCAGTGGCATCAGCCACTTTTGCCGTCAAGCGTCGTGGGGAGGAATAATTGTTCGATGGGTAACACTGGACGGTGTAATTTCGTGTGCTTGTAAACATTTTTTATGTCGCCAATCCATTTTATCCTCAGGCGTCCTCTTGCTCTCGAATCAGATCTGCCATGATATCGAGGCAGTACTGGTAGTTGATGATGTTGCATTCTAACGGGATAGCCGAACCATTTGATCTTCTGCCCTTCAGTGTATGTGGCACAAGGTGTTGATCCACTGTCTCTCTGATAACATTATTTCTTATTCAGTCTCGGATATTATCACCAATTATAATTAAAAACGTCATTCATTTCATCAGACATAAAGATTCATTCATTCATCCATTCATTCAGTAGCATGTCCTATGCAGAACCTCGCTCCCAGGTCTAAAGGGCGTATGTTGCAATGGGAAAGATGCATGCTCTTAAAGATATAATTTTTGTAGCTCTATGTGTCCCACCCCATAATTTATTCAGTTGTTTTAGTCTTTGAAGAGAATTTGATAGTCGTCGTTTAATTTCTTTCATGTGTCACCATTGTTGGTAATCAATGACACAAGGGGACGCAGAGGTGTTTCCAAGGCACCAGGGCCAAGACCGACTAACATGTCCAAGTCGTGTGTCTTCGGCAACAGGTCCCTTCGGGATCCTGGCTAACGTAGTAGAATCGCTGATTCCTCCGAAATCGGAGAGTATCTTCCTGCACGGCGAGGAACCACCAGTCTGCACACCAATAAACCAGACATGGGACAATGGATCCTCACGCAAATCTCAGGTCAGGTGTGACATCACACTGATGTTGGACAATAGGATGTCTTCATCCGACATACAGGACTTCACGCTGGAGTTCACAGCCAGCGAACACAAGCAAGCAAGCAATGACCCAAGATATTCAATATTTTCCACCACCTCCAATCTTTCCTCATTAACATATATATCTTTCTCCATAGTAGTTTTATCTGTATGCATTATCTTTGTTTTTGCTATGTTAAGATATAAATTGTAATTTTCACTATTTCTTTGGGTTAAAGTTATTAAGTTTTCTATAATCTATACCATTCTGTGATGTGGATAGCAATACCGTATCATCAGCATATCGAATCTCTGGTAACACAGAGATTATGTTGTTAAATACATAATTACTTACAGCTTAGTTTACAACTAATTGTGTACATGTCATAACAGACAGAAACTAACGAACCGTAACAACCATAAACCATAGCGGTAATGAAAACGAAACTGCTGAGTTTGTGGACGCGAACATTTGAAGTTTAGTTTAGTCGACGGATCAACATCACGGCACACTGATGTAACCAATTAGTGCTCCGTTCTACTCCTACCCCAAGCCTGAGTCCGGAGAATCTAAGCTCTGACCCCGATATGAGCGTGATAATAAATTGTCCAGTGCTTGGTAGAAGAGCGGCTGATTTCTGTAGTCAGGCGGTGCGTGTATGTTGACAATAGTGTAATTATGTATGTTATTTCCCACCTGTACTATAGCTATCCTACCCTGGCAGTCCCTGTCCTTCTCTATAATCTGCCACCTGTCCGATGTCTGTATTATTGCAGTACCCAATCCGATATGTTGGATACTAAGACTAAAACATGAGTGTCTTAGACTTGGTTGAGCGTTCCCTTTTCCTACCGACCAGCTGGAAACCGTCTTCATCCTCCTTACTATGTTGATCCGTCTGGTAGTTCGAGGATGTGCAGTGGTGTAACGAACTGAGGGCGCAATATGCGACAGTGTTGTAGGATTTCGCCTACGTGTTTGATCCTAAGTGCTTGTATTTTGGTTGTTATGTCTTGAAGGGCGATACCTCCATCTTTTTTGTCTTGCATGAGTGTAGTGTGTTTGATACTGTAGATGGTGCTGTGCTGCCAAACACAAAGCGTCTAATCTCTTTTTTATGTTTGTGACAGTCTGACATGGGAGGTATAGGACTGTGCACAGATATAGTATTTTTGGAATTATGTATGTATTAACAATGGTACTTCTACCAAATATGGTAGTTGTTTTGTATTTGTAACTCTGCAACATATCTATTATTTTTTTCTCTAGATTTTGCCATGTGTCTTTGTTTGTCTGATTTGGTTGACATGGGAAGACTATTCCGTACAATTTTATAAGAATGTTTGATGTTAAGTCAAATGGAAAATCCGCCTTATTTTTCCATTTGCCTAAACCCATTATAGTAGATTTTTGGACGTTTAATTTTGCCCCACGCCCTTTGCCGAAAAACGAGAACGTTTCCAAAATGATCCGTACAGATTTTTCAGTTGTCGGAAAGAAAATTGTATCGTCCGCATAAGCACGCAGCTTTTGTTCACCCTTCCCTGGTATGAATGTACCCCTGACAAAGTCGTCCTGTCGTATCTTTTCTAGAAGTGGCTCTAGAGCGACAACATACAGTAATGGGGACAAGGGAAACCCCTGTCTCACTGACCTAGTCAACCTAAAAGAATTAGTTAGGGTATGGTTTAACAGAATCCCACTTTCCGGTTTCAAATATAAAATTTTGACTCATGTCCGAAAATAATTTCCCACGTTGCAATGTGAGAGAGTTTTGTGGAGGTATGAGTGAGATATTCTGTCGAATGCTTTTTCTTGATCTAAAGAGATAATTGAGGACTGACAGTTTTTCAGATGCGTGTTGTTGATGATGTCCCTTATGAAGTGTGTGTGTTGCTGGATATTCCGGAGTTGCTGGTCTTCATGAATGAGAGTTGCCATTACTGGTTTCAATTTATTATTCAAAGTCTTTGTTAAAATATTTTAGTCTACGTTTAACAGCGAGATCGGTCTGTAACTCTTTAAAAGTGTCTTGTCGGGGTTCTCCTTCGGAATAAGAGTGATGTAAGACGTGTTGAAACTGGATGGGAGTTCTTGTTTGTGGAAAGATTCAGAGAATACTGTTAGTAAAGGGGGACATAGAAGAGGACAGAAAAACTGCTAGAATTCAGCGGTAATACCGTCAGAGCCAGGCGATTTGCCCTTCTGCATTCCGTGAACCGCTTGTGTTTATCTGTTAGTAATAATTCGGTATCTAGTGGTAGTTTCTGTTCCTCTGTAAGTTGTTTTTTGAATTTCATAAAGTTTTCTTGTACGTGCGCCTGTGTGTTTTCTTCTGTGTAAAGGTTCTTATAATAATCTTCAAAGGCTAAGGCTATTTGTTGTGGCTCGACTTGTATATTTCCTTCCTTGTCAATTATCTGGCCTATTTGTCTGCTGCGCTGTATGTTTTGTTCTAAAGCTAGGTATTGTTTACTCGGTATCTCTTGTGTTATAGTTTGTAACTTTGTTCGCAGTAAAGCCCCCTGAAATCGATGATGTCTGTGGAGATCTAATTCTTCCTGTAATGCTATGATGTGTGGTGAATTTTTGTCTGTCTGTAGTAAGAGCTTAATTGCATTTTCCAATACTTTTTCTTGTTGTAGTTTTTGCTTGTGTATTACTGCTGCTAGTGTTTGAGATCTCTCTCGTATAGTTTGTTTAAGTGTTTCCCAGAGTTCTCGCGCATTACCCGCTGGTATATCGCTTGTGTATGTGAGGATCAGTTTCGTTATGCTATCTACATAGTCCTGATTTTGTAAAAGTGTGCTGTTAAGTTTCCAATGGGGAGATCTTCTAAAATGTGGTGTTGCTTGTACTGTGTTTATTGTTGCAACTACAGCCTTGTGATCTGTGAAGTTCAGTGTCTCCTGTAAATGCTTGACTTGTGTTATATGATGTGTTATGGGTGCATACATTCTATATAATCGCGCTGCTCTATTATGCGCATTGTTTATGTGTGTTGTATCTGTTCCATGGGGGTGCATCTGCCTGTATGCGTCTGTTAGCCTATGTATATCTAAAATTGTTTGCAATATGTCTAACTGATGTTCCTTCTCCCCTATTGTGTTTCTAATTTGCTTTCTTATATCTCCATTTATAAGGTCATTCGCCGAAAGTACGCAATTAAAATCACCCCCTAAAATTATGTTGTGACCCCGATATGAGCGTAATAATAAATTTTCCAGTGCTTGGTAGAAGAGCGGCTGATTTCTGTTGTCAGGCGGTGCGTGTATGTTGACAATTGTGTATTTATAGTTGTTATTTCCCACCTGTACTATAGCTATCCTAACCTGGCAGTCCCTGTCCTTCTCTATAATCTGTCACCTGTCCGATGTCTGTATTATTGTGTACCCAATCCGATATGTTAAATACTAAGACTAACATGAGTACAAAAACATTGTTTTAAAACATGAGTGTCTTAGACCTAAACATGTTGAGATATATGATGCGTGTTCGTCGGTGTTAACGTTAGTTTCCTGTATGAGTAAAAAAATCAGGTTTATATTTGTGTATGCGTAGTATAAGATGATTATTTTTGAATCTTATACCTCGAATGTTAATACTCATTATTTTAATTTCCGCTGCCATTTTTGTTGTAATATAAGAAAAAGGTTGAGTATAATTATGTTTCTAGTTTCAAACTGTCTGTATTCATGGTATCATTTCTGGAGATATTCAGTAGATTCCTTCGCCGGGCTTGACATATCAAAGTCTATAACGAGACGTGGAGAAGAATCTGACAGGTTTCTTTGTCGGGGCGGTGTGTTGATGTTATCACATTCTCTTCCGGTCATGGCGCTGCTCGTTATCTGTTCAGTATAATTACTTACACATTTCTGTTTGTTTGACTTGTCCGCTTCAGGCGGTGTAGGGTAGTCGTGATTGTTGAGGGGCGGCAGCGTGGTAACAGGCGATTGGCAGGCTGGAGGTGTCGAGCTCTCACCGTCAGACAGGCTCTTGGTTGAGCGTCCCCTTTTCCTACCGAGCAGCTGGAAACCGTCTTCATCATCCTTACTATGTTGAGTTAGTTAGAACTCTGGGAGTTCGAGGTGACTTTTTGTGCCATTATAGGTCCCTTCTGGGATTGTACTTTGGCCGGACATTTATTACTCCAGTTTGAGTCTTTCCCACAGACTTTACACGCCGTACGGCGCCCCGGAACTGTGATGAAGAGACGGTGTCGCTTGTCTTCTACCCCGTCCAACTCCATGTCCACGTAATTTGGCAGAGGTTCTTACGGGTTGCATAGAAGTAACCACTTTGTATATCTCCCGAAATATCCGCGGCTATTTGCTTCACTGTCTCAATCTTTGCGGTTGTAGGCATTTAGTGAATCATAGTCTTGGTCTTTCCCTTCTCTATGTTTACGATTACAATAGTTACTTAAGGATCATGCAGTTCATGCTTCACCCCGTGAAGCCGTTCATAATGAGCCCCTTTGCTTCCGGTGTCAGCATAGCGTACCATCTTTTAGGGTCCTCAAAACGGTAGATGGATTTTATCCCTTCCCTACCGATCCCGCAAGGCCCCTTCAAGACGCTCGCCATCAGCGAGTAGTTGAACCGAAATACATGAGGTCCTGATATAGAAAACACAAGTGTGTTCGCTTGATGGAACGCTCCTCCTTCGAAACCTTCACTTGTGTTGACTTTGACACGTTTAACAATTTGGTTTTCCATCTTCGATAATCCGTGACAGAGGAAATCTTCAATACAGATGCACAGATACAGATACACGTGGTGAAAACAATCCAAAACACTTCCACAAAATTGAAATCACTGATGTGTTTGAATAATCCGTGACAGAGGAGATTTTAATCCAGATCTACACGTGGTGAAGTCTATCGAAATCACTTCAACAAAATTAATAACACTGATATGTTTGAATAATCCGTGAAAGAGAAAATCTTTAATCCAGATCTTCACGTGGTGAATACTATCGGATGTTGCCTTCTTCGTTTTTTTTTTGTTTTTTTTTAATGGGGTAAAATGACATTTATTAATATACTTTTTTGATCAGTTTCATGGAGAACTTAAATCCAAGAATCTGCAGAAACTTACCTTTATATCACCATCCCACATGGGAAAATAAAAATCACTACTGTGGTTGTACCTTTAAAAAAGTCAACTAAGTTTCTGTGGCATTGTATTTCACATCAACACCTCCAGTTTCTCAATGCTGCTATTTTTGTCTGTTTCATTTTCGCTATACTTTAAAATCCAGCGCCAGACGAGGACCAGGGAAGAATTAAATCACAAAAATAAGACCGGCACCGTCGTTTGTAAGCACCGAGTAAGGATAAGTCCAGACATGTGCTGTAAAGAAACTGCGGTAAATCTAAAATATCCGTAGATGTGGAATTGTGCCATCGACGATTTCCGTCACCTCCAAACAGTTTGATGAGAGGAAGTCCGGACAACAGCAGAGAATAGCCGCCGTTATTACCATAAGTTCAATGACAATGAACGATTTATACGTTGTGAAGAGAAACCAGAGAAACAAATTAAACTGCCAAATGGCAAATATAGCTCAAGGTCGTGCAGGTGTTTTATAATGTTATTATATTGCATTATACTATATCTAAACTATACTTAATAAAGAAACAAAAATATCACCTACTTGTAATCTTTATGTTAGAACTATCATGAGTATCAGATTCCAGTATAGTTATACAACAGCGTAATATTAAATGAAAATTTCCAAAACAAATTCTGAGGAGTCATATCCCTTCTTAACAGTTAAGTAAATATTATGCCCACTTTTTATTACGGACACACACACACACATACACACACTCACACCACACACACTCACACTTACACACGCACACCCACTCTCTCTCTCTCCTCTCTCTCTCTCTCTATATATATATATATATATATATATATATATATATATATATATATATATATATATATATATATATATATATATATATATATATATATATATATATATATATATATATAAAACTTTCACTGAGTGTTAAAATTGTTGCAATGTGTATTGTTTGTGTTTTTGAAGAGCGTTGCATGTGGACGTGTAGGTGACATATGCGAAGTATGACAACATTGTATTCATTGAAACATTTTTTACACTTGAAATGGTTGTAAGGGAGAAGAAAACAACCCACAACGAACAAAAGTGCTGTTATTTTTCCCCGCCACCACCCTCGCCTATCGGCACCAACCCCACCAATACCATCACCACCAATCTTCGGTAATGGTGACAAAGGCAGTATCTTGTTAGAACTAAATCAGTGAGGGCGGCAGCAGCATCAATAACAACAGTATCGGTATGGTGAGAAAGTGGGGGAGGGGGGATGAAGGAAGATACTAGTTTACAATGCAGAAAGGGTGGTGATTGCGTTTGTTTTGTTCGTGTTGTAGTGTTGTTACATGCGTCATGTGTGTTCAGTATTTGTGTGCGTGTATTTACAGAACTTTGCATGTGGGCGTGTAGGTGACATATGTGTAATACTTCAACCGTCTAGTCATTGACATATTTACATATGAGAAGGGGGGACCCAAAGTTTTGTTTCCCCTGTCACCATCCTCACCAAGTGGCTCCAAACCCGCCAGTACATCACCACCACTTTGGTAATGATGATAATTGCATCAATATATATATTTTTCTAATAATTGAGTGTTAAAATCGTTGCGAATTGTATTGTTCGTGTTTTTACAGAGCTTTGCATGTGGACGTGTAGGTGACATATGCGCAAAATTTCCAACATTTTATACATTTGAACATTTCTTCATTGACATTGTAGTAAGGAAATATTTTAAAACAAATGCGTGATGGATGTGCGCCGTTATTATTTCCCCTGCCGCCTCGCTCTCCTGCCAGCTCCAAAACTCCTACCAATTACCATAACCACCCCTCGGTGATGATGAACATGGCGGTGCAAAACTGTTAAGAACCAACCGGTGAGGGCGGCAGCAGAAACAACAATCACAGTATCAAAAAGGTGGGAAAGGGGGATGTGACAGTATACGGGTTTACAAAGCCATAAATATTAATAATGATTACAAAGATAATAATGCAAATAACAACCAAATACATCAATAATAATAATGACAAAGAATAAAACTGCTAAGGGTGATAACAGCAATGACAATACAGCAATGATAATAATAGTTATGATAAGGATCACATTTTCCAAACATGTGATTCCATTTGCTAAAACTATTTTCTTAGCGATGGTGTTAAAAACATGGCAGGTACATACAATTGCAACCTGCACTGTTCAATAATACAGTAGGTGTAAAAGGAGTTGGTTATCTTTTTTTCTCCTTCCTTATATTTTACTTATTTTTATTTTTTTGTCTTAATTGTAAGGGTTCATTTATTTTTTTCTTTCCTTTTTTTTAAATAAAATAAACAAGCATTTGTATCAACATAAATATTTACAATCTCATTGGTTTGGTAAACATCTATGATTTTATATTCATTCATTCAACATTCACTCACTTTTTCCTGTTTCTTTCTCGCACTCATGTATACTAAAATGATATCTTAAAGAAGAGTACTTGTGTTTACTCTGGCGATATCTGTGATATTTTGTGTTTATAGCATAGGAAAATACCCATTTGCATGTTTCATTTCTTGAACACATTTACATGTGAAAGGGGGTAACATGGGAGATGATGGTTATATATTAATAATGATAACAGTAATAATAATGCAAATAA
This sequence comes from Cepaea nemoralis, assembly GCA_014155875.1. Classification (NCBI taxonomy): domain Eukaryota; kingdom Metazoa; phylum Mollusca; class Gastropoda; order Stylommatophora; family Helicidae; genus Cepaea; species Cepaea nemoralis. The sequence continues at coordinate 44,711 of JACEFZ010009892.1, forward strand.
ACACTAAATCCTTCAATAATAATAATGACAAAAAGCAAACCCCCTAAGGGTGATAACAGCAATGATAATAAACAGCAGTGATAATAATAGTTATGGTAATGATCACATTTTCCAAACATGTGATTCCATTTGCTAAATGATTAACTTTGGGATGGTGTTAGCATAGCATAGCAGGTACAAACAATTGCAACCTGCAATGTTCAATAATAGTATTAGTAAAAGGAGTTGGTTATCTTTTTTCTCCTTGCTTATTTTTTATTTTTTTGTCTTAATTGTAAGTGTTCATTCACCTTTCCCCCCTCCTCTTCATTTATTTTTTTTTTAAATAAACAAGCATTTGTATCAACACAAATATTGACAATCTCATTGGTTTGGCAACTATGTGTGGCTTTGTATTCATTCATTCAACATTCACACACATTTTCCTGTTTCTTTCTCGCACTCATGTATACCAAATTCTAAACTCATAAAGAAGAGTACCTGTGTTTACTCTGGAGATGTCTGTGATATTTTGTGTTTACAACATAGGAAATTTATCCATCTGCATATTCCATTCCTTGAACACATTACATGTGAATGGTGGTTTACAAAGAAAAGGGGAAATCTTTACATTTTCTTTCCCTTGCCACCTTTCTCACCAATTGGTTCCACTCCACCAAAGCCCTCATAATCACCCACTGGGCAAAATTTTAAAGGGGTTAAAAAAAGGG
>JACEFZ010009893.1:0-10000 GCA_014155875.1 Cepaea nemoralis
GGTAAGAAGAAGAAGAGGAAAGAGAGGGACGGGTACCTAAGATTTACAGGGATGTAGACAAATGTCTGGCCGAGGCCCACAATAAGGAAAAGGATTTTAAACAGTGTGCCTGTTGACTCCACTTTCCCCCTAGGGACAACTGGCTACAGCGTCGTAACTTGATGCTTCTTTACAATAGTGAACTCGATGTCGCTATTGTGAACAAGTTAATCAAGATATGATTCTCATATCACACTACTAAAAAAATCATAATACACAATTCGTGTATTGTAAATTCGTGTTCACCAAATGTCTTACATGCGTCACTACTTTGTGAACTTTTGTTTGTAGTCGGCTAACTTTTTGTGTAAATCTCTAACTTTCCGGAAGTACACACACAGCTGACTTAATCGGATGTTATTAACACAGTGTTGTTCCGCATGGATGTAACAATATTCGGAATGCACTGTTCTTATAAACATCTGGTGAGTTCGATGTTTCGCTGGAAACTATGGATTTCAATGTTCTTCAGGAGTTTAAATGTCACTAGTTACTTTCACACGGATTAAAATACAACGGAATATGTCCGGTTGATAGGTACCACGGATAAATTAGATCGTTCACTTGAAGTAAGTTCCGAACTTATGTGGCACTGATTTTTTGTGTGTTCATAATATTTACAATAAATACTGTTCACTTTCTAACATATTCTACGCAATTATACACCACAGTTATCACAATAATTATAAGATAATACCAATATTTACAATGGGACAAAGTCCCTATCACATATTTCCCAGCTTCTCTGAAAAAATGTCATTACTGGCTATAATGATCTGAGTGATTTGACACATTGCATTCAGACGTAGTTGGTTGCTGGGTGTCGTCGGGACAACGGGACAGAAGATCAGCTAATGTATTAAGCTTGCCGGGGATATGTTTTACCTCAAAACTGTAGTCTTGGAGCAAAAGCGACCAGCGTGCAATCATGTGGTTTGTCGGAGCACCTGATATGATTATCGCCAGCGGACTATTGTCGGTTTCCACAATGAAAGTGCCTCCCAAGGAGGAATCTGGACAGTTTTGTGATTGCATATACAAAGGCTAGGGCTTCTTTCTGAGGTGTGGACCAATTTCGTTCCCTCGGTTTAAGCTTGCGGCTCAAGTAATATACAGGATGTAAAATGCCGTCATATTCCTGTAATAATACTGCCCCAATCGCCACGGAGCTCGCATCCGTGCGCAATCTGAAAGTAATATGCAAATTTGGCAACTTAAGAATGGGTTTCTTTGAATTATTTTTAGAAAAATGAGATAATACTTTTTCAAATGCAGGTTTTAGGCATTCGCTGTTCACAATTTTATTTGGTTGGTCTTTCTTTAATAGGTTAGTAAAACATTCAGTCAGTTCAGCAAAATCTGAGTATGAACTGTCTGTAGTAATTTAACAGTCCTAGAACACTTCTGACTTGTTTCTTTGTAGTCGGAAGTGATAGTTTTAGAATTTTTGACACGATGTTGTCGTCAGTCGTGACAAAGCCGTTAGAGATTTTATAGCCCAAAAAGGAGATTTCTTGGTAGGCCATGTCAACTTTAGCAGGTTTTACTGTCAGTCCGTGCTGTCTGATACGGTCAAATGTCTGCTGTAGTGTCGTTATATGGTCTGTCATTGTCTTTGTGTGTACACAAATGTCGTCCATGTACGAGATGATATTCGTTATGTCTGTCAGAAGTAATCTAGTCATGCGTACGAATGTTGCGGGGCATTCACAAGCCCAAATGGTAATTTGCACCATTCGTACAGTCCCCAGGGTGTGGCAAATGCTATCAGGTGTCTGCTCTGTTCGTCTACTGGTATTTGCCAGTAACCTTTTGTCATGTCCAGTTTCGTAAAGTATCTAGAGTCTGTCAGTTCAGTCAGTAGTTCTTCACAGTTGGTCATTGGTTCTAAATCCAACTGTGTGATCTTATTTAATTTACTATAGTCCACACAGAGTCTTATTGTGTTGTCCTTTTTACGCACAATGACTATTGGAGAACAAAAATGTGACTGTGATCGTCTGATGATGTTGTTCTTTTCTAAGTCTATAATTTCTTGGTGTAGTTTTTCTTTGTAGTGTATGGGAATGGAGTATGGTCTGCATTTGTTTTGGTGTGTTGGATGTCAACGTAATGTGATGATGTCCTAAGTCTGTTTGTCCTGGTTGGTTAGAAAAGATGGTACTGTAGTTTTGTATCAGTTGTCTGCAACTGTCGGTCTCTGTTTGTGTCAGATGAGGGTTTATTTTAATGTCTTGCAAACAGTTTGTCGTGTCAAGTGCTGGTGTTGGTATTTCGTCTGTCTCCTCGTCGTCTTCATGGTCAACCATCGTGGTGCTGGCTGCTGTGTCATCTTTGTTTTCGTCTCTGTTGTAGTATGGTTTTAGCATGTTGACGTGGAATATTTTATGTTTGTCCTTGACTGCAATTTCATAGTCAACAGTCGAGATCTGTCTTAGTACCTTGTATGGTCCTTGCCATGAGTCTGTCAGTAGATGTCGGTCACTAGGTAGAAGAAGAAGAACGTCCTGTCCAGGTGTAAGTGTTATCGTTCTATTTCCTCTGTTTGCATATTGTCTATAGATAGCACCAGATTGTTTAAGTGCTTCTTTGGCTATGATACAAGATTTCATTATCCTTTCACGCAATGATGTTACATGTTCATATGATGATATGGGTTTACGTACAGGTGTAGTTTCAGTTAACATGGAGTTGTATATACACAATGGGCCACGTGGTTTGGCACCATACACAAGTTCAAAAGGTGAGAAACCTGTGCTGGAATGAGGTACTTCGCGATATACAAATAATATGGCAGGCAAATAGGTATCCCAGTCTTAAGGATGTTCCTGGGTGACTTTAGAAAGCATATGCTTTAGATCCCCGTTAATTTTTTCTATAATTCCTGTTGAGTGAGGATGGTACGGGCTGTTAAAACATTGCTTCACACCTAATATTTTGGTGAAATCTTGTGTTGCTGACGCTATAAATTGACTTTCTCGGTCTGAGAGGATAGTGTCAGGAAACCTTACTCTCGAGAATATGTGGAAGAAGACTTCCATCACATCTTTGGCAGTTATGTTCTTAAGTGGAATAGCTTCAGGCCAGCGGCTACATAGATCAACTAATGTAATTTTGAATTTATTTCCTCTAGAAGTAACATGATTTAGAGAGCCTACAATGTCGACTGAGATCTTTTCAAATGGTCTACTGGCTAAATCTGTAACCTGTAATTCAGCCTGTGGGTGTTTACCCTTTTTAACCAGTTTTTGGCAGATGTCACAACTTCTGCAATATTGTTTAGTGTCATTACAGAATTTTGGCCAATAAAACTGTGTCAACAATCTACATCTAGTTTTCGAATACGCCATATGCCCTGCGAAAGGTATATCATGTGCAAGATGTAAGACTTGTTTACGGTATTCAACCAGCAATACCGTTTGCTCCGTGGTGCTGTTACCTCTGGTATAGTACATTGTGAGGATGCAATCTTTTAGAGCAAAATGCCATCTCGCATTCTTAGTCAACCTTGGCTTTTGGCCTATAAGATTAAAATATTTAGACAATGATGGATCAGCCTTTTGGGCTGTTATAAAGTTCTCCCTCATGGTTTTAGGAGGTAGTAACACTGGGCTTAGCATTTCTAGTGCCTTAGTTTGATCAATTTGCTCTTGCACTCTAGCAGCAGATCTAGTTACTGCGTTAACATTTTCCGTAACATGACATGATGGTGAAACAATTACATCAATGGATTCATGTGATGATATTACTGAATTAGCAACCATGCATTCATTCGATGATAGCACACCCTCAATAATACAATTAGATGGGGATGATGGTGCATCATCCTTACTACCCTTGGCAATAGATGTTATGATGTTATAAGGCATATCATTCACCTCAGGAAGGTTACCTACAATAATGTCGCAACATGGATCGGATAATGCTGCACATTTGACCTTTCCTGTGATGAATGGGGTGTCGATATACGCCCATGCAAGTGGGTATTTCTCGATGTTACCTGAGAAAGTTCTGCATGTTATATGTTTGCCTGTATAATCTGTTGGCAGTATGAACTCTCTTCTCAAGCCGATAAGAGTGCTTCCGCCGTCTCGTAAGACTGTAGCAGCATTGCCATTCGCATATCCTTGGTGATTGTTAATCTTGCCTTTGGAGTCTATCACCAAATTAGCTTCTTCACTGGCGATAGGTATTGAGTGGCCGCATGTCAATAGGCCATCTTTATGGAATTGATTACAGGTGGTACACTTTTCGAGATTAAATGCATCAATAGCCTCTGCTGAGTTCACAGGATGATTTTCAACTTGTTCCTCATCTGAGGAAGAGCTATCAAACAAGGCTGCATTAGCCTTCCTGGTCATATGTTTACCTCTACAAGCATTGCGCCAGTGGCCATACGCTTTGCAAAGGAAGCATTTGGTTAACCGTTTATAGCTTCTTCGCTCCTTATCTTTCTTCTCTATGTAGTTTTGCAAGTATTTTTGGTATTCTGGATTTTTATCACACATCTCAGTCTGATTGTGTGCCAGTTGGCAAAATCTACATTGGTGGTATTTCTCAGTAGTAGGCTTAAATGATCTTTGCCTGTTGTAGGGCTCTGATCTTGATTTGTCATAGGTAGCAGCTGCTACAAAATTTAAGTCAGTCAACCCAATAGAAAAACATTGTTTGTTGGCTGTAAAGTAGCCAGAACCTCGTTTCTCTATCTGTTCTACACTCTCACACTGACACTCTTGCAGAAACTTAGAAAATGGTGGTGGAAGAGATGAGATGATTTTATCTCTAAGGATGAGATCTTTCAGTTTATTAAAATCATTGTTAATCTTGGCTGCAGATAGCCATTTGCTGAAAATATCCTGTACTACAGAAATGTAGTCAGAGAACGTTTGTGTAGGTTTTGGAGATAGCTTACTGAATTGTTCTCTGTAGCCTGCTTCATTTAACAGGAAATGTGACATAATTTTTGACTTTAAGTAATGATAATCATTTCTAAGATCTTTAGGGATGGTCTCTATCACTTTTAGAGGCTCCCCTGATAAACTTCTCATGTATATGATGTTCCACTCAGTCTCTGGGATCTGATAATGGTCCATTAAAGTTTCAAAGTTCTGGGTGAAGGCTGCTATACAGTCACCCGTGGTGTAATTTCTCACCATCCCTTGGTACTTTTTGTACTGATTTTCTTTTTCAAGTCTTTCTGACTTTCTAGACTCTTTGTCTACAGCTGTTTCAGCTTCCAGCTGCTTAATTTTCTGCTGCAGTTCGAGTTCCTCTCATTTACTTTGAGCTAAGATTTCTGCTTTTTCAACTCAGTATCTAATTCTGCTTGCTTAGTTTTTGCAGTCACTTCTAATTCTCTCTTGCTTAGTTTTTTCAGTCACTTCTAATTCTGACTGCTTCATAGCAGCTTCTGCTTTTCTAGCTTCGGCCTCTATTTCTGCCTTTTTCAGCTGCTCTGTCCTCGCGTTCTCTAGCCCTTTCCTGTGCTAGGAGGTGTTCTGAATATTTTGCCTCACTCCATTTTGTCAACTCATCACCAGTTAACTTTAACTTATAACCTATTTCAATGAAATCATTTAAAGTAGACATGATGGAACGTTTCAATGACAATGAATGTTCACACAAACAATTTTGTTATAAGGTGTTAGTAATTTGAACAATTTATACAGTATTTCTGAACTTACAGCGCGTGCCTAAACTTGCATACAAAAGTATGAAAAAGATAATACTTAAGTGCTCTGGAGACACTGGAGAATGGTGGAAAACTGGACCAGAAACTGTAGGGTCGTTACTGCTCGGAAAAATGACCCTTTACTGGTAACAGTTTCGGGTGACGCACAAAAACCTGTTACTTTTGGAGGAGAACATATTAGGATGTGTGTTTTTGTGTGGTGTATGCGTGTCAGCTAAGTATTGTAGGCTTGTATGCAGTCGAGTGTTATTGTTTGTCGTAATGTCGTCAGTTCAACAATTTCAACAACTTCCTTTCTTTCCAGAACTTTCTTTCTACAACTACTATGATGATGAATTACTCACGTTCACCCATCAACTCTATGTTAACTAGTCGTAACGTACAAACATTTAGATCAAACATGGACGTAGACCTCACGTTCAAACGTCTTTTATACATTGTTCTAATCCCCAAAGAACGAGCTTCCCACGATCACACATTCACTTATACGGTTCAAATCCACTGAGGACGAGCTACCCACGTTCACACTTGTCAGGTTCTCACATTTAAGGATGAATAGGGCTCGTATGACCTAACACGTGTGAGACATACACAGTCACGGGATGATTTGACGTGACACATGGTAACACTAAGTTCAACACTTTATTTACAACACAATCAGATCTGGCATCTCGCCACTACAATGTGAATACAATAATACAATCAGTCAATGCATCAATACACTGGAGGCACTCACAGACTTATACCACAGCCGCACAGTCTTCTATCTTCTCACAAGAGTTACTAGCAGTCGGCATTACAGGCACAGCAAATATACACGCCTCTCTCAAACCCAGTCCGTATCGTTCGGTCACCCAAGCCTGTCTGCCGTTCCTCGCTATGAGCACTTGCCCTGTGGGATTGAGTCCCGCGGGAACTGCGTGTGTCAATGCCTGTACTGGCTTGACCGCTGTCGGTTAGTCTAGCTCACCGGTGAACCTGTGGATAGGTAAATGGTATTTGCCTGGCCCCCGTAACGACGCCGCGGCACAACTATAGCACCACTATATGGGAGACTATGACATCACTAAGAGTAAGATACACTTATTGGCAGCTATTGTAATAAAATTTACTGATTGTGGGTTTAATCTGGAACGATTCAAATGAAACATTCAATATGCCCTCCTCTGTCCTCTTTTTTGTCTTATTATGTCCTTCTTTTGGTGCCCACGTATCTGACAACCCAAGGATATAAGGACATGGGTGAGAGAGAGAGAGAGAGAGAGAGAGAGAGAGAGAGAGAGAGAGAGAGAGAGAGATGGAGAGAGAGGGAGATAGACAAGGAGAATGATTGAAGGAGAGAGAGAGAGATGGAGAGAGAGTGGGGAGGCAAGGAGAGAGAGTGAGGGAGGGATTATAGAGAGGGGAGATAAACAAGGAGAGAAATAGGGGAGGGAGAGAGACAAGGAGAGAGAGTGAGGGAGAGATGGAAAGAGAGGAAAGATAGACTAGGAGAGAGAGGGAGATAGACAAGGAGAGAGATGGAGAGAGATAGATGGAGAGAGAGCAGAGAGAGGGAGAGAGATATGGAGAGAGAGGGAGAGAGAGGGGAGATATACAAGCGGAGAGAGTGAGGGAGAGGAGTTGGAGAGAGGGGAGAGAGAGAAGAAGAGAGATAGGAGGAGGGAAAGAGAAAGTGAGAGACAAGGAGAGAAAGAGGGGGAGGGAGAGAGAGGGATAGAGACAATGAGAGAGAGAGTGAGGGAGAGATAGAAAGAGAGGAAAGATAGACAAGGAGAGAGAGGGGGAGGTAGACATAGAGAGAGGGAGAGAGGGAGAGATGGAGAGAGATGGAGAGAGAGAAAGAGAGGTAGAGAGATGAAGAGAGAGCAGAGAGATGGAGAGAGAGATGGAGAAAGAGGGAGAGAGAGGGGAAATAAACAAGGGGAGAGAGTGAGGAAGAACGAACGAACGAACGGACTTTATTTTTAAAGGGTAACAAATTGGGCCCGTCTTACATTCCGCCCTTCCAATCACTCATCTTTCGTTCATCAATAGTGCATAGGAAGAAACATTGTCAAATGAATTTTGTAAACATAAACAATGCATATTACCATGTTATGAGACACATCCACCATCCAACCACACATCCCCCATTCACCCCACATTCCCCATCCAACCACACACACAATCCAGACACACATACATGCCCCCAACCATCCACCACATCCCAATACCTACACATCTCCCCACCCACACACACCTCCCACCCACCACACATCCCATCCACCCACATCCCAAGCACACATACATTCCCCAACCCACACATCCCCCACCCACACACATCCACCCACTTACACACATCTCCCCACCCACTCACATATCCTTCACCCGTCCTATTATCCACCAACGATCACCCACCCACATATCCTCCTCTACCCACACACCTCCAACCACCCAGCCAAACACACATCCCCCACGCACACACACATCTCCCCGTCAACTCACATATCCCGCACCTATCCACACATAAATTCCGCACCCCACCCACATAATCTCCCATCTACCCCAGCCCTCCTCACAGATCCCGAGCCCACCCATACAAACGTCCTCCACCATCTCGTAACTTACACACTCTCACCCACCCACATATTCTCTAACCACCCACACATCCTCCACCCACCCTTCCCCCAAGAGAGAGATATGGAGAGAGGGGGAGAGAGAGACAAGGAGAGAGAGAGAAAGATGGAAAGAGAAAGTGAGAGGAGTATTTATGTGTGAGAAAATGTGTGTTAGTGCGTTTGTGATTGTGAGTGTATATGTGTATATGTGAGGGAGTGTGCATTTGTGTGTTACTGAGCTGGTGTCTATATGTGAGAGTTTGTGTAAATGATTTATGTGTGTTTGAATTAATGTGTGTGTATGTGTGTATATACGTGTTTATGCTCTTGTGAGTGTCTGCGTATGTATGTCTGTTTGCCTGTCTGTCTCATAACATGGTAATATAAATTGTTTATGTTCACAGCGGCATGTGACAATGGTGTTTCGTATGTGAGTGTATCCAAATGAATATACCAAAGTTGAGTGAGTGGAAGGGTCCAGTGTAAGTTTGTGCCCAGTTTGGGGCCCTGTAAAAAATAAATTTCGTTCATTCTTTTTTGTAGGGGACGACGAGCGCAGGCATCGAACCCCTTCCAGCCGCGCTCTTGGCCTTATCAGCTGACCTTATCAGAATGTACATAGCGATTACGCCAACGCTTAGTTTTCACATTATTCACACAAAACCACAACCTTCGTCAATGACATCAACAATACAGTTACGTCTCATAGAATGTACATTTAGCTCTCATAGAATGTAAGTTAAGCTTTCAAAGAATGTTTGTTCAGTTCTTATAGAATGTAAGTTTAGCTCTCTTAGAATGTAAGCTTAGCTCTCATAGAATGTAAGTTCGGCTCTCATAGTATGTAAGTTTAGCTTTCATAGAATGTAAGTTTAACTCTCATAGAATGTAAGTTTAGTTCTCATAGAATGTAAGTTTCATTCTCATAGAATTTTAGTTTAGCTCTCATAGAATGTAAGTTTAGCTCTCATAGAATGTAAGTTTAGCTCTCACAGAATTAAGTGTAGATCTCATAGAATGTAAGTTTCATTCTCATAGATGTAAGTTCAGCTCTCATAGTATGTAAGTTTAGCTCTCATAGAATGTAAGTTTAGCTCTCATAGAATGTAAGTTTCATTATCATAGATTGTGCGTTTAATTCTCACAGAATGTAAGTTTAGCTCTCATAGAATGTAAGTTTAGCTCTCATAGAATGTAAGTTTAGCTCTCATAGAATGTAAGTTTAGCTCTCATAGAATGTATGCTTAGCTCTCACAGAATTAAGTTTAGCTCTCATAGAATGTAAGTTCAGCTCTCATAGTATGTAAGTTTAGCTCTCATAGAATGTACGTTTAGCTCTCATAGAATGTAAGTTTCATTCTCATAGCATGTAAGTTTAATTCTCACAGAATGTAAGTTTAGCTCTCATAGAATGTAAGTTTAGCTCTCATAGAATGTAAGTCATGGCTTGTGTGAACACTGGACAAGGTCGGGATTACCTCCTGCAGCTTGGCACTGTGGATACTGAGGTGGGCGTCATACAGCAGGCGGTGGACAACGAGGTCGAATACTTCAGATACGTACGTAGTACAGGATAGCTCTGTGAGTATCTGTGGCTTGTAGGGCATCGCCTGGGCAGTGGAAGATACCATGCTATAAATCACAATGATAACACCGTTACACAAGCATC
>JACEFZ010009893.1:15000-40000 GCA_014155875.1 Cepaea nemoralis
ACGTCAGTAGAAGTACCGATACATAGAAAGACGTCACTATAAGTACTGATACATAGGAACACGTCAGTAGAAGTACTAATACACAGGAATACGTCACTAGAAGTACCGATACATGTCACTAAAAGTACCCTATACACAGAAACACTGTCATTAAAAGTACCTATACACAGGGAACACGTCACTAGAGGTACTGATAGATTCTGTTAGAGACTGCCAGTTGTGGAGAAACTTGACGGCTAACACCATCGGAAAAGCACTGGGCGATGAAGGTGCTATATTGCCAGATTACCGAGACCGTTGTATTGTCAGGATAGTAACACGAAGTCAGCATATGACTTGTTTACATGCATTTATGGGTGTTGGGTATATGGTGCTAAGCACATCTTTTTGTAGACCGTTCGGCGCTCGACTGGTGGTGCGGTCAATATCCAGGCGGGCGCCTTTACTTCTAAAGACATGTCCCAGTATCCAAATTATCCTGCGACCACCTCGGAGTCTAGGTCAATTTAAAAAAATCCACTTCCACGCTAATTCGAACCCTTGACTACATGCCCATTAGAAAAGTATTCTGGCGACTACGCCACCCGACTCATCTTGTCACGATAGTCTAGTCCTGACTCACTCGAGTACCCAACACACGAGACAACACAAAGTTCGATACCTCCACATAAGCTGCATCCAGTTCTCCTAGCGTCATCTGGGCTTCAACATTTTGAGTTTCAAGCCTGTTGTACATCTACAAGAAAATTAAGATGAAATATGTCACCCAAAAGATCAACTCAATCAATATAAGACCCAGAAGTGACTCACGATTTATTTCCTGGCATATTCCGCTGCATCTCGTTATGTGCACATTGTAGAGTAATATATCATAAATGAATAACACTTCAGTTGAAACAATTAAAACACACAGACATAGGTATTGTTCGAGTGTGGAGCATCTGTTATCCCCACGGAAGTTTCAAATTTATCACGATTTATTATAACCCGGTCAACAAATGCCCGCAGAAGTCGGATGTGTCGGCCTAACGGCGCAAGAACGCAGCTCTGCTGTAAACAGGCACAACGCAATCACATCCGGAAAAAAAAACTCCGGATGAACGCAGAAGAAGAAAAGCCTTTTTCTTTGTTAACGTTATGGTCATAGTTTATGAGATGTTGAGAAATATATGAGGAGGGCGTTTTAAATCCTTTCGATTGCACAGGAATTCTTTAAAAAACTGATTACCTTTTTTTCCATCCACACTGGTATATGTTCAGCTACTGGATTTGCTAAATATCTTCATAAGATATATGGTGTATTTTTAATGACTGCAGTGTTTGAAATATTGCCGGTCCAAGTTTTGAATTAACACAATGTAAAGTTCATGCAACATAATAGAAAAATACAAAGCTTGGACCGGCAATATTTTCAAACACTGCAGGGTCATTAAAAATACACTCCGTATAAACTCTGCACTATTCACTTCATATGTTATATAACTCTGCATTGCCGATCCAAGTTTTGTATTCACCCTCTGTAAAGTTCGTGCAACATAATATAAAAATACAAAACTTGGACCGGCAATATTTTCGAACACTACAGGGTCATTAAAAATACACCATGTAATAGCACTCATAAATCAGTTTTCATCTGTCATTCTTTATCTCCTACCGGGGTAAAGGCCTTCAAATAACACACTACAGGCCCTTCTATCTTTAGCTATCTCATGCAGCCCGTCCATTCATATTCATTTCTGGTTCTACGTCTCTTCTCCTTGAGTGTTTAGGTCTTCCTATATTTCTTTTGCTCTGTGAATTCCCAGACAAAGGCTTTGTAGTTATACTATTCTCGGAGTTTCTCATTGTATGTCCTACACAACTCCAGCGTCTATTCTTCACATCTTGGTTCAATGGTGTTTGTCTAGTTTTCTCCATGAGCTCTACTTGGTGATTCATTGTTACACTCACAGTCACAAACACACTAACAAACATTCACTCATACATACATTGTCTGTCTATTTCTCTTTTTCTTTCTCTCTCTCAGTCTCACAAATTAATGGATAGTCAGACAGAGAGACTGATCGACAGGCCTACAAACAATCCGACAGACAGACAGATAACAAACAAAGAGTTTGAGAAATGTCATCATGCCCTCATAACTTGAGGAAGGGATAATCCCAGCTGCACCTCCCCGTGGTAGAGGATAGAAACACACTGCGGAGCAGCAAACGCAGCCCGAGGACCGAGTATCCACCGGGATAAGAGGACAACTCTGCACTTGAGCAGAGCAGGGTACTCACATGTCCTGACAGTCGAAAATTGCTGTCAAAGGCAGAGTTAAATTACTCCCGTTTGGATGTGCAATGCAAAGGAAATCCAACACATTATCTTCCCAACAACGCACGAGGAGGCAAATCAGAACATTATAAACACATATTATTAGACCAACAGTGTTTATGGTCATGTGACTAGAAGACTGGCATTGGACATCTTGACGTGTGAAAAGATCACCGGTAGAATAGAAAGGGGAAACCCCGAGAGATATGAGGCTGAATGAGCTAGGGCGTTGGAATGGAGGATTGTCATCAGTAGAACTCAACAACAACAACAACAACAACAACAACAACAACAACAACAACAACAACAACAACAACAGCAACATACCCAAAGCCCGAGATCTGTGGAAATTCATGAGCACCAACCCCAGTTGGCAGCTCACTTGATGATGACGATGATGATGATGATGATGATGATGATGATGATGATGACGGATCCATCCATCCATCCATCATGTGCCATGCCGATAAGCGTGGGCAGTCATGTTCTGCCATTTCACTCGATCACTAGAGTCGTGGATCAGTTCCGTGTTACTGTCTCGACCATGCCACGTGGCCAAGCCATCCAGGTATTTACTTCTCGGTCTTCCCCTTGGTCTCTTCCCTTCGATCTTGCCAGTTTTCACCAAGTTCTCCAAGTCATTTCTTCTCATAACATCCCCAAAAAATGTTGACTGTTTACGTCTAATGACTCTCATCAGTTTACGATCTTCATTTGTTTCTTGAAGGACTTGTTCATTGTTTTTTCTGTCTATCTATGGCATTCTTTGCATTTTCCTCAGAAACCACATTTCCACAGCCATCAGCTGTTTTTCAGCTTGATTGCTTATTGTCCACGCTTCACATCCATACAAAAGTATAGGTTCTATGTAGCACTTCAACACTCTTTTTCTCGTTTCAATAGATATCTTTTTATTGGTCAGTATGTTTTTCATCTTGCAAAAGGCTACCTTCGCAAAGGCAATTCTTGTTCTAATCTCTTCAAGGCATCTCCCATCAGATGTTATGGCTGTGCCGAGATAACTGTATCGATTCACTTGCTTAAGAATATGCCCATTTACTCGTATATCACATTGTGGCATTTCCTTCTTCCAAGTGAAGACCATAATCTGTGTCTTCTTAATATTCAGTTCTAACCCTAGTTGTTCACTGTGTGATGAAGGATATATGACGGTAAGTAATAAATGTAGTTACTTACTTCGGCCAGTGAACATTCCACTTCGATGATGTCCATGGCGTCTTCTAGCGCTGTAGTTTTGTTATCAGTGCCATATTTTTCAGCGTCGGCGACAATTTTATTGGCATAAATTTTACGATAAGGCAGGTACCGAGTCAGGGATTCATATAGATGGAGGGGAATTCCCAGAACCGGCTTGCTCACCTAAGTTTGGTAAAGACAGTAGAAAACATTGTATGTATATCTAGCTGCAGCTTAGTAGTTAAGTCACTGTTCCAAGTTCACGGCAATGGGTTATCCCATAATTGCCCAGTTCCTGAGCCAGCAGATAAAATGCTCTTCGACGTATCATTTGAAAAGCGAAACAAGCGGCAGTCCCGACAAACCAATAGCACGCACACACATGCATACATATAGCCGCTGCTATAGAATCAGTCCGCCACTAGAATCACAGTTCGTTGTCTGTGCAAGCAGCAGTCACTAGAAAAACCAGTAGTTGCAAACTCAATGCTGCACAAGGCAAACCAACTAGTTCAGGGGCTTGCCACCCATTTTTTGTTTTTTTTCTTCGTAACCTTTTCGCCGAAAATATAATAAGAAATGTCAGAGGTGATATAAACATGGAGCAATATGATGCCCTAAATATCAGTGTTCATGATATACCAGAGATTCGATATGCTGACGATATAGTATTACCATCCACAACAAATAATGATATAGAAAACCTAATAACCTCAACGCAATCGAAAAGTGAAAATCACAACTTATATCTTAACATAGCAAAACCAAAGATAATGCATACAGTTAAACTACTATGGGGAAAGAAATATATGTTAATGAAGAAATATTGGAGGTGGTGGAAAATTTCGAATATCTTGGGTCGTTGATTACCAACAATGGTGACATAATGAAGGAAATTAAGAGACGAATATCTGTTTGCTCTTCAAAGACTAAAACAACTGAATAAATTATGGAGTGGGACAGACAGAACTACAAAAATTAGATTTTTAAGAGCATGCGTCTTTCCCATCGCAACATACGCCTGTGAGACCTGGACACTTACTAAACAAGCGGCATAAATGCTTTTGAATATAAATGTTATAGACGAGTTCTAAGAATATATTGGATAAAGAAAATAACAAATGCATCCATACTTCAAGAGCTGAATATTGAAGAAGGCTGCCTATTAAAGACGATAAAACAAAGAAAATGTAAATATTTGGTCACTTGAACCGTCACGAAAGTTTGGAGAGAAAAATACTGGAAGGGTATATGCCTGGGAAGAGAGGAAGAGGAAGGCCAAAGAGGAGATGGGTGCAGAATGTGGCGGATGATTTCCAGATGGATGTATCGGACGCGGGACATCTTGCTTATGATCGAGAGGTTTTCCGGAAAGTTGTTATGGGAGCGAGGTTCTGCAAAGGACATGCTACTGAATGAATGAATGAATGAATGAATGAATGAATGAATGAATGAATGAATGAATGAATGAACCATGTTATGAGATAGTGATACCTTTTTCATTGATCTGGGCTTCACACAGCCTAAAATGGCAGCCATGAAATTACATGGAAGTATACCTGGTCGGCATGACATTGACTACTTGAAGTATAGAGTACCTGTTCGTCTAAGATTTGGAGCTGTACACAATGTGTGTCTGTGTATATTTGTTTGTGTGAATGCCTATATGTGTGTCTATATCTATGTATGTTTGTGTCTGTGCCTGTGTGTTTGTGTGTATGCCTGCATGTCTGTCAATATATGTGTGCATTTGATTGGTTTCCTGTGTTTAGTATCTGCGTATATTTGTGTAACTCTCTCTCTCTCTCTCTCTCTCTCTCTCTCTCTCTCTCTCTCTCTCTCTCTCTCTCTCTCTCTCTCTCTCTCGCCCCTTTCGCTGTCTATGTATATCTCTGTCTCCGCCTGTCTATATGTCTCTGCCTCCGCCTCTCTCTCTCTCTCTCTCTCTCTCTCTCTCTCTCTCACTCTCTCTCTCTCTCTCTCTCTCTCTCTCTCTCTCTCTCTCTCTCTCTCTCTCGCAGCATGACATAACTTACATATAGATAACTATCTCTGTACTTCTTTTCAGGATCTATAACACTGCTCGGACCGGCTTTTAGTGTAAACAACGGGTGTACCCCAAGCTGTACGGCTTTGCTCAACATTTCCTGCAGATTGAACCCATCCACGCTACAGTTGGTGCAAGTCAGCGGCCATCTTCCGAACATCTCAGTCACCACATCCACAACGGTTATGTTTTCAGTGGTTGATGTTGCTGATAGAGTAAACAATATGCGACTGGTGTGTTGCTAACTGAGTAAACAATATGCGATTGACATGTGGCTAATGGAGTAAACAATATGCGATTGACATGTGGCTAATGGAGTAAACAATATGCGATTGACATGTGGCTAATGGAGTAAACAATATGCGATTGACATGTGGCTAATGGAGTAAACAATATCGATTGATGTGTTGCTGATAGAGTACATAATATGCGATTGATATGTGGCTAAAAGAGTAAGCAATATCGATTGATATGTTGCTGATAGAGCAAACAATATCGATTGATATGTGGCTAATAGAGTAAGCAATATCGATTGATATGTTGCTGATAGAGCAAACAATATGCGATTGATGTGTTGCCAATAGAGTAAATAGAATGCGATTGACATATTGCTAATATGGTAAACAATATCGATTCATATGTTTCTAAAAGAGTAAACAATATGCGATTAGCGGTCATAATTTACACGGATATTCACAGCTGGTAAAATAACTAGGAAAGATCAAAATACTGATTTTTTAGGGCGCTCACTAGCTTTCACCTCAAGCGTATTCCACACACACAACTTCTAGAAGTGCTACTGAATTTTGCGTGTGAATTAGCTTTCCCTATCAACAGTGTCCCTCACCATCAGGCGAACCCACTCCGATTTCAGAGATACTTATAATTAACGTCTCTAAGTCAAGGAAGATAGGTCAACATGTTAGTCTATCTATCCTTATAGGGGTTGAACCCCTTACCTCAGCATCATAATACACGCGTTCTTATCCATTCGGCCATGCTGACCTACCCTCTCAGTTTTGAGATTCTTAAAAACTCCCTGCTCATTCCTTGCCATAATCATTCTTTCCACATACATGTTCTCAGTCTGTCAACCCGCCTTCTCCACACGGTCCCACTAGTAGTCTGCACTACTAAAACGTTCACACCATCAACATTTACAAATATAATATAGTCGTGGTCGACTTGAAGCTCAGGTTTGGAGTGTGTGTGAGTCAGTGTGTGTGTGCGTGTGTGTGTGTGTGAGAGTATGTGTGTGTTCGTTCGTTCGTTTCATTTTCCACGAATAATATTGTGACACATGTGTCATGCTGATAAGCGTGGGCGGTCATGTTTCGCCATCTCACACGATCACCAGAGTCGTTGATCAGCTCTGTGCTCTTGCCTCGACCATGCCATGTGGCAAAGCCTTCAAGATATTTACTTCTATGCTTTCCCTTTGTTTTTTCCCTCAAGCTTGTTAGTTGTCAGTTAGTTGACAGCAAGTTCTCCCGTTTATTTCTTCTAACATCTCCGAAACATTAAAAAAAACTCTTGACAGTCTATCATTTCTCTAAATAGTTCACGGTTTTCAAGTGTTTCTTACATGACTAGCTTATGGGTCGCTCTGTCTGCCATGGTATTATTTTTATTTTCATCAGAAATCACAATTCCATTGCTATTAAATGTTTTTCTGTTCATTGTCCAAGTCTCACATTCATACACAAGCATATGTTCTATGTAGCAGTTCAACACTCTTTTTCTCGTTGCATTAACATCTTCAAGGAGCAGCGTGGTTACAATGGGACACCTGAACATACACATTGAAGGGAGTTATGACAGAAATGAACATTGTAAGGAGGACATCAACGCAGCTG
Source organism: Cepaea nemoralis (assembly GCA_014155875.1). Classification (NCBI taxonomy): domain Eukaryota; kingdom Metazoa; phylum Mollusca; class Gastropoda; order Stylommatophora; family Helicidae; genus Cepaea; species Cepaea nemoralis. Next base: position 22,420 of record JACEFZ010009893.1, read on the forward strand.
TGAGAGATAGCGAAAGACATGACGGCGTGGAGTGAGTACCTTGAATACTGTGCCTCTGGGAGAGAATATAGGGAAGAAGAAGTGTTGGATAGCCAACGGTTCTTTCAAAACATCTCAGGTGTGTGCGGCTTGACTTCCAAAGAATGTGAATTCTTCATACGGCAGAAAACACGTAGAAACCACTAACTGGCCTCCTGGGGAAAAGGGGGGGGGGGGGTGTTTTTCACAAGGTAAGAGGATCGACTTCATTACATAGGGTTGTATCCCATGTGGCGCGGTCTCTTTCAGCAAGGTGGCCTGACAATAGCGTCACATAAGGCACGAACTCTGAAGTTCCAGCGGCGACCCCAATGAGTCTCCGAGAAAGTTACTCTCGTGAACCAAACCACGTGGGCCGGAATCGAACCCACAATCGAACTTTGGGAGCACGAGGCAGGCGGCATGACCACTTCGCCATGAGACTGCGGGAGGAAAGGCGACCATCAGCAAGGTATGTGTAGAGCGTACAGAGCAGGGAAATGCGACTATCAGCGAGGTACATATGGAGCGTACAGAACGAGGAAAGTCGACCATCAGCAAGGTACATGTGGAGCGTACAGAGCAAGGAAGGCGACTATCAGCAAGGTACATGTGGAGCGTACATGGCAAGGAAAATCGACCACCGGCAAGGTACATGTACAAGGTACATAGCAAGGAAAGGCGACCATCAGCAACGTACGCGTGGAAAATACAGAGCAAGGAAAGGCGACCATCAGCAATGTACATGTGGAGCGTACAGAGCAAGGAAAGGCGACTATCAGCAAGGTACATGTGGAGCGTACAGAGCACAGAAAGGCGACTATCAGCAAGATACATGTGGAGCGTACAGAGCAAGGCCAGACGCAGAAGGGGTTGTCTTCCACTGCATCCCGGACTCTAACCCAATTATCTTGACCATATATTGCCCCTGGATCACATGGAACCAGCACCAGCGATGTTGATTCTGTGCAAGTGTGCCTCACTTGTATCCAACTCACTCTCGCTGTTTCACAACAACCACTTATAAAATAATCACAAGAAGAACATAGGAGAATGAATCAAATTAACACAGCTTACAATAATTAACACACGAAGCATACAAAATCTTGGCTTTCTGCACGGCCGTGAGATCTGTATCGTTGGATGTTCGAGTTAGCATCCCTGCAGTGAGAACACAAGGTGAACAGTTAATCAGCTAGTCGATCTAGCTGTGTGGGTGGCATGGATGACTGTTTCAAATACACAGCGGCTTGATTTCATGGGGATATTTTCTTGTGTGGGTGACATGGATGACTGTTTCAGATACACAACGGCTTGATTTCATGAGGATATTTTCTTGTGTGGGTGACATGGATGACTGTTTCAAATACACAACGGCTTGATTTCATGGGGATATTTTCTTGTGTGGGTGACATGTATGACTGTTTCAGATACACAACGGCTTGATTTCATGGGGATATTTTCTTGTGTAGGTGACATGGATGACTGTTTCAAATACACAACGGCTTGATATCATGGGGATATTTTCTTGTGTGGGTGACATGGATGACTGTTTCAAATACACAACGGCTTGATTTCATAGGGATATTTTATTTTGTCGTTGTTTACAATGTGTTTCCCCATCATTCATTTGTATTTTTTTATGTTTGCATTCACTCGTTTTGAATTCGAGAGTTGTGCACACATTTTCAACTACAGGTCAGTGCATTGGACTGATGTTTGCTTGAGTGTTAACTTTTACTATTACCAATACCTATCGCGATCAGTTCAAGCCATTCCGGGTTCTGAGGTAGGTGTAATTTACGTCCCCAAAGCCCAGGACGAGAAGACATTTTAGTTCAATCTGACTGTCCTGTGGAACGAACGCACTACGCCGTGGTCAGAAGAGACATTTTAAGTGCTTTAAACCTCTCAGCCACGCACGCATCTTTCCGATCTAATGTAACATCAGGCCTCTTGTTTCAACATTGACCAGTACTGCCATCTATTTTCAGTCGTGTGACTGTCAGACCAGTACTGCCATCTATTCTTAGTCAGGTGACTGTCAGACCAGTACTGCCATTTATTCTCAGTCAAGTGACTCTCAGACCAGTACTGCCATCTAGTCTCAGTCGAGTGACTGTCAAAACAGTACTGCCATCTATTCTCAGTCAGGTGACTGTCAGACCAGTACTGCTATCTATTCTTAGCCAGGTGATTGTCAGACCAGTACTGCCATTTATTCTCAGTCAGGTGACTGTCAGACCAGTACTGCCATCTAGTCTCAGTCGGGTGACTGTCAGACCAGTATTGCCATCTAGTCTCAGTCGGGTGACTGTCAGACCAGTACTGCCATCTAGTCTCAGTCAGGTGACTGTCAGACCAGTACTGCCATCTAGTCTCAGTCAGGTAACTGTCAGACCAGTACTGCCATCTAGTCTCAGTCAGGTGACTGTCAGACCAGTACTGCCATCTAGTCTCAGTCGGGTGACTGTCAGACCAGTACTGCCATCTAGTCTCAGTCAGGTGACTATCAGACCAGTACTGCCATCTAGTCTCAGTCAGGTGACTGTCAGACCAGTACTGCCATCTAGTCTCAGGTCAGGTAAACTGTCAGACCAGTACTGCCATCTAGTCTCAGTCAGGTGACTGTCAGACCAGTACTGCCATCTAGTCTCAGTCAGGTGACTGTCAGACCAGTACTGCCATCTAGTCTCAGTCAGGTGACTATCAGACCAGTACTGCCATCTAGTCTCAGTCAGGTGACTGTCGGACCAGTATTGCCATCTAGTCTCAGTCGAGTGACTGTCAGACCAGTACTTGCCATCTAGTCTCAGTCAGGTGACTGTCAGACCAGTACTAGGACGTGGTGTCAGCGGAGAAGAATGACGGGCATGACCAGGCTGGGAAGGTTGGCCTTTGTGGGGGGGGGGGGGGGGGGCGTGTGTGGATAGGTGGCAACAGAGCAGTGACTCAACGTCTTAGCCAGTGTACGGCTTATGTTCTAGGAGTTTGATATGCAGATGTTTTGTCTGATGTTGGGATGATAATGCTTTGTCTGATGTTGAGATGAGAATATATTGTCTGATGTTGAGATGATAATGTTTTGTCTGATGTTGAGATGAGAAAATATTGTCTGATGTTGAGATGAGAATATATTACCTGATATTGAGATGAGAATATATTTTGTGATGTTGAGATGAGCATGTATTTTTTGATGGTGAGATGAGCATGTCTTGTCTGATGTTGAGATGAGAATATATTTTCTGATGTTAATATGAGAATGTATTTTTGATGTTGAGATGAGAATATAGTTTCTGATGTTGAGATGAGCATGTATTGTCTGATGTTGAGATGAGAATATATTTTCTGATGTTGAGATGAGAATATATTTTCTTATGTTGAGATGAGCATGTATTGTCTGATGTTGAGATGAGAATATATTGTCTGATGTTGAGATGAAAATATATTGTCTGATGTTGTGATGAAAATATATTTTCTGATGTTGAGATGCGTATGTAATGTCTGATATTGAGATAAACATTTTGTTTGATGTTCCTGTGGGACTACATTGTCTGATGTTGAAATGAACATGTTTTGCCTCATAATCAATTCTGACAACTCAGATGCCAACAGGTGTATGTGATACCTTTCAAACATGTTTTTCATTGTATATTGTCTGCTTTTCTTTTACTTTATATGCAAGCGAAACAACGTGAACAAACTGGAAAATGAATCAAGCCAAAGTAAAATAAAACGACCAAATAAATAAAACTACCATTCTGCGAAGATAAGCAATTAGGAGCTCGCAATGTACATTCTCCAAATTAAGGAAACCTGTAAGGCCAGTAAGACAGCTTATAAATAAATCCACATGTATTCTCTGGAGCCCGTTGAAGTAGCAGATATATATATATATATATATAGATATATATATATATATATATATATATATATATATATATATATATATATATATATATATATATATATATTATATATCGACTAGCTGACCCGGCCCGGCTTCGCCCAGGCCCTGGCGGGATCTATCTATCTATTATCTATCTATCTATCTATCTATCCATCCATCCATCCATCCATCCATCCATCCATACATCCATCCATCCATCCATCTATCTATCTATCTATCTATCTATATATCTATCTATTCTATCTGTCTGTCTGTCTGTCTGCTTGTTTGTTTGTCTGTCTGTCTGCTTGGTTGTCTGTCTGTCTGTCTGTCTGTCTGTCTGTCTGTCTGTCTGACCCGGCCCGGCTTCGCCCAGCTCCTGGTGGGGAGCATCTCATTTACTGCATATAAGTAGCCATATAAGCTCCCGTTCCCGACTATCTGTCTGTCTGTCTGTCTGTCTGTCTGACCCGGCCCGGCTTCGCCCAGTCCCTGATGGGGAGCATCTCATTTAATTTCATATAAGTAGTCATATAAGTTCCCGTTCCCGACTGTCTGTCTGTCTGTCTGTCTGTCTGTCTGTCTGTCTGTCTGTCTGTCTGTCTGACGACCCGGCCCGGCTGTTTGTCTATCTATCTATCTACCTATCTATCTATCTATCTATCTATCTACCTATCTATCTATCTATCTGTCTGTCTGTCTATATATCTATCTATCTGTCTATTTGCCTGCCTGCCTGCCTGCCTGCCCGCCCGTCCGTCTCTCCCTCCGTCTATCCCACCCTCTCTATCTATCGGGTCAGATCTATCTATCTATCTATCTATCTATCTATCTATCTATCTATCTATCTATCTATCTATCTATCTATCTATCTATCTATAGCCAGGGGACTTAACCTAAGATATAGCAATGCTACTAAAAGTTATGTCCCTTTATATATTTTTCTTATGTTAAGTCATGTAATTTAATTATTAAATTTTAGTAAGTAAATAGCTGATTCTACACTATAAAAACTCTTACAGTTGGTTGCACGGGAATGAAAATAAGACGTGTAGAAAATTTCATCTCAATCGGATGGACCGTTATCGAACGCATCCAATACATTTCCACCCACCCACCCACATACATACATTCTGTTTTATATATATATATATATATATATATATATATATATATATATATATATATATATATATATATATATATATATATATATATATATATATATATATATAAATATAAATCTTTGTATGTATGTATGTATGTCCGTCCGTCCTTTATGCGTTCACGAACGGTCCAACCGATTGAGATGAAATTTTCTACACGTTTTCCTTTCATTCCTGTACAACCAACTGTGATAGTTTTATCTATCAGCTATCAGCTATTACCTTCCTAAAATTTAATTTTGTAATTACATGACTAAACATAAGAAAATATAAAAATATATGACAAAAAGGGATATAACTTTTAGTACCATTGTTATATCTTAAGTTACGTCCCCTGGCTATAGATTAAATGAGTTGATTGACGATGAATTAAATGAGATGCTCCACATAGATAGATAGATAGATAGATAGATAGATAGATAGATAGATAGATAGATAGATAGATAGATAGATAGATAGATAGATAGATAGATACATAGATAGATAGATAGATAGATACATAGATAGATCCCCGCCAGAGCCTGGGCGAAGCCGGGCCGGGCAGCTAATATTTATCAAGGGGACTTAACATAAGAAAAGTTATTTCAAGGGTCATAACTTTTAATAACATCACTATTATTTTATGTATAGATTGTTGCATTGTTTTCACAGATTTATAAACTCTTTTCTATAGTTATTTACAGGCATATGAGTTATAATATATAGTGATATAATCTTTAAGGCATTTTCATAATAATTATCATAAAAGTAATGCATCTATTTAAATAGTGAAAATTTGCTAACACATCTTTTTATGTTTTTACAACCAGTGTTCATTAAAAATAATGGATTTATTTTAGATACGTCAGAATTTTACTTTTTTTCGGAGTGGAACTTTTGAAGTAATCGAAGCATTTGTTTTTTTCGTTCGCTTGGCAGAGAGAAGGTCAGTACACAATTAAATGGGTATATTCTCGATTTTGTTTTTGTTTTAAAAAAAAAGTTGGCCGCGTGTGTGTCAACATCACATTTTTCATTCAATGTTGTGGGTGTGCATACCTTATGCATACCTTACACGCAGCACGCCTGTTAAAATGCAGGTTGTTTTTTTTTTTTGTCTAAAAAAAGAAGAAGCCTATCCTTTGAAGTACCCAGCATTTACGTTTAGTAGTTTCAGGTTGCCCTTTTTCTTTTGGCCATGTACCATATTTCAATATCCTCTACTATATATGTAGACAATATTTGTTTGTGTGTGTGTGCCCTTTATCAGATTCAGATGAAATGCAATAGTTAGTTAAAAATCTAATTTTCTATTTTAGTGAAAGAGAGCACATGGTGTCTGGAAGGACATTCTTAAGTTAATTTTGTGTGTGTTGTTCATACTTTATGCATACCTTACACGCAGCACGCCTGTTAAAATACTGTTAAAATGCGGGGGGTTTTCCCCCCAAAGATTTATAAACTCTTTGTCTATAGTTATTTACAGGCATATGAGTTATAATAAATAATGATACAATCTTTAAGGCATTTTCATAATTATCATACAAGTAATGCATCTATTTAAATAGTGAAAATTTTCTAACACATCTTTTTATGTTTTTAAAACCAGTGTTCATTACAAATAATGGATTTATCTTAGACCGCCAGGAGTGGGCGAAGCCGGGCCGGGTCAGACAGACAGACAGACAGACAAGCAGACAGACAGACAGATAGATAGATCCCCGCCAGGTGCTGAGCGAAGCCGGGCTTGGTCAGACAGACAGACAGACTGATAGATAGATAGATAGATAGATAGATAGATAGATAGATAGATAGATAGATAGATACATACATACATACATACATACATACATACATACATACATACATACATACATACATACATACATACATACATACATACATACATAGATCCCCGCAAGAGCCTGGGCGAAGCCGGGCCGGGCAGCTAGTATATATATATATATATATAAGATATATATATATATATATATATATATATATATATATATATATATATATATATAGAGAGAGAGAGAGAGAGAGAGAGAGAGGAGAGAGAGAGAGAGAGAGAGAGAGAGAGAGAGACTAGAGAAGGGAATAGACACAATAAAAACTTATTTAAAAATTAAAACTTTTGAAAAGTTTTGTTACCCCATCAGGATTCGAACCTGTCACCAAATGACTATAGCACCTAGCAGCAGGAACAATTTACGCGTGACCAACTAGACAACACGTCTCTAGTTTGTGTATTGTTCACGTGTGTCCTCTAGTCGCAACTTCTTTCTTCTACTTCTGTAAGCATCAAACAATACATGTGAATTCTCTACATTTGTTTACGGGATTAGAAGGCTGAGATCACGTTATCAAAGTTAGACAGGGGACAGTCAATTGTAAACTTTAGGGCACTTTGCTGCCGGCTCAGAAATGAGTAGCTTTAAATACAGAATTCGGAACTTATTCTAGCCGACTAACACAGCAAGATGGCTACAAACATTTTCTTAAAGTCGTGATAGCCTTCTGTCTCTTCTACTGCCAGTCATTTATGTTATGATGTTCCTCCATGCCGTGACGTCAAACTGTCCAGCATCTTCTCTACTGGTTTCCTTCTACCTATCATCCCATCCAGCTTTCCCGTTGTGATAAGATACTCCAGCTTTCCCTTTCTCATGACATGCCCAAAGAATGTGGACTGTCCTCTTCTGATGCGCTAGTACGGACGAACACAATACTTACTTCTGGCCGTTGCTAACGGAATATTGGTCACAAAGGTTGTCACTTTCTTTCTGTGAAGAAAACAATTGTCTGTGTTAACAGGATGTATTATTTCAAACTGTTCATGTAGTAATATAGCACTTAACAAACTTGGAAGAAGGATTGATGATTGGACATCAGCATTATCAGGTGCCATGCCGATAAGCGTGGCTGGTCATACTTCACTAGCTTAAGTAATCACCAGAGTTTTGGATTAAGTCTCTGTTATTTTCCTGATTGTGTTAGGTGGTATCACAAGGAATTCATATGATGAATGATATCGATGTCAAAGATCACACGCTAACTGTTCATCAAATTGGAGTCTGAACTATATGTCATGATACTGCCCTCACCTTAGAATTTGAACTATAGTCATAATACTGCCCTCACCTTAGAGTCTGAACTATATGTCATCATACTGCCCTCACCTTTGAGTCTGAACTATATGTCATCATACTACCCTCACCTTAGAGTCTGAACTATATGTCATCATACTGCCCTCACCTTAGAGTCTGAACTATATGTCATGACACTCCCCTAAGCTTAGTTTGAATTATATGTCATAATCCTTCCCTCACCTTAGAGTTTTAACTTTATGTCATAATACTTCCCTCAGCTTAGAGTGTGAACTATATGTCATAATACTTCCCTCACCTTAGAGTTTTAACTTTATGTCATAATACTTCCCTCAGCTTAGAGTTTGAATCATATGTCATAATACTTCCCTCACCTTAGAGTTTGAATCATATGTCATAATACTTCCCTCAGCTTAGAGTTTGAACTGTATGTCATAACACTACCCTCATCTTAGAGGGTTGTTATATGATGACGCTGCTATGTGCAGGAATCCTGTTAAATTGCACTCCAGGAAGGAGGTACTTATAATTATACTTGTAGCTGGGATGTTAAACGATTAACCTGGGAACGTGTTGTGATGTGTGATGTTACTGCACACCGAATGTTTGTAGGTGTAATAGAGGTTTCAGTGATAACGTTACTCGAATTGAGTTGAGTCAAAGTACCGACATCACTGCACTCGGGACATTCCCTAACCTGCTCCGTCCCTGTCTGCAAGAGCCAGCGAAGAGTCCCTGTACTAATGGTACCTGTAGCAGTCTGATTATATGTCCGTCTGACTTTTCCTCGGAATGTTGAGTGTCGCTCAGATTATCTGGTGACTCCTGCAGCACCAGTCTTTCCAGGCCGTGATGATCTAACCGTTCTTCTGCACTCTACACATGATTTCAAAGGTCTCGACCGCATCTGCCTTATCATGCACGAATACCCCACCAAGGAGAGCATACCCAGCCAGTCTGTCAGCCTGTTCATTTCCCAGTATACCAGCATGTCAGGAGAGGGGTGGAGGTGGGGAGAAGATCCAATAGATACTGTCTGTTTTGTTATTCTTTAATGGAAATGAAGAAGTAACAAAGACATTTATGATCTGTTTAAGTCCCCACTAATCACTGGTATCATGAAGGCTAATAGACTGCAATGGCTGGGGCATATAGAAAGAATGGAAGACCATAGGAAAACAACACTCGCTTACATTCAGGAAATAAATGACCGTAGACCCCGAGGTAGACCAAGAAGACGGTGGAGAGATAATACATGTACAGACCTACAAGCACTTGGAATAAACGACTGGCAAGAGAAGGTCAACCAGATAGACGAATGGATATGTATCTGCAGCAAAGAACCTCAATGGCTCGGAACGCTGAAGAAATGGAAGAAGAAGAGAATGGAAGCTTGCCCGAAGCATGCCTCTCTTCGCCTTTGTACTCTGTATGTACAACTTTATTCTGTGAGATATTGATAGAATTGAAGTTGTATTCTATTAGACATGGATGGAAGTCATTATCATATCGTCATGTACGTTGAATAAATAACTTTGTGTGAAGCGTTCTCTGGTAGCTTATGCAGTAATTGCTGTACCACGGCTTTGTTGCCGTATAGTCGCCATTTTTCTTTGCACTAGGTAAAGTATATTCAGTTCCAATTTAGAACATTAGCCCTAGTAGTAGAATGAACAATCCGCTCGAAGGCAACATTTCAGAATATTCATTTTCGTATCATTGGAACAAGTCAGACGTCTATTAAATGTGATGAACAAGCAGCTTCACTACAAGCCCGAGTAGATAAAGTGATTGACTGGTGCACAGAAATGAGTGCTGTCATCCACCCGAAAAGGCAGCTGTTTTGTGGTGCTCTCTGGACAACAGGATTGTGAGAGCTGATGTCCCAAGCCTCGCGATAGATGGTAGAAATGTCAGCAGAGAGAACAAACTGAAGTATCTGGGGATCACATTTGACAGGAGCCTATCCTTCAAGGACCATGTGGAGACAGTTGTGACAAGATCTCAAAAGGGACTCAGTGCACTTAAAACTATGGCTGCAATGGACACAGAGCAGAGAATGCTTTTCACACTATACCAGCACTTGATCCTCTCAGTAATTGATTATGGATTAGGACTGCTCACTGTCTCAGAGAGTCAGCTGGTGAAGTTAGAGCGCATACAGAACGAAGCTATGCGGGTTATTCTGGGATGCACCAGAGACACCCCAGTAGTGTGTATGTGTTACATCCTTGGTCTTCCGACTGTTCCTGGTAGGCCCAAGGTGATGCAGGCGAAGGCATACCTCAGAGTAGCTGCAGACACAGACCACCATGAGGCGCTGGACGCAGTTAAGGGTCAGCGACTGATGAGAGGGAAATCATGGGTGTCTCAGGCGGAGGATACGATCAGATAGGTGTGCCCCTTGGAGAACATTAGGCGTGGAGAGAAGTGTCAGGGTGCCAGTGGAGCAGTCAGACTTGTGCAGAGTTATAATCACATTAAGCCGGGAGTGCAGGGAGTGGCCAGCAGGGACCACGGAAGTGGAAATCCAGCAACTAATTCAGGACAATGCTCACTCGGGTGATGTGATTATCTACACAGATGGTTCGGTGTCAAGAGGTGAGAGAAGTGGCTGGGGGTTCATAGCCAAAGCTAATGGTCGACGTTTGGTGCAGGAGAGCCTGGCATATGATACCACAACATCCAGCTTAAGAATGGAGGTGGAGACAGTCACTGCGGCTCTCCGCTAGATGGAGAATACCACACACACACACACAAGCGCGCGCGCACACAAACACACACATCGTGATTGTAACTGACTCAGGAAGCATGCTGACGAGGGTGAGGACGGGCAGGCTTCGTGCAGAGTGGCTTACTTCGCTTCGGGGGTCACGGGTGACAAGTCGCCTGGATCTTTTCTCCGGGGCATGCCGGTGTGCTGGGAAATGAACAGGCGGACAGGTTGGCTGGCACTGCAGAACTTGGTGGAGTATTGATACATGACAAGGCAGACGTGGTTGCGGCCTTGTGGGAGCACGTGCACACCTCGGAGGAGCAAATGGATTACCATGGTCTGGCAAGAATGAGACAGCGAGGAGTGAATAGGGGATCTGGCCGACGCTCGACGCTCAGAGGAAAGGCGAGACGGACATATAATCAGATTGCTACTGGTACTATTGGTGTTGGAGTTCTTCGCTGGCTGCTGAGGATGGGGACGGAGCGCTTATGGGAAGGCCCCGAATGCTGTGATGTCGATTCCTAAATCAATCAATCAATCAATCAATCAATCAATCAAGCCCGAGGACTGAATAATTAATAACAGGGGTTAAAGGTGAGCTGATCGAATTCGTTGCACCGCATTCTATCCCACTATGATTAGATCTTATTTCTCCAGAGTGGCATTGCCGAAAGCGCTGCACAAAACCACGCTCTCCATAGCTCCGGCGACGACCTCCAGGGACCTCGAAAAAAATTGCATTCGTGACAGATGACGGAGCCGACAAGGATACATGACCTTGAAAACGCTTTTACCCCGCTTGACCACCTCACCACGGTGAACCCTGAAAATGGTCTCCCTTGCCAGTTCTCCGTCCCATGCCCCTTCGCACCCCGGGTGCCTGCAATGTCCTGTATCCATCTTCATGCTGGTCCGCTTCTACATCTTTCTTCTTCTTTCGTTCGCTTGAAATGTGTCTATATCTATAATTTTGTCTCTTGTATTAATTTAACGGTCACTATTAGTTCACTCAGTGGTCTACAGAGTTTGTCTTCCACTGTTGTCTCTCTAGGCCAGAAGATTTGCCTAAATATGTGGCATTTTGGGCAGTCTTGGAGTATGTGATCTTCTGTCTGCGGCGCCAAACCAAATGTGCACATAGCTGAATCACCATTCTTCAGTTTTGTATACATGTAGTTCCGTAATTTATTGTGCCCTGTTCTGAGGCACAGAATATTGATTTGTTCGGGTATGTCCATAATGCATCTGTCTTTTCTTCCAGAAACTATTCCTTCAATCAGTGATTTTTCTAAGCCATTGTAACGTTTCACTTAACAAAAATGTTTCAATTTTCGAGACAACGTGCCGTCCATGAGCTAAACTTATGCGGTGCTCAGGTCTTCTACAATATCAGTATTTCTCTTCTTCTTGGTTCACGGTATTCTAAGAACTCTTATGTAACATGTGAATTCAAAAGGCCTGATTTCCTTCTTTAGTCATTAGTCGCGATTCCAGGTTCAAGGGAAATGTCAGCCCATAATGCTCCGTTCCTTTTCCAGTGGATATCGCACAAAATGAACCGCACTGTCCCATATGAAAAGTGAACAGTAATCAGTCCCGATAAACCAACAGCACTGACATTCACAAGGCCCCTGCCAGAATGCCAACACAACAGTCCGCTATTAAAACTACAGTTTATCGTCCATGCAAGCGGCAGTCCCTAGAAAACCAACAGTTGCACACATTACAACTAGTTCAGCAACTGACCGTCCACCATTTTCTGAACATGTATTTCACAATAAAAACACTAGTGGACAAATGTAAAAGCATTCCACATGAAATCCACAGCGCCGTCCCACGCATTTAACTCAGTAGCAGGGCGACGGAACCATGTACTACCATTCCAACATAAGGTAAATGCGTAAGCAAACAATAGTCATAAGCAAAACCACCCCAGATGCTTTAACAGGTCAACAGCCTTTCCGCCATATAGGACCGGAAGTCCTTTCCTTCTTTAGTTATTGCGAAGTGGCTCATGATAAACATCCGATGGTGGCAACAAAATACATGTTCTCAATAATGTCGCTTTAATTTGTTTACTAGTATTTCGCCATAAGTCCCTAATAGCATTTAACTTCTGTATTGCTATGGCCAGCATACGTCTGAGTCACAAGACTTAGAATGATGTCACGTAATGGAATGGTCAGCGGTAAGTCGATGTGAACCAATGAGCTTGAGTTGACCAGTACACCAGCTTAGCCATGAACCGACTGCCCTGCGCCTTTCGACATATAAGACTGTGGCTCTCTGGCAGAAATACACCAGCACTCTTCACTATGCCAAAAGCGTTCTTACAGTTAGCTTGGGAGCCTATCCTATTATTGGGTGGCGGATAGCGGAATGACTTCTAGATTCCCAAAACAGTCACGAAAATTGTTAATATGTGGTCATAGACCAATACAGACGGTGGCAAATGAGATGATGCCAGTAAGCATGATGTGCAATTATTTCAGATGTGACCATCGTCGGGTGAGATGCACTATATATATATATATATATATATATATATATATATATATATATATATATATATATATATATATATATATATATATATATATATATATATATATATATATCCCCTCCCCTCACCTCTATCTTGCATGAACTGCCTTTTTTATACAAACGATATTGGAATAAATCTATTCAAAAATCCACGGAATTCAAGGGAAAGCCACCGTTATATTTATACTTTGTATATCATAGGAGTACATCTCAATCATTTGCATTTAGTTAGATCACAAAATATCGATAATCATCATCGTCCACGCCGCCTATCGAGGCACTTGATGATGATGATAAATCTTATATCTTAAAATTGATGAGATGTAAAATAATGTTAATGAGAATAAACGCACGGGCGAACCTGTGTGGCTGGAGAAACTGGCGTGACATCCAATCACCGCAAGCATACTGGTAAAAGTCGTCACACGGATTTGTGCTGGTGTCAATTGCCTCTTGCATCTCATCAGCTGTAGGTATGTAGATAGATACAAGGAACACAGCATGAAACTCATCTTTGAGACATGCAAGTTTAATGTAGATCTTCACATTTGCTTCCTAGAATACAATAAGGTCTTTGACGTGGTAGACGAAAATCTTCGACATACATTAGTCATGTGGGGTTTCCAGCAGAAGTGACCTACTTAGTGGAATCATTATGTCATCTCTGTCTGTGTGTATGTGGGTGGTTGGGTGGGTGGTCGAGGAATGGAGGGAGTAATGGATGGATATTATGGGCATTATGGATGTCTTTTCGGTCTGTGTCAGCGTCTCTAGGAGTTTATATAGTGGGTTCAGATAAGCAGACGGGACTCGGACGTGGATGAGAGAGGATGCCTGACTGAGTTTGAGGGGGATAATAGACTATTTGCTTAGACTTCAGTGCGAGTGAATGTGGCCGCTATTATCCGTGTGTTCGTGTGCTTGCGAAGCACGATTACGCTATGCTTTGTAGCCGAGAGTATTGCGAGAGCTGTGCGAGTTTGTAATTGAGATGTGAAAATATTAATGTTATGATGTATGAACATTCAACTATGTAACGATGTATTTCATGTTTTTATGCCTCATCTGTACTCTCACCAACTGCCTGTCTGAACCCACTGTATAAACCCCTAGAGACGATGACAGGTTTATTCTTGTCTATCTGTCTGTTTGGCTCTCTGCCTATCTGACTCTCTACATGCCTGTCTGTCTATCTGTCAGTCTGACTCTGTCTATCTGACTCTCTGTCTGTCTGTCCATCAATCCATCTCTCAGTCAAGTCCAGGCCGCGATCTATTCCATTGTCATTATACTCATCTCTATATTTGTCCACCTCTCCATCTACCTGTCTACATCTACTATTTTTCGTTTTATCTCTCTATGTTGCTAATTATACTTCCATCTGCCACTCCCTCTATCATCCCATCTGTATGTATGTCTCTATATGTATCTATATGCCTATTTGTATCTGTTACAAATATGTTTCAAATACACTTTAATGAAAAAGTTTAAATTTAAACAAAATGTTCAACTCACCCAAATGAACACATTGTGGCGTTTCACAAATTACGTAGTCTGTTGAAAAAGATCGTAAAACATGTGATTGATTGCTAGGAAATGAAGAGCTCACATCTGGGTCTATGAATTTTTTTAAAACACCATTGAGTTTATCACTAGATTATCGATAGTAATTGCTAAGGAACGTTTTTATATATTCAAATAACACGAGAAAAGAATTCACACGTATTCTTCCTCATTCATTGATGTGAACGAAAGAAGTTGCGATTATAGCACATACAAGACAATGCAACAATTGAAAGCTATATAAACACACTAGCATTCGAACATATCTCCTTTAAATGGGCTTTGCTGTAGGAACACAATGTAACTCAACGCACGGCCAGCTAGCCAATGATTTCCAACGCATACCTGAATTCACTTCTAGGGCAAATGGGCAGAATCTTGTAATAGCTGAATTCACAACTATGGCAAATGGACAAATTCATATAACATCTGAATTCACAACTATGACAAATGGACAAAATCATATAATACCTAACTTCACAACTATGGCAAATGGAAAAAAAATCATATAATACCTAACTTCACAACTATGGCAAATGGACAAAATCATATGATGCCTGAATTCACAACTAAGGCAAATGGACAAAATCATATAATATTTGAATTCACAAATATGCAAAAGAACAACGTCAATTATCCAATTGACAAATATGGCAAATGGAGAAATCATATAATACCTGAATTCACAACTATGGCAAATGGACAAAGTCATATAATACCTGAATTCACAACTAAGGCAAATGAACAAAATCATATAATATTTGAATTCACAAATATGGCAAAAGAACAACATCAATTATCTCAATTGACAAATATGGCAAATGGAGAAATCATATAATACCTGAATTCACAACTATGGTAAATGGACAAAGTCATAAAATACCTGAATTCACAACTATGGCAAATGGGGGAAATAATATACCACCTGAATTCACAACTATGGCAAATGGACAAAATCATATAATACCTGAATTCACAACTATGGTACACGGACAAAATCATATACCTACCTGAATTCACAACTATGGCAAATGGACAAAATCATATAATACCTGAACTCACAACTATGGTACACGGACAAAATTATATAATACCTTAATTCACTGTCATAGACTCACTCACGTTATTGGTCTTAACTAAGGTCTAAGGCAGATGTAAGTGAATGCACTCGCACAATAAGTACTTCGATTATAATGCATTTAATGTATAGAGTAACGCACATTAAACGATCTCGCAGAGATCGTGTTTGATATGTACACACCAATCCGATTCCACACTTACTGTCGGAATCGTTTACAATTCATCATTCTGATTACAATCTCATTATATACACAGTCAGTTAAATACAGACGTGCATTCGTTTATGCAGATTCGCTATCGCATTCGCAATTGCATACACAGGCTCATTCAGTCGTGTTATTAACTATACACTCGGGATCTACAACCACTACTCTGCGTACGTCACTATCTAAGTCTTAACCCGTCCGACTAACTTGGTTTCGCTCTTCTGTATCACGGGTTCTCATCAATATCAATGTGGTTTGCACTGGCATTTCCTTGTTTAATTGTTATTTGTTTGTTTCTAGGTCCTTCATTGTTCATGGCTTTCACTAGTTTCCATAGTTTGTTTCCATCCCTGTCAACATTCAGGTTTTCTGTTTTTTTCCCTCCAACAATCTCTTGGTGTTTGATTTACTGTTTTTTATATTTTGCTGAGATGACTTTGAGAGAGATGTTCACTTCAGTTGTTTGTTCTCTCTCTCTGCTGTCTTCCTGGCATCTTCAACTATGTCCTCCAAAATTTGTAGTTCTTCAGTCCAGTATGGTTTCCTCGCTCCTCTAGGAATGGACTCAGTGGCTGTCTGCATTATTGCTCTGTTTAGACTTTCCACCATTTGCTTCATGTTGCCATATCGTGTATTTATGTTTTCACAATATTTGTCTGTTAGTATGGCAAATCTGTCCCAATCTGCTCGTTTGTAATTCCAGCGGGGCAAAGGCTTTTGCTCCTGTGGAACATACTCCATATTCATTACAAGCTTGATTGGTCTGTGGTCACTACCTGCTAATTGGTCAAGCACCATGCTTTACACATGTTATAAATATTATACACATGATCATGGTTATTTTCTCTTACTCATTGTTGCTTAGGAGTTGTTCATAACAACTAATCAAACATTCAATCTTATGCCCATCATGGCTCCATGTCAGTCTTTTCATTAACTATAATTTATGACCTCATATATTGTATATCTTAGTGAATCTCTCATATATCTATTTAGCCAGTAACACATTATTGTCATGTAAAATGCATTCCCAACAAAATAATCTTGTGCTAACATGGCTGGCATGACATGACATCAATCTCTAGCATATTTAACCACCACAATTGACCTATTCTTCATATCTCACATCACCATGCCTGATTGCTTACATCTCTATATATTAACCTGTTAAATCTTATTTTCATAAAGCTTCATGGACGTTAAATTGATCTGTAGAGCAGCTCATTTTAGTACTACTCATCTACATTATCTGTTTGTATTTATGTGTTCCTACAACCTCGCCTAACAGCTTTGTTCACACACATCAG